>OZ014520.1:578461792-579061792 GCA_963966055.1 Lathyrus aphaca | reverse complement strand
TATCTTTTATGATCCATCCCAAGTTCCTTCGCGTGCTAGAGTGGCACCAATAACCATTACTACTGCTGGACCCATAACGTACCAAAGTGACAGAGCAGTTCCTTGGCATTACGGTGGTGAAGTGTATTACAATGGCCAGAGGCAAGAATTGGCCACGACTAGTATAACCCCAGCTCAAGTAGAGAATGTTGGAGTAGGGGGTTTTACTCGAAGTGGAAGATTGTTTGCGCCGGAAGCATTGAGAAACAATGTGATACCACCTAGAGATACTGCCGAAGCCCAAGCAAGAGCCAGAGGGAAGCAACCTGTAGTTGTCAATGATTCAGCTCCATCAGCTGATCCAGATCTCACCTTTGATAAAGAAGCCGAAGAATTCCTGAGGATCATCAAGAAGAGTGACTATAAGATTGTAGATCACTTGCAGCAGACGCCATCAAGGATTTCCATCTTGTCATTGCTTATGTGTTCAGACTCTCACAGGAAAGCTCTCCTAAATATTCTGAACAAGGCATACGTGCCTCAGGATATTTCTGTGAACCAGTTAGAAACGGTGGTGTCCAGCGTTAACGCCAGTCATGGATTGGGTTTCACAGACTTGGACTTAACTTCTGATGGGCGTGCTCACAATCGGGCATTGCATATTTCTTTGGAATGCAAGGGTGCAGTGCTCTCCCACGTGCTGGTGGATACCGGATCATCTCTGAATGTCTTGCCTAAGAAGGCATTGATGAAGCTAGACTATGATGGAGTGGTGCTAAGGCCCAGTGATTTAGTAGTCCGAGCGTTTGATGGATCAAGAAGATCGGTATTTGGAGAGGTGGAGTTACCTATCAAGATAGGTCCACAAGTCTTCAATACCACATTTTACGTGATGGATATCCAGCCGGCATATAGTTGTTTACTTGGAAGGCCCTGGATACACTCGGCAGGAGCGGTTTCTTCTACACTTCATCAGAAATTAAAGTTTGTCTGGGAAGGTCAAGTTGTGACGGTCAGCGGGGAAGAAGATATTTTCGTTAGTCATCTAGCCTCATTCAAATATGTGGAGATGGACGGCGAAATAGTCGAGACCCCTTGTCAAGCTTTTGAGCCCTTAAAGTCTGAGCAAGCATCTGCAGTAGCAACTTCTCCTGAAGAACCGAAGAAGGTAGTTTCCATAGCTTCCTATAAACAAGCGCGTGAATTGGTAGAATCCGGGATCCGAGAAGGTTGGGGCAGCCCGGTAGAAGTGACAGAGAAGAAAGACATGTTCGGGATTGGCTATCACCCTGGAGGATCCTCGTCTGGAACAAGTACAAAAGGTTGTCAAAGCCCAGTTACCTTCACAAGTGCGGGAATGGTAAACTACGAGAACATCAGTGCCGTACAGGATGACATCGTCGATAGTGATTGTGACTTAGATGAATGGATCAGGCCTGCCGCTCCAGGAACTCAACTTAGCAACTGGACCTCGGAAAGGCTTATTTCGGTCACTTCCTTCAAAGAGTAATATTGTTTTGTTTCTATTTTTCCTGTACTAAAGCACTATGTCTTACCCGGGGCATAGTGTCTCTTTGTAAGGGTTCATTTGTTCATTAACACAATCATCAATAAAATTGACGTTCCGCATTCATTCATGTTGTTCCCTGTCTGTCGTTTTTACCTTTGTTTTTCAAAAAGAAAGAAAAGTTTTAAAATGGCAATGTTTCTCATCTTCTCAAACTGTTGCTAAAGCCTTGCATGAATCATCATTCATGCAGGTGCTCGTCACCGGATCTTATCAATGACGACCCTGTTATGGCTAAGTATGACTTCGACAATCCAATTTATCAAGCCGATGTGGAAGGTGAAGAAAATTGTGATTTACCCGAAGAATTGGCCAGACTGCTCAAACAGGAAGAGAAGATGATTCAGCCGCATGGGGAAGATGTTGAAGTGATAAACCTGGGTACTGAAGAGGACAAGAAAGAAGTCAAGATCGGAGCTGCATTAGAAGAATCTGTCAAGACTCGTTTGATGGCTATGCTTCGAGAGTACGTTGACGTCTTCGCATGGTCCTACCAAGATATGCCTGGTTTAGACACTGACATCGTGGTACACAAGCTACCTCTCAGAGAAGGTTGTCCTCCGGTGAAGCAGAAGTTGAGGCGCACACGTCCAGACATGGCAATTAAAATAAAAGAAGAAGTGCAAAAACAGTTTGATGCTGGCTTCTTGGCCGTGACTAGTTATCCTCCATGGGTTGCTAACATTGTGCCGGTTCCTAAAAAAGATGGCAAAGTCAGAATGTGTGTGGATTACAGGGATTTGAATAAGGCTAGCCCCAAAGATGATTTCCCTCTACCTCACATAGATGTACTTGTCGATAATACTGCTCAGTTTTCCGTGTTCTCTTTCATGGACGGATTCTCAGGCTATAATCAAATCAAGATGGCTCCCGAGGATATGGAAAAGACAACTTTCATCACTCCTTGGGGCACCTTTTGTTACAAGGTCATGCCGTTTGGTTTAAAGAATGCAGGAGCTACCTACCAACGGGCAATGGTGACGTTGTTTCACGACATGATCCATCATGAGATTGAGGTTTATGTTGATGACATGATAGCAAAGTCCCAGACGGAAGAAGAACACTTGGTCAACCTAGCAAAATTGTTTGATAGGCTTCGAAAGTTCAGACTGAGGTTAAATCCGAATAAATGCACCTTCGGGGTTCGTTCTGGCAAGTTGCTCGGCTTCATCGTTAGTGAACGAGGAATTGAGGTCGATCCGGCCAAAGTGAAAGCAATCCAGGAAATGCCTGAGCCGAAGACTGAAAAGCAAGTGCGTGGCTTCTTAGGGAGACTAAACTACATTGCACGGTTTATTTCTCACCTAACGGCCACATGCGAGCCCATCTTCAAGCTTCTGAGGAAGAATCAGGCCATTGAATGGAATGAAGATTGTCAGCGGGCCTTCGACCGAATCAAAGAATACTTGTTGGAACCACCAATTCTCATGCCTCCAGTGCCAGGGAGACCTTTGATTATGTATCTCACTGTGCTGGAAGGATCGATGGGATGTGTACTGGGTCAGCAGGACGAGTCTGGTCGAAAAGAGCACGCCATTTATTACCTTAGCAAAAAGTTTACCGATTGTGAGACACGATACTCACTACTCGAGAAAACTTGCTGCGCTTTGGCATGGGCTGCTCGCCGACTAAGACAGTACATGCTGACTCACACTACTCTCCTAATTTCCAAGATGGATCCTGTAAAATACATCTTCGAGAAACCGGCTTTGACAGGGAGAGTGGCCCGTTGGCAGATGATACTCACGGAGTATGACATACAATACACTTCACAAAAAGCAATCAAGGGGAGTGTGTTGTCAGAATATTTGGCCCAGCAGCCGATTGATGATTATCAACCCATGAGGTTTGAGTTTCCGGATGAGGACATCATGTTCCTCAAGTCGAAAGACCATGAAGAACCACTTCCGGAGGAGGGGCCTGACCCTGAATCCAGATGGAAGTTGATGTTTGACGGAGCTGTAAACATGAATGGGAGTGGAGTGGGTGCTGTTATTATCTCCCCAGAAGGAGTCCACACACCTCTCGCTGCTCGGTTGACCTTCGAGTGTACTAACAACGAGGCCGAGTATGAAGCTTGCATCATGGGGATCGAAGAGGCAATAGACCTGCGAGTCAAGAACCTTGAGATCTTCGGAGATTCTGCTTTGGTAGTAAATCAAGTCAATGGCAAATGGCTAGTTCATCAAGCTCGTTTGATTCCTTACCGAGACTACGTCAGGAGGCTGTTAACTTTCTTTACCAAAGTAAAGCTGAGCTATGTTCCTAGGGACGAAAACCAGTTCGCCGATGCTCTTGCAACTTTATCATCCATGATTAAAGTATGCCAAGAGAATTTCGTGCCACGAATTTCGATCTCTCGTCTTGAAAGACCGGCTTATGTCTTCGCTGTGGGTGATGAGGAAGATGACAAGCCTTGGTACCACGACATCAAACAATTCCTGAAAGCTCGAGAATACCCGGCTGGGGCATCCAATAAAGATAAGAAAACTCTTAGGAGACTGGCGGGAGGTTTCTTCTTGAATCAGGATGGTGTGTTGTACAAACGGAATTTTGACATGGTGCTGCTCAGGTGTGTGGACAGACACGAGGCAGACATGTTAATGCAGGAGGTTCATGAAGGCTCCTTTGGTACCCATGCTAGAGGACATGCCATGGCCAAGAAATTATTGAGATCGGGATACTATTGGATTACCATGGAATCTGATTGTTGCAAATATTCCCGTAAATGCCATAAGTGTCAAATTTATGCCGACAAGGTCCATGTGCCTCCGAATCCGTTGAGTGTCATGTCTTCACCGTGGCCATTCGCTATGTGGGGCATCGATATGATTGGAAAGATTGAGCCAACAGCTTCTAATGGGCATCGCTTCATTCTAGTTGCTATTGATTATTTCACGAAGTGGGTCGAAGCTGCTTCCTATGCTAATGTCACCAAACAAGTGGTCGCTCGATTTATTAAACGGGACATCATCTGCCGGTATGGAGTCCCTGAAAGGATCATTAATGATAATGGTTCTAATCTCAACAACAAGATGATGGCTGACTTGTGTCGAGACTTCAAAATAGAACACCACAACTCCTCTCCATATCGTCCGAAGATGAATGGCGCTGTCGAGGCGGCTAATAAAAACATCAAGAAGATTGTTCAGAAGATGGTTGTGACGTACAAAGACTGGCACGAGATGTTACCATTCGCATTGCATGGGTATAGAACATCAGTACGCACTTCAACTGGGGCAACTCCATTCTCATTGGTGTATGGTATGGAGGCAGTCCTACCAATTGAAGTAGAAATTCCCTCATTGAGGCTGATGATGGACATCAAGCTAGATGAAGCTGAATGGCTCCGATCCCGATATAATCAATTGAGCCTCATTGAAGAGAAGCGTCTAGCAGCTGTGTGCCATGGACAGTTGTATCAGCGACGAATGAAGCAAGCTTTCGACAAGAAGGTGCGACCCCAGAGGTACATGCCAGGAGACTTAGTGCTGAAAAGGATTCTTCCTCCTCTCAACGATCACAGGGGCAAGTGGACACCCAACTATGAAGGCCCGTTCGTGGTTAAAAAGGTTTTCTCAGGCGGAGCCTTAATGCTGACAACCATGGACGGAGAAGACTTTCCATCCCCTGTCAACGCAGACGCAGTAAGAAAATACTTCGTGTAAAAAGGACCCGCTGGATAAAAACAGAATAAAGATCCAGGCAAAAATGGGCATCCCGGCGAGCCAAAAACAGAATAAAAGGCTCGGGCAAAAGTTAGGGAAATATCGAAAAAATGTACACCCGCTGAGTTGAAAAGCCACATCGGACAACTCAGGCAAAAAAGGGTATCCCGGTGGATTGAAAACCTGAAAGGGCGATCCACGCAAAAGAGGGATTAACACGAACGACTGCGATCTGCGAGATCCATGACCTACCTGCAGTTGAGGCTATACTAAGGGTTGAAGATCAGTTCACTTACTTTTTCTCAAGAGACAGAAGAGCGGAGCGTCTTGAAGACATACGAGTCATAACCGGGTTGATACTTGATGAGATTCATTTTTCACATTGCCAATAGGGTAGTTTGTTTTTCTTTTAGTTGTTCCCTCATTCCAGGGAACCGCTTCCTTTGTATTACCTATTCAGGGCCACCTTTCAAAATCAATAAAAATTCAACTTCAGTCATTTGACCATTTTACTTCTTTGTTTTTACTTTTTCATCTGGCATTGATTGTTTGTGAAAACGTCTAGCAAATGGTGACTTGCATTGTGTTATGAACATTTGAATGCTTTTCTAACTCGTGCAGGAGAATAGAAACATTTAATTCAACTCTGAAAGGGTGCTGAGATACCTAGACAATGATTCGTGCTATGAGCCTGGGGCAAGCAGGTCCCAAACTAATTCTCTATGTTGCAGGTACTATCGATGGTGTTCATGCAGGTACAGGTACTGGTGTTGCTAACAAAGCTAAGAGATCCCTATCCAGGATGGGCATTCCCATTTGTTTGAGCAGAAACAAATGTCTCCCAGGGTGTTTCCAATTATCCCCAGCCATGTGCAAGATGAAATTTCTCCCAGCTAGACAGCAGAGAGTGGGTGCAATCCCCAAGCAGAAGTCTCCGTGCAGACAGGGGCAATTCTTAACAGCGTAAAGAGTGTTTTGCCTCCCCAGCAGTTGCTTCCTCAGCAGTGTCATGCCTTTGGTTCCCAGGAAGTCCTCACTTCCCCATCAGAGTTTAAGAATGGTCCACCTCCAGCAGGGTCTTGGCGCTCCAATCTCAAAGTCCAATTTATTTTTGGCAGTGGCGGCTATTCAGAGCCAGTGAATTATTAACAACTTTCCCCGCAGAGTTATTTCCTCCTCGTCAGGATGGGCCAGATCAATGCAGTGATCATCGCTCCTCCCCAGTGAAGTCGCCAAGTTATATGGAATTACCTGCAGTCTCCTTATCAGGAGATCTTCTTTGCATTGTCATTCGCATAATCATCATTGCGTCTGCATCTTCCAAAGCGTAGCATTTCCATTATCATGGAGCATTGCGCCATAAATTCAAACATATGCATGCCAGCATGGGCCAGTTTTGAGGTATATCACGTACGACTTATAACGTCTTCTCAACCTGAAGTACTCCGCACAGAGGATATCAATATCATGTTCCAGACATCCTTGTCTTTTCAAGTCAATGTTGGTCACCCATTCCGCGTCTTGTTTGGTACAACAGTCGCGTCGCAGGTTCCCGTTTGGTACAACGGTCCTGTTTGCTTGGGCTCTCGTTTATGTACAACGATCCCGTTCCATCTTGTCCGATTTTCTGGGTGTTTGGTTATCAGTCGAGGCTGGTATACCTTTGCGTCTCCATTCGAGGATGGTTTCGTGTTAGATCCGAGGATCTTTTGATTTGTCATTCGAGGATGGCATTTCTTTTCTTCAAGTCCTTCTGCGGTTGGTCTTGTTGTTGTGGCTATTATTCGAGGATAGTAGTTCACATTTTGAGCTTATTGATCGAGGTCAGTTTGTCTCTTTTGCAAAGTCTGTCTGAGGTCAGCTTTGTGTTTGGTTATCAGTCGAGGCTGGTATACCTTTGCGTCTCCATTCGAGGATGGTTTCGTGTTAGATCCGAGGATCTTTTGATTTGTCATTCGAGGATGGCATTTCTTTTCTTCAAGTCCTTCTGCGGTTGGTCTTGTTGTTGTGGCTATTATTCGAGGATGGTAGTTCACATTTTGAGCTTATTGATCGAGGTCAGTTTGTCTCTTTTGCAAAGTCTGTCTGAGGTCAGCTTTGTGTTTGGTTATCAGTCGAGGCTGGTATACCTTTGCGTCTCCATTCGAGGATGGTTTCGTGTTAGATCCGAGGATCTTTTGATTTGTCATTCGAGGATGGCATTTCTTTTCTTCAAGTCCTTCTGCGGTTGGTCTTGTTGTTGTGGCTATTATTCGAGGATGGTAGTTCACATTTTGAGCTTATTGATCGAGGTCAGTTTGTCTCTTTTGCAAAGTCTGTCTGAGGTCAGCTTTGTGTTTGGTTATCAGTCGAGGCTGGTATACCTTTGCGTCTCCATTCGAGGATGGTTTCGTGTTAGATCCGAGGATCTTTTGATTTGTCATTCGAGGATGGCATTTCTTTTCTTCAAGTCCTTCTGCGGTTGGTCTTGTTGTTGTGGCTATTATTCGAGGATAGTAGTTCACATTTTGAGCTTATTGATCGAGGTCAGTATGTCTCTTTTGCAAAGTCTGTCTGAGGTCAGCTTTGTGTTTGGTTATCAGTCGAGGCTGGTATACCTTTGCGGCTCCATTTGAGGATGGTTCCGTGTTAGATCCGAGGATCTTTTGATTTGTCATTCGAGGATGGCATTCTTCCCAGCATATTTCCACCTGGTTCTATTTTCGCTGCCTATTCAGAGGTCAAAATTAATCAAGAAAGACATAAATAAATAAACGGGCAGATGGCATTTCCATTATCCTGAGTTCAAATTTTCAGGTTTTATTCGAGTATTCAATCACTCCATACCTTGAACGTCTAAAAGCTGTTGTAATTATCCGTTCAGGTCTGCAGTTGATTGAATAGGGGCAGCTGTAATACCTCAAAATTTGCCCTCTCATTTCCTCAACATTTTGCATAGCATTTTTGCATATATGGATTCATAAAATAACCAAAACATTGCATCATATATAGCATAGTCGAGGCATGGGTATGTGATTAGTGATCGGAGCAACCGAAAGTTTTGAAGAGGCTACCGAAGGGCCACAAAGCCTCTCAACCTTGTGCAAAGGGTTCATAATATCCCACAAGTCTTCACTTGAAGCCACAAGTCATGGAAAGTTTTGGTTTGATTGAAGGAGGCAAGCAGTGCAATACTTCTTGAGGGAAAAGAGCCGAATTAGGGTTTCATTTCTACGGGGTTTCCGCATAAATTCTTGAGTCGAAGTGGATTTCTTGGACTTATATATGATGTCAAGTGCCTAGGGTTCAAATCTCATCCACAAATTCATTTTGGAAGGGATTCGACTGGCCGGACGACGGAAAATCGGAGAATCGGAGAAACGGCAACCGAGCTAGGTAAAAAGGGATCGACTCCGGACTTTTAAGATCGAAATCATGAAATTAGGGTTACAATTATCCTATGGTTCATATTTGGTCAAGAAACGATGGAGGAATCATGAAAAAAATCAAAGAAAAATCATTTGAAAGTTAGTTGGTTTTGCATTTCCCTCCACCTTTCCTTCCACTTTCTTTCCACACTTCCTTTCATTCTTTCCATCTCATTTTTCCACTTCAATTCCACTCCATTTCCCTTGGAAACTTCCACCACCTTCCACCATGTTCTAGAGTGTTCCAAGGAATATTCCAAGGAATATTCCAAGGAATATTCCAAGGAATATTCCCTTTTCCAACCCTAACCCTAACTAACTTCCAAACCTAATTTTGGATCCCAAACCTAATTTTTGGGCCCCAAACCCAAACCTAGCTCCAAGCCTAAGCCCTATTTAAGTCATTTTCATCCAAACCAAGAGGGTCCCCACCATTTTTTTCTAATTTCACTCTTTGAGAAGCACTTTTTCTCTCTCACTTTTCCTCTTCCTTTCACCAAAGCTTTTTCAAATAAGCTCTTCAAGTTTCACATTGAAACTTGAAGATCTTGAAGCTTAAGCCTCAACCTCCATTAATTGTGGATCATAGAAGAAGAAGCTACTGAATTTTGTGAAGATTATCGACTTATCGGAAGCACACGAAGATTCAAGCTCAAGAACGCATTTATTTTGCGGTTTTCGGTTTTCGGTTTTCTCTTCGATTCAAGCTTCGATACTTGCGACAATCACCGAAGCACTTCTCCGCTTCGTAGGTTGGTGATCTTAATCACTTCTTCTTTAAGTTATTCTCTTCATCTCGCCGTTTCGGCATTCTTTAAGTGCTTTTCGCTTTGTTTGAATTAATTCCGTTCGATTATGTGTTGTTTGCATTTTTGTGATTTTTGTTGAATTAGTTTTTTTAAGGTGTTAATAGATATAGGTGTTAGCATGTGTAGATAAACTCAAAATAAGTCGAAATTAGTGTTAGCATGTTCCTAGGTAGGTTAGGGATCCCAAGAAGTGAGTTGGTGGCCAAAAGCACTTATTTTAAAAGCTTTTTTTTCAATTCTGTGCAGTGTTAACCGGTTAACGCATGTGGTTAACCGGTTAACGCATGCGTTTTTGGCCAATTTGCTTCTGTTTTAGGTCCGTTAACCGGTTAACCTATATGGTTAACCGGTTAACGCTGATGATTTTTGTGTTTTTGGTTTCTTTGATTGCTCATCCCTAAGTCCTAGTGCCTTTAATGTTCATACTTGTTTAGGTAGTGATTTTAGGGAATTTTTGAATCCATTTCCAGTAGCTAGTTCCCCCATTTCGAGTCGTTTCGACACGATTCCGTTTATGTTGCGTTTTATGCGGTTTTTGTGTGTTTCTTTGTGCATGCCTTGATTTCTTGCATTTTGTTGCTATGTTCATATATCATTAGGTATGTAATAATCATGTTGCATTCTGGTTTTTTTTATGTTTGCATTGCATTAAATCATTTTTGCATTTCATTATGTTGATGTATGTTGCATTTTGCATAATCATGTGAATGTGCATTTGGTGTTATTTTGTTGCATATTTGATCACATCACTCATGTCAATTTAGTGCTGAATTTTGTATTAAGTTTAGCATTATTTGTGTGCCATCATGTTGCATATTCATAATCAAGATCATCGTGTTCAAGTGCCATGTTCATATGCATGTTTAGATGCTATTTTTGCATTTACTTGTTGCATAATTCATGAGATGCATACTTGTAAAATCATTCCAAAATGTTCATGTTCTTGCATTTATGAATGTTGATCCATGTTTAAATGCATGTTTGTGATGTGTTTAGAACATTTTTAATTGAATTGGTGCATTAAAAAATGAAAATAATCAATTCTGGATTTTGCTTTTCATAGCTGTTGTTTTGCATAGGGGCTGTAAAATGCATGCTGTTTGTTGTAAATTCATGCTGTTTGTGACTTTTAACACCTGTTTTTGCATACATATAGGTGCTGTAAAAAGCTATTGCATTGTATATTGCATTTCATAGCTGATTGTGTATTTGAGTGCTGTAAATAGTTGCTGGATTTTGCATTGCATTAGATTTAGGTCCTTTAGGATTAAAGTAGGGTCTAGTTTAGGTCCAAGTTTAATTAGGATTTAATTAACGTGTGTTTGCCTTATTCTTTTTAATAAAAAAATGTGCACTAACCACTTGTTTTGTAGTGGGGAAGATTGAGGCAAGTTCACTTCACTTTACCTTTATTTTTTATGCATTTTTTTATGCATTTTAATTCATTTTTCCTTCCATATTTGTGTTTGGTAGGATTCCCCATTGTTAGGACCAACTTATCTTCCTTAGGAAGTAAGTTGCATCCTTTTTTTTCCTTTTCTTTTCCTTTTTCTCATTAGGATTAGAAAACCTCATTAACCATAGGATCTCCCTTTTGTAAATACAATTAACTTAGGGTTGTGTCTTAGTTCCCCTTAGTTTTTGTCCCTTTTTGCAATTTGAGTCATTCTCTTCTTATCTTCAAACAAAATCCAAAAAAAACATTTAATAAATAAATGGAAGGATTCCTTGTGTATAGCCTTATTCCATGAAACACTTGCATTCATTCCATCTTGGAGTGGTGTAAGCTTGTTTATCATGATGCACAAGTCTCATCAAGGAATTGTTCACAAAGAAAAACTTAAAAGACACTTCTTCACAAAAGCAACAAAAACACTTAATAAAGTTCAACAAGCCAGTGAACTTAAACCCTAATCCTAGGAAACCAGTCTTGGATAAATTCTCCTTGCTGGGTATGCTTGTTCTATTATTCCATCTTGGAATGTAGAGTCAAGTGTACATTCCATGGAAAAGAGTTTGAATTCACTTCCTTGTGCCAAATTCATACAAAACTCATAAAAGCCAAAAACAAACAATAAGCGGCTATCCTGCGGGAACTTCTTTTCTCATCTCATTCACTCATAACGCGAACTTGCGACTACTTGTCTCGCATGCAAGACGGTTAACGCACTCGTACCAGACGAGCCTGCAACACCTGAGCATAGACATACGCAGTTCCAGCATAAAAAACACAAACAAATAGTTCCCGCCTAAGTTAGGCGAACTACGTCGACTCTGATCCTCATTATCCCGATGAGGTACGTAGGCAGCGGGGTAGGGCCCGTTCGAGCACACTCTTTATTTTCCCTACATTTTCCCCATTCTTTAGTTTAGTTTTCATTTCAGCTCATTTCTCATTCCCATTTCAGTTCCAGTCAGCAGTTTTATTCAGCAGCATTCATTTTTTTTTTTTTTTTTTTTTTTTTTTTTTTTTTTTTTTTTTTTTTTTTTCTCACCCTTTGAAACCAAACAAGCAAGCGTGGATCCCGTCGGGTACGACGGACGGATTGGGGTGCTAATACCTTCCCAATTCGTAACCGACTCCCGAACTCAGATCTTTGGTTCGCAAGGCCTCGTCCTTTTCCTTCTTCCTCAGGTTTGTGCAACATTACCTTTCCCATTCATTCGGGATAAAAATGTCTGGCTGGCGACTCTACCTTTCCGCGCCACTTTCGCGTTTGTACTAGGATGAAAATCCCGGGAGCGACAGTATTGTTACTCTGAAATTTCACCCGTGAAATTTGTTCCCTTCGATTCACTTGTTTCTTGATGTTTAAATGATGTTTGAGAGTGGATTCGTGTCCTAGGATGTTAGAGGATCACTTGGCTGTGTTTAATTTGATGTTTAGAAGCCTAAATCAGGATCTAGGGTTTTGATGCTGCCGGAGAAGATGACCGGAGCTTCCCTCCGGTCACCTGAATTTGTTTAACCCTAATCCTGTAATTAAATGAGGTTTAAATCTTGAGCGTTGGATCATCTGACTTGCATTGACTTCGCGCGTGGATGAGTGGTTCAGATGGGTCCACTGTGCCCTAATCACCATTAAGTCTAATTAATCCATTTAATTAATTTATAAAACTTAATTAAAATCAGACGCAATCCTGGCCCTTTAAAAACGCGCGCAGTCAACAGATTCAAACCCAGAGTCCATCCCAGCCCTCCATTCAGTTGACTTCAGTTTATTTCATTTTATTTTCATATTTAATTCATTTGCTTTGTACAATTTATTTAAAATAGCAAACTTGCTTTAAAAATTATGAAATTTTTTACCAAGGGTTTCATTAATTTTTAAAACACAAAAATATTTTTATTTTCATTTTTAGCATTAAAAAAGTATTTTTGAATATTTAAAAGTTTATTTTTAATTGATTAATGAAAATTAATTTATTAAAAATACTTTTAGGTATTTAAAAATCACCAAAAAATTCATGAAATGTTTTAAGACATTTAGAAACATTGTCCAACCTTCAAACCAAATTTCTTTTTTGATCTTGATACATTTTGAGAATTTTTCATTGAATTAAAATCATTTTTGATGCATTATTTTGATCCCAAGTTCAAAAAATCATTTCTGCCTAATTATGAAGAGTTGGACCTTGATTCTTTTTGCATTGCATTGTGTTTAGCATGTAGTTTGTGAGATTAAATGGCCATGATTTGATCTTTCATTTTCCTATTTGTTTGGTAATTTTCTTGTTTGGGAACCCTAAAACCCTAGAAAACTTAGAAAAATCATAACTTGAATTTGGTTAGGAGTTGAAACTTCTCCTTTGGGAAGTGGTTTAGTATAGGATTAGGGGTCCTTTGAGTGGCATTTTCAATTTTTTATCTTAGGGTTTGCTTCTGATTTTGATTTTTGTTTGATGTATTGTTCATAAACCCTAATTTGGGCTTCCATATGCATCCATCTTGCATTCTCTTGCATAACATGACTTGCCATGACATTCCATGCTTCCATTTGATTCATTGAACATCATATGACATATTGAAAGCATGTTTGATCATTGCACCTTGCATTTGTCATGTTGTATGTCATATGCATTTCATAACTTTTCATGTATAATCATGGTTCTAAGCATGCTTCTCTTGCATTCATTTGTTCATGTGATCATCCTCATGCCTTGCTTCATGTTTGCATCATCTCATAGCATCATTATCATCTCATATATGCTTCTGGTTTTGGTTTGCATCATGCCATTTCATCTCATTTTGCATTGCATTGCATTTCTTTCACTAACTTTTCAGGTGGTAAGTAACTTTGAGAAGTGAATTTGCCTTCACTTCTCACAATTTCTTTTCATCCCCCTTATGCATCATTGCTTCATTTTGTTTTGTGTTTGAGATTGAGCTTGCTCATTCTTCTTTATCTTACTTTCTTTCTTCAGGTGACTTGTCTTCTTCAATGAGGCAAGTTACTTTGCTTCTCCTGATCCTTTCACTTGCTTCCTGGTGGTTCCATTGAAGATTGTTCTTGTAAACCTCACAAACCTTAGGAACAACCAAGCATGACAATGATTAGGGTTTTGATTAGTCCCCCATTTAGCTTTTGCCTTTGTGTCATCCTTTGAGTCTTCTCTTCTCATCTCATAATCCAGGACTAAACCCTAAAGGTTTTAAGGCTTTGTGATTAAGGTTATGCCTGCATCCTTCTATTAGGATGGGGTGTATAACTTTAATCCTAAGTGTTAAACCCTTAATGTGTTTAACTCCTTTAATCAATCCACTTAATAATCATCAAGACATCAAGCTTGTAACTTGGGCCTTGCATTAGGGTTCTAATTCTTCCTTAATTGGTTAAGAAGGACTAACCCTAGTGTTAATGGACAAGTCCCCCTCAAGTTGTCTTAAAAACCCTAAAAATCACTTCATCATCATATCATTAACTAAAATCCACTTATTCAAAGGCTTGTTTTGTCATGAGTTTAATCCCTAATCATGGATTAAGTTGAGGAGCTTTCCTCAGCTTAAACAGTCTCATCTATTATCCTTCTATTAGGATGGTGTAATGAGTTTGTTTAATCCTTGATTATGGCTTAATCTCATTACTTAACACTAAACAAAAACACCAAAAACATCTAAATAATCACAAGTAGGTTAATGATCTTAATCCTACATCATGATAATTAAGTGTGAGAATCTGACTTCACACTTAAGGTATTCTCATTACCCCTAATCAGAGGGAAGATGTGATGAGTTTACTAACCCTTGGTTTAGGCTTAAGCTCATTTACTTATGACAAATTCCAAAAAGCAATAAAAGACTGAAAACTCAAAAACAAACAATAATCGTCTCCTTCGGGATTCTTTTCTCACCTCATTCACTCACAAACGAGAACTCGCTTCTTCCGTCTAATGCAAGACAGTTTGCACCTGAGCCAGACAGGTCATACACTTGAGCATAGACAAGTAAGCAGTTCACAAGTCAATTCTCCTTTCAGTCTCTTTGGGTCGAACTACGGTGTTCTGACTTCCTCATTGCACGAGAGGATACGTAGGCATAACTTAACAGTTATCGAACAAAAGTCTCTGTATATCCCCTTTTTTTCAGTATCATTCCTTAGCCTCATAATCATGAGCACCTCACTCCTGTTCCTACACTGACACTGTACAAATTACACTTCACACTTCTTTTACACTGACACCTGTACATCCTTTTCCAGCTCTCTTATACACAAATTGCACTGACACTACCCCTTTAAAACACAAATCTTTTAAGCGTGGATCCCGTCGAGTACGGCGGACAATCTGGGTGCTAATACCTTCCCAGGTTGTAACCAACCCCCTTTCTCAGTCTCTCTGGTTCGCAACCGTCTTATCCATCTCTTTCTAGGTCTATGCAGCATTGCCTTTCCTCCGGGATAAAAATGCCTAGCTGGCGACTCTTTTCATCTCCAGTGAGTTCACTGCTGTGTGTTCTCATTGTCCCTCTCGCCGACCGTTCGCGTCTGTACCTTTACCAGGGCCCAGTCCCATCTTTTGGGAGCGACAGCTTGGCGACTCTGCTGGGGACCCTTATATTGCAACCAGGGCTTCTGGTTCCTTTTGTGGGTTCCTCCTAGCGCTTGATTGATTTGTGTTTACTGGGGTGTTATGTGCAACTTGTGTTTGTATATTTGTATTTATTTTTGCTTTGTGTACAGTTGATTACTGCTTTCTTTATAGCTTTGCATTATATCATATTGTCATACTGTGCTGCTGGCTGGATCTGTTTGTTTGCTTTGGTGGGTGGGTGTTCCATTGAGAGTTAAGGTCCTATACCTGGGACCTGAGTGACACCTAGGCTAGAGTGAATCATATTCTTTCCCATTCCATCTCGGTCTGGTGCGGGAATATGAAACACGGTTCAGATATGGGTTTCTTCTTGAGAACTCTGTGTTGCAGATTTCCTGCAATGCTAGGGCTATCTGGGAAGCCTGCTAAGTCTGGATGACCTTTTAGTATTGACCTTCAGAAACTGAGGTGAATTAGAGGAGGAACTCTTATGGTTATTGTAAACACTGTGCCTCCGGGTTAGAAGTGTTTACACTTCTCATAACTGATCCAAGTCTGAGGATCCTTGTTTTAGAACACCACCTGTGAGGGGGTTGGGCTGTTTACAGGTTTGCAGGAACCCTTGGCCTCAGCATACCTTGTTACTTTGTTTGAATAAGAGTACTCCATTTTGGGACAGTTCTTGTGATTCTAAACCCTGGACATGTGGCTCTTTATTTGAGTCCCCCACCTTGGTTACTGGACTTATGGACCTTCATCTGGATTTCTTGAACATACTTGTACCTATATCAGAGCACTCGATCAGATCCAGCTCAGTCACAAACCCTTGCATATCATTTGCATACAACATCATTGCATCATTTTAACATGTGTTTATTTGTTTTTCAGGGTATCCATCCTATCATTTCGGCTTGGTTTTGACCCCTTCTTCAGCTTAGACCTATCTGCATCAGCACTTACACCAGCTATCAGTCATCTGCTTCAGTCACTTGCATCCTCAGTCTCAGCCTATCAGTGGCCCATCTTCAGTGTTGTCTTCAGTCATCATCATCAACACCCAGTCTTCAGCAGCATGGCACCTAAAAAGAGTAATATCTCCTATCACTTCTTTGAGCCTGAGCTAGCTAGCATCAGGAGGATTCAGACCCTGATCACTCCAGACCATATACCATATTTCAGAGAACATTATGGAGGGATCCTGGATATGGTTATGGATTTGGACCCTTCACAGAGGAGCCTGATACATACTTGCCTGCAGTTCTATGATCCCCCTCTGAGGTGCTTCACATTTCAGAATTTCCAGTTGGGACCTTTGCTGGAGGAGTATTCATCTTTGGTTGGTGTACCCATCAGGGGTGGAATCCCTTTCAACCCTGAGATGGCTTTCCCAAGTAATGAGGAGATAGCCAAAGCATTGCATCTAGAACTAGTTTTGATTGGGCAGAATTTGACATCTAAAGCTGGAATCTCTGGTTTTCATCTGGATTTCTTGACTTCTCAGGCTAGTCTAAAGGCCTCCCTAGGGGAGTGGAAGGCAGTCTGTGCCCTGTTGGCCCTTAGCATATATGGGGTCATACTTTTTGCAGATGAGCCTAGGTTTGTTAGCAAGAATGCAGTCCATCTTTTCATCCCGAGAAACCCAGTGCCTACCTTGCTGGGAGATCTTTACTACTCAGTCCATCAAAGGAATGAAAAGCAAAGGGGGAGATTAGTGAGATGCTGTGCACCTTTGTTCTATACTTGGCTACTCAGACATTTGCCAAAGACTGATGCATTCCTGAACCCTCACCAGCAGAAGAACTGGGCTAGAAGGCTTGTTGCTCTAACCTCAGATGACATCAGATGGTGCACTCAGAGCACCAAGGGCAGAGACATCATTACAAGCTGTGGGCAATTTCCCAATGTGCCTCTAATCGGGGTGAAGGGTTGCATCAATTACAACCCTCTGCTGTTCAAAAGACAGCTGGGCTATGCATTGGTCCATCCTCCTAGGGTACAGGATCTGACTGAGACCCTTTATGTTGAAATCAAGCCTAATCTGGCTGTTGTCAGACAGGCAGCCTGGGCCTGGGACAATGTGCAGACTAAGGGAGTAACCATTCTTGGAAGATGCAATAATGTAGCCTCTGCCCAGTACTATGAGTGGTCACATACTAGGGCTCAAATTTCTGGATTGCCTTTCACTATTGAAGATATGCCTGGACCTTCCACAGCACCACCTCCAGCAACTGTCAGCTTAGAGGAGTTTGAGAAATTGAAAGAGAGGAATGAGAAGCTGACTCAGGCCTTACAGAAGACCCTCTGGGAGAGGAGTGATGGTAGGTTGGATATTGAGAGGCTGGAAAAGTTGAAAGTGGAGCATTTGGATAGAATTGAGAAGTCTGAAGATTACATTAAGAAGTCTAGGGCTGGAGAACAAATCTTGAAGAATGCCTGCAAGGAAGCTCAGTTCCAGAAAGCCAAGACTGATTTGTATCTGAAGGAGAGTCAGGCTAGGTGGGTCAGGATCACCGAAGCTCGTACTCAAGAGGACAAAAGGATTCAGGATAAGATGGAGCAGATGGAAGCTAGTGCAAAAGAGCAACAAGAAGCCCTGGCAGCAGCCCAGAGAGAAATATCAGAGCTAAAGATCAGAGCTGGAGTGAAGAGGTCAAAGGACCAAAGTCAGCACAAGAAGCTAACTGCAGCTGTTACTACAAGGAATCTCCTCATCAGGAACCTTACAGAGCGTCCGGCTGATCCTGTGACCGAAGCACTTCTCAAGGAAGTTCGGGAGGATGAGTTTGGTCTTGGTGTTTGACTTCTGTTTGTTGTTGCTCTCATTCTATGTACTTTTATTTTCTTATGATGTATTTTGACCCCTTAGAGGGCTTGTGTTGTAAAAAGAACAAGTTGTATTATTTTACTTTCTGTAATATATATTTGTGTTGGTTTGTTTCATCTGAGTTTTCTTCAAGCAATATCACAAGCATCCTCAAGGGTCTGGAAGGGTCGAAACCAAGTGCCAAGCCGGATACCTTGGGAACAAATAGACACACTGCATTGCATACTAACCTTTTACTTTGTTTTGTAGGTTTTGTTTTATTGTTACTAACTCTGTTGTGATCTCAGGAATTATTGCTCGACGACGAGGGTTTCCACTCAATCGACCACACAGATACCCCACCCGTAACAATCTTCCGGGCATACAGATGGATCAGATGCAGCAGGACCTTACAGAGGTCAGGAACCAGATGACCAACGAGAGGTTGGGAATGAGAACTCAAATGACACAGTTTATGGAGGTAATAAACAACATGGCTCAAAGCCAGGAGAGGCTCAGAGCACTGGTAGAAGGGAGAAACCAGGAAGACCATCAACCAGGGACTGCTGGCACCAGCAACAATGAAAGAGTCCAACCTCATGTCAATCCCCCAGTCTTTGGACCCCACCTCCATCCAGAGGCCAACATCCCTGCCAATATACAAGGGCCTGCCACAGCAGGGAGGGTACTACAAGAAGACCCCCAGGAAGATCAGTTCACAGTAATGGGAGCTGGGGAGGAGGCTTATGATAGAAGGTTGGATGTGATAGCCGAGAATTTAAGATCCTTGGAGTCTCAAAACTCTTTGGGTTTTGATGTTATGGATATGGGCTTGGTAGACGGGGTCAGGATTCCCCACAAGTTTAAACCCCCATGCTTTGAGAAGTATAATGGGACTTCCTGTCCCCGGACCCATCTACAATCTTTTCTCGGGAGGCTAAAAGCCTATACCATGGAAGAGAAGCTGTGGATGTTCTATTTTGAGGATAGCTTGACTGGAGCTTCGAGGGAATGGTATTCCCATCTGACAAGAGCAACTATTAGATGCTGGAAGGACCTGGCAGAGGCCTTCATCAGACAGTATCAGTATAATCTGGATATGGCACCCAACAGGACCCTCCTAATGGGAATGTCACAGTCATCTAGAGAGAGCTTCCGAGAGTATGCTCAAAGATGGAGACAGCTCGCTGCTGCTGTCCAGCCACCTATGTCAGAAAGGGAGATGGCTGATATGTTCATGAACACCCTTCAGGGGACTTACATTGATAGGCTAGCTGCCTTCTCATCTACCAGCTTTGCAGATGTAGTCATAGCCGGGGAGAGAATTGAAAGCCTATTGAAGATGGGTAAGATCTCAGACAACGGTGCAAGCTCGTCCAGTAATGCAAGGAAGCCTTTTGCGGGCCCAAGAAGAACTGGCGAGACCAATGCCATCCACACCAACAGGGGCAGGCCCCAATATGTTCATAGATCTGTGGCAGCAGTCACCATTCCCGCTCCAGCTCATCCACAACCAGCCTATCAACCTCCGCAGCAAAACTATCAGCAACAACCTCAGTACCATCAACAAGCTCAGTATCCTCCGAGAAATTACAACAACAGCAACACCAACAACAATAACCAGCAAAGGCCATTCCAGCAGAGGCCATCTCAAGCTAACAGGGTGATCGATCCGATCCCTATGCCGTATGCTACATTGCTGCCACAACTCCTGAAACTCAACCTAGTTGAGCTAAGGACATTGGCACCTCCAGATCCCAACAGTCTACCCAGGAATTATGACTCCAACGCCAGATGTGCTTTTCATTCAAACGCACCTGGCCATAGTACAAAAAAATGCAGGGCCTTGCACATGAAGGTACAAGACCTGGTAGACTCTAAGGCCCTGAACTTCGCACCACCGCCCAATGTTAATAAGAACCCTATGCCAAACCACGGGGGTCCCAGGATCAACGCTATTGAAGAAGACAAGCCGTCTTATTTAATAACCAGTGTGGGTCAGATCCGGACACCGTTGGTAGAAATTAAGGCTCAACTCCTCGAATGTCAAATATTCCCGGGGTGTGAGTTAGGGTGTGCTTACTGCAATATTTCAGTAAATGGGTGTGATAACTTGAGGAATGGCATAGATGGTCTCATTCAGAGTGGCCAACTTCAAATCACCACATCATTTCCAACAAATCCAGCAATCTCATCAGTAGCAATTCCTGTATCTCCTACAACTGCAACAACCATTGTTCCCGACAACTCTTCAGTTTCATCAACTAGTACTTCATCTGTCATTTCCACTGACCAGATATCAACAAATGTTCCTTCTACAACTTCAGCATCACTCCATTTTGAATCTCCTACAACAACAACACCCATCCTTCCGACAATGTCTCCTACAACACCAGCAACAAATCATGAAGATGTCTCAACTGTCACAATATTTTATGATCCTGAAAGTAACTCTGCCTACAACTCAGAAAGTGCTGCTCCCATCAGAGCACCAGTCACAATTTATTATGATCCACAGACTATCACAGTTCCTTCTGCAGCTACCATCAATCCAGTCACTGTCACAGTGCCTGGGCCAGTACCTTACGAAAGCAGTAAGGCCATCCCTTGGCATTACGGCTCTGACGTATACTGCGAAGGACAGAAAATCACTTTTGAATCATCAACCCCTGCACCACAAATAGACAATGTGGGAGGAGGCGGAGGCTTCACTCGAAGCGGACGTCTCTTTGCTCCACAAATTCAAAGACCCACTGCCGAAGCAGAAGCTGCTGCCAAGGCAAAAGGAAAGAGCCCGGTGCAGGAAGATCAAGCTGTTAAGGAAGCTTTGAAAACACCATTCGATCAAGAAGTTGATGAGTTCATGAGAATCATCAAAAAGAGTGATTACAAAATAGTGGATCAGCTTCACCAGACGCCATCCAAGATCTCTATCCTATCATTGCTTATGTGCTCCGAAGCCCATCGGAATGCGCTACTCAAAGTCTTGCACGCAGCTTACGTGCGTGAAGAGATCACCGTCAATCAGTTGGAAACCGTGGTTGGAAATGTTACTGCTAGCAATGGGCTAGGGTTCACCAATACTGACTTGACAACGGAAGGCCGCAACCATAACAAGGCCTTGCACATCACCATGGAATGTAAAGGTGCAGTCCTTTCCCATGTGCTGGTAGACACAGGGTCATCCCTTAATGTCTTACCGAAAAAGGCCCTGGTGAAGCTAGAGTATGAAGGATTGGCATTGCGTCCCAGTAACCTGGTAGTAAGAGCCTTTGATGGTTCTAAGAGATCGGTTCTGGGAGAGATTGAGCTGCCTGTAACGATTGGCCCACAAACTTTTAAAACGACCTTCTACGTGATGGATATTCAGCCCGCCTACAGCTGTTTATTGGGTAGGCCATGGATTCATGCCGCTGGCGCCGTGACCTCAACCCTTCACCAGAAGTTAAAATTTGAATGGGAAGGCCAAGTCGTTACTATCTGTGGGGAGGAGGATATATTTGTTAGCCATCTGGCTACTTATAAGTATATTGAGATGGATGGGGAGATCCATGAAACAATGAGCCAAGGGTTTGAGGCCCTGAATGTTAATGAAGCATCTGCTGTATCTGGGATCTCCATGTCATCTTACCAACAAGCCCGGAAGGTTGTTGAGGAAGGAACTGCCCAAGGCTGGGGCAAGGTCTTATCTGTGGAGGAGAAGAAAGACAAATTTGGGTTGGGTTACAGACCAACTCAACAAAGTCAAGCAGAGGCTGCTGAGAAGCCCGGTTTTGTCAGTGGGGGGATGCTCACCCCTGATGCTATCAACAATTTGGAAGACGAGCTGGAAGAAGAACGCAATCTGGAGAATTGGATTTGTCCAAAGATCCCGGGGAGCAGTATCTCAAACTGGTCTTCCCAGGAAATTATAAGAGTTACTCATGCAGAGTAATTATTATTTCCTGTATTTTTATAGCATGCATCAAAGTCTTGCATCTTGCCCAAGATGACAAGACTCATTTTGTAATCGGGCCATCTGTACTTTTTGTGCAAACAAGATTAATCAATGAAATATCAGACATCTTTTTGCAAATGAGTCTTTTTTCTTTTCCGCTCACTGCTTTTCCATTTTTTTTCTTTTTGTACAAAAAATAAATGGCGATGTTTTCAAAATGGCAACTTTATTTCACCCTTTAAAACAAGATTAAAATCGATCACTAAAATGAACAAACTGAACCCTTGCAGAGAGTGCCTTCCAGACAGCACCGACAACAGCACGGCTATGACTTCGTATGACTTTGACAATCCAATCAATCAAGCTGATGAAGGGGTTGAAGAAGAATATGAGCTTCCTGAAGAGCTAGCCAGGTTGTTGAGACAAGAGGATAAAGTTATCACTCCTCATCAGGAGGAGGTGGAAACGATTAATCTTGGTACGTTTGAAGATGTGAAGGAGGTTAAGATCGGGGCCGGCCTACAAGACTCAGTTAAGAGACAACTGATTGATCTGCTTCAAGAATATGTGGATGTGTTTGCCTGGTCTTACCAGGATATGCCGGGGTTGGACACCGATATTGTCGTGCACAAGCTGCCTTTAAGAGAAGAATGCCCACCAGTTAAACAGAAACTGCGCCGTACTCGCCCAGACATGGCAATGAAAATCAAAGAAGAGGTACAAAAGCAGTGGGACGCCGGATTCCTTGCTGTAACTAGCTATCCGCCGTGGGTTGCTAACATAGTACCTGTGCCTAAGAAAGACGGCAAAGTAAGGATGTGTGTTGACTACCGGGACCTGAACAGAGCCAGCCCGAAAGATGACTTCCCATTACCTCATATTGATGTATTGGTGGATAACACGGCTCAGTTCTCGGTATTCTCCTTCATGGACGGATTTTCAGGATATAATCAGATCAAGATGTCACCTGAAGACATGGAGAAGACAACATTCATCACACCTTGGGGCACGTTCTGTTACAAAGTGATGCCATTCGGACTGAAGAATGCTGGTGCAACATATCAACGGGCTATGGTAACATTATTCCACGATATGATCCATAAAGAAATCGAGTGTTACGTGGATGACATGATTGCCAAGTCCCTTACAGAAGAAGACCACCTGGTAAACCTGCTGAAACTATTCAAGCATCTGAGGAAGTACCAACTGAAGTTGAACCCCAACAAATGCACATTCGGGGTGCGATCCGGTAAGCTGCTGGGATTTATTGTGAGTGAGAAAGGGATTGAAGTTGACCCTGATAAAGTCAAAGCTATTCAAGAGATGCCTGCACCGAAGTCTGAAAAAGAAGTTCGGGGGTTCTTAGGACGATTGAACTACATTTCGCGGTTCATATCTCACCTTACAGCAACCTGTGAGCCTTTGTTCAAACTGTTAAGAAAAGAACAGACAGTCAGGTGGAACGAAGACTGCCAGAAGGCTTTTGACAAGATCAAGGAATACCTGCAAGAGCCACCAATCCTTATGCCTCCAGTTGAAGGAAGACCTCTGATAATGTACTTAACAGTATTAGAAGAGTCAATGGGGTGTGTGCTGGGCCAGCATGACGAGTCTGGTCGAAAAGAGTATGCAATTTACTACCTAAGCAAAAAGTTTACCGACTGTGAACAACGTTATTCACTGCTCGAGAAAACTTGTTGTGCTTTAGCGTGGGCTGCTCGCCGACTGAGACAGTATATGTTGACCCACACTACTTTGTTAATCTCAAAGATGGACCCAGTTAAGTACATATTTGAGAAGCCAGCTCTTACCGGACGGGTTGCAAGATGGCAAATGATTCTCACAGAATATGACATCCAGTACACCTCTCAGAAAGCCATCAAGGGCAGTGTACTATCTGAATATCTTGCTGAGCAACCTATTGATGACTACCAGCCTATAAGATTTGACTTCCCTGATGAAGACATCATGTTCATTAAAACAAAAGATCATGAAGAGCCTGTTCACACTGAAGGGCCTGACCCGGAAGAAGAATGGACTATGATGTTTGATGGGGCTGTTAATATGAATGGTCGTGGTGTTGGTGCAGTACTCATTACACCCAAAGGAGTTCACATGCCTTTCTCGGCAAAACTCACTTTTAACTGCACTAACAACGAAGCTGAATACGAAGCTTGCATTATGGGTCTTGAGGAAGCCATTGACCTCAGGATCAAGACATTGACCGTATTCGGGGATTCAGCTCTGGTAGTTAATCAAACCAACGACAAATGGTACACCCACCAGGATCATCTGATACCTTACAGGGATTATACAAGGAGGTTATTGACTTTCTTTACAACGGTCAAACTTGAGTATATCCCTCGGGACGAGAATCAGTTTGCAGATGCTCTGGCTACCATTTCATCCATGATCAAAGTTCAAGCTGCTAACTTTGTACCTCAGATTTCAGTGTCCAGACTTGATAGACCAGCATATGTGTTCGCAGCAGAAGTTGTCAAAGACGAAAAGCCTTGGTTCCATGACATTAAGTGCTTCTTGGAGGATCAAACATACCCACCTGGAGCATCTTCCAATGATAAGAAGACTTTGAGAAGGCTTGCTGGTAGTTTCTTTCTGAACACTGATGGGTCTTTATACAAAAGGAACTTTGATATGGTACTCCTCAGATGTGTTGACAAGACGGAAGCAGATTTGTTGATGCATGAAGTGCACGAAGGATCTTTTGGCACCCATGCTGGAGGGCATGCCATGGCCAAGAAATTGCTAAGATCAGGTTATTACTGGATCACAATGGATGCGGACTGCTGTGCCTACGCCAGAAGGTGCCACAAATGCCAGATCTATGCAGATAAGGTGCATGTGCCTCCCAATCTTTTGAACATCATGTCTTCGCCATGGCCCTTTGCCATGTGGGGCATTGATATGATTGGCAAGATTGAGCCAACTGCTTCAAACGGCCACAGATTCATCCTAGTCGCCATTGACTATTTTACTAAGTGGGTTGAAGCAGCTTCCTATGCAAATGTTACAAGGCAAGTGGTAGCCAGATTTCTGAAGAGAGATATCATCTGTCGATATGGAGTCCCCGAGCGAATCATTACTGATAATGGTTCCAATCTAAACAACAAAATGATGGCAGAGCTATGCCAGGACTTCAAGATCCAACACCACAATTCTTCTCCTTACAGGCCAAAGATGAATGGCGCTGTTGAGGCGGCTAATAAAAATATCAAGAAGATTGTGCAGAAGATGGTAGTCACCTACAAAGACTGGCATGAGATGCTACCATTTGCCTTGCATGGGTACCGCACGTCAATCAGAACATCCACTGGGGCAACGCCGTATCAGCTTGTGTATGGTATGGAGGCAGTCCTACCAGTTGAAGTTGAATTACCCTCTTTACGAGTATTGATGGATGTTAAGCTGAACGAAGCAGAATGGGTTCGGTCCCGGTTCGAACAACTGAGCCTGATTGAAGAGAAAAGATTGGCTGCAATTTGTCATGGGCAGTTGTATCAGAAAAGAATGAAGAGAGCCTTCGATCAGAAAGTCAGGCACCGAGAGTACCAAGTGGGAGATCTTGTGCTGAAAAGGATCCTCCCTCCTCATACAGACCACAGGGGCAAATGGACTCCGAATTATGAAGGACCATTCGTGGTGAAGAAAGTTTTTTCTGGTGGAGCACTGATGCTCAGCACCATGGACGGTGAAGATTTCCCGTCCCCTGTGAATTCAGATGCAGTTAAAAAATACTTCGCATAAAAAAAATGACCCGCTGGACATAAAAACAGAATGTAAGTCCAGGCAAAAATAGGGCATCCCGGCGAGTCAAAAACAGAATAAAAGACTCGGGCAAAAATAAGGGAAAATAAACAAAAAATGTGTACACCCGCTGAGTTGAAAAGCCGCATTGGACAACTCAGGCAAAAATGGGTATCCCGATGGATTGAAAACCCGAAAGGGCGATCCATGCAAAATAAGGGAATAAGCGAACAACTGCATGCTGAATTCGTCTGTATCACTTACAACTTGGAAAGCTTCAAAAGGATCAAGCTTCAATCGGAATCAACCTTCTTCAGAAAGCAAGACGAGAAGAACGTCAAAAGTCATACGAGTCATAGCGAAAGAGGAAGCCCCTTTGAAAGCGTCATCAACATCGCCAGCATTTTGTTTCTCAATTTGTAACAGTCTCTTCATTTTAGGAGATTTGTTTCCTTGACTGTATCTTGCCAATTCAGGGCACATGAATTAATAAAATCAGATTTTTTCAGTCATGTCTCGTCTTATACATTTTTATTTGCAAAGAATGTCTGATGTCTCTAAAAAACTAATTGCATGAGTACAGATGTTTTTCTCTAAAAAATAAAAACACGTGCTTGCAGGGAATATACTTACTCTCAGAAGTGTATAACTCCTATGACGGAATCCGGTAAGGGATACCTCAGGAATACTTGTGCGTTTCTCTATTGCAGGTATCCGAGGCACAGCTTGGGGCATGAAAGCCTCACCTCAGCAAGCTGACAAATCAATACTCGCTCAGTCTTAGCACCCAGGTGTTTTCTCCCCAGCTGAGTTGCCAACAACTTTCCCCAGCTAGTTTGCCACTTGTCACTCCTCCCAGTCGAGATGTCAAGCATTCTTCCTCAACAGAATACAAAGTCAGGGAATCATCTCCCCACAGAGTTTCAACCTCTATTCGGAGGAGCAGCGCATGAAGGAGTCACAACAGAGTACAGAAGGCTTCTACAAACCCCAGTTGGGTCCTATATTACAAGGATATGTCAATCAGTGACCTATATCCCCGAGCAGATACGTCTCGTCAGATCCACCAATGATCTTATCCCCAGCTGGGATCCTCATGTCAAGCAGATCAGCCAGAGATCCTCGCGGCAGTGGGATCCGAATCCCGGTTTGGTATCTTTTCATAATCATAGCATTCGCATCATATTCACCCACAAAGCGTAGCATTCCGTCTAATACGGAGCATTACGGCAAAGATCAAATACATAGCATAATCATAAGTCATGTTGTGAATCGAACACTTGTGAATAATGACAATCCGTCAATATACAGAATACTTTCCCCACAATCCCCAGCAAAAGCAGTTGCCCCACGATTCACAAACACCAGTATATATTCCTTTTTGGCACCCGTCCGTGTCATCATTCCCCAGTAAAGTCGCCTGGATACCCTTTACAAACAAGACCACCCGTATTACAGATACTTCCTGACACCCGTCCGTGTCAAACCACCAGCAGAAAGCCAAAGACATCATCTTTGCACTCACCTACTTGTATATACATTGTCTTGACACCCGTCCGTGTCATATCCCCAGCGCAGTCGCCTACACTTTTACAACCCATATGCTTGTTGATACTATACTTTTCTTTTTCTGACACTCGTCCGTGTCACTCTCCCCAGCAGTTAAAATATTCATCTATACAATACTCATACTCACTACTCATGTTACACTTATAACAGATACTCGTCCGTATCTTGTATATACCATTTATATCCCCACAGATTCGACATTGGTCCATGTTCTTTGTTAACCAGTTGGTACTCGTCCGTACCATCATCTCAGAACATGTGTCTAGCGTTTGTTTCTACATGATACTCGTCCGTATCATAGTCTTAAGGGTGCTCGTCCGCATCTTTAATCCAAACACTTATGTCTTCTCGAATATAGATACTCGTCTGTGTCTACCATTCCCCAGAAGAGTCCCTTCAGATGCAACACTCGTCCGTGTTCTTTGTTAACCCGTTGATACTCGTCCGTATCATCATCTCTGAACACGTGTCAGTACTTGTTTCTACCTGATACTCGTCCGTATCATGGTCTTAAGGATGCTCGTCCGCATCTTTAATCTATACACTAACATCTAAACACTTATACCTTTTGCTTCTTGGATATAAACACTCGTCCGTGTTTATTATTCCCCAGTAAATAGACAACAAAGCAAATTTTCCTTCTTATCTGACACTCGTCCTGTGTCATGATAAACCCCGAGAGCAGCCGTACCCTGCTAGGTGGTCGTCCTCCACCTCTTGATGGTCGTCCTCCATCATGCTCGTCCGATGGCCGTCCCCATCGTTGACCTTTTTATCTGGCATTCGTCCTATGTCATGACAAACCTCGAGAGCAGCCGTCCCCTGCTAGGTGGTCGTCCTCCACCTCTTGATGGTCGTCCTCCATCATGCTCGTCCGATGGCCGTCCCCATCGTTGACCTTTTTATCCGGCATTCATCCTATGTCGCGATATTTTCGGCAGCCGTACCCTGCCAGGTGGTCGTCCTCCACCTCTTGATGATCGTCCTTCATCATTTTATCCAATGGCCGTCCCCATTGTTGATTTTGGTTATCTGGCATTCGTCCTATGTCATGACAAACCTCGAGAGCAGCCGTCCCCTGCTAGGTGGTCGTCCTCCACCTCTTGATGGTCGTCCTCCATCATGCTCGTCCGATGGCCGTCCCCATCGTTGACCTTTTTATCCGGCATTCATCCTATGTCGCGATATTTTCGGCAGCCGTACCCCGCCAGGTGGTCGTCCTCCACCTAAGATGACCGTCCCTCATATTATCCCCGACAGAGCAGCCGTCCCCTGCTAGGTGATCGTCCTTCGCCTTTGATGACCGTACCTCATCATCTGTTTATTTCATTTATTCTTTAACCCGATGGCCGTCCCCGTCGTGGTCCCTTTTCTTTTTAGCCCGATGGCCGTCCCCATCGTCGGTTACTTTACTTTATGGCCGTCCCCGTCATGTTTCATTCGATCCCCAGAGAATCTTGCAGCTTTACTTGATGGCCGTCCCCATCATAATATCTTATTTTTACCAGCTAGTCGGCCGTCCCCGTCATGTTTCATTCGATCCCCAGAGAATCTTGCAGCTTTACTTGATGGCCGTCCCCATCATAATATCTTATTTTTACCAGCTAGTCGGCCGTCCCCGTCTTGGCTTTACCTTTTATCCCCAGCATGTCGGCCGTCCCCGTCATCGCTTTACTTCACACACTTTGCCCAGCATGTCGGCCGTCCCCGTCATTACTCTTTACCCGGCAGTCATCCTCTGCTCGACGGTCGTCCTCCGTCGCCTACACTTTACAATGTACTTTATTTTCCTTTTACAATCTATATCCCTTTTCTTCTTCATTCTGTGAGTGCAAATCTTGGACTGTCTTTGGTATTCAACCACAAGTTATCTTGTTTGCCTGTTAAGCCTTTGCTTACAACCTGCACAGCTAACTCATGTTTGAATAGGGGCAGCTGTAAACACCCCAAATTTGCCCTCACCCATTCACACCATGGCTTGTGATCATTTCATATGCATAAACACAATCATACCATCTCATAGTACATTTTTTGATTCATTGCATTGGTTCTAAGTCATCTGCACCTAGGGTTTGTGATCTGAGCAATCCAAGAGCTTCTTGAGCCACTCCAAAGGCCACCAATCACTTCAAAGGGGTTCATGTGTGTTCTTATATCACATTACATCCTCCCAAAGTCAAGAATGCCAAAGAATCACAAGAACTGGGATTGGTATGGATGCAGAGCCAGTTTTGACTGCACAGTTGACCTAAAATTAGGGTTTTGGTTTCAGAGGCCATAACTCCAAATTTTTTGGTCATTCTTGTTTCTATTGGTCTCTATATGGTATAGGGAGTATGCACATCAATTTTCATGAAGAAATTCCATGGGGAAGTCATCTAATCAAGGGTTGACTTTCTGGACAAGTCAGTGCAAAATCAGGGCATCTGAGGCCCCCAATGACCCAACCAAGGGTTGATCTTCATCATTTTGGGTGTATATGATCTTTATTTGATCATGGAAGAAGGTTTAAGTTCACAAAATTCAAGAATTACAAGTTTTTGCAAAGTTGACTTTTTAGGGCATGGTGGACTTTTCATGAAATGTCATTTTATGCCACTTTTTCAACCCTTGCTTTTTGATCCAAAAATGCTTCAAATGGAAAAACTTTGGTCATGAAAGTTGTAGATTAGATCTTTCCCTTTTCAAAAAGTACAAGAACATGATCTAATTCATTTTGGATCAAAAGTTATGGTGTGTCAAAGTTGGCAAAAATCACTAATTTTCAAGATATGCCTCAAATGAGAAACTTGCAAAAAACTTTGTACCAAGGCATTTGTAACTTCTAATCCATGTCTAACCATCACACAAACATCACATGTGACCAAAAATTCAGAATGGACTAAAAACTTCTCATGTTTCATGGCCTTGGGAGCAAGAAAGTTTCATGTGAACCAAAAGTGATCAAGTTGCAAAATCATCATCACACTTACATCCACTTGTTGCCTTGGCTGCTGAACCAACCATAGCCTTTCCCCTCACCATGCTGCACCAGCCCACACACTTGTACTAGCCTAGAACACAACCCATGCCTCTCTTACATAAAGGTTGACAATTTGCAAAAGTTAACTTACCTATCACAGCAGGCCAAGTCACATCATCTGACCAATGGGAGTTTTTTATGTGGAACAAATGCTAGCCATTTCACATAACAAGCCAGGCTGAAACACACAAGATCATCACATTCACAAACTTACTCCCTCAAGCAAAACTCTTCGAATCTGTTTCCACAGGCCATAAACACAAAAACAAACTCCATTGATCAACTCACCTTGCTTCACTGAGCCAAAACCAGTAAGACCTAGGCCTGAACCAAGCAAGAACTGAGCTTCACCATTTTTCATTCTCAAAGCCAGAACTTTCGAATCTCATTTTCCAGCCATAAAACACCCCATTTCTCTTCACCAACAAGTTAAACACACTCAAAGGAGCAAGAATCCACCATTGGAGTGGCCTGAAACCTCACAATTCCTGACTGTGAAACCTGCTACACCAGAACACTTCTCTTCAAACCAGCCATCCACAAGAAGTTTGAAGCTTCTCTTTGAGTTCAAGGGAGTCAAAGAAGTTCATTTGCACACAAAGGAGGCTCTGAAAGCTCAGTATTGAAGCTTTCCAGCTCAGGTATGACCATGGATTCTTTTTCTCAGAGCTTACATTTTAAGTTATAAATTGATTGCTCATGTCTTGCTGGTCATGGGGTTGTTCTTAGAATCGAAAATGAGTAAGAAATGAGTTTGTATTGTTACTCTGAAATTTCACCCGTGAAATTTGTTCCCTTCGATTCACTTGTTTCTTGATGTTTAAATGATGTTTGAGAGTGGATTCGTGTCCTAGGATGTTAGAGGATCACTTGGCTGTGTTTAATTTGATGTTTAGAAGCCTAAATCAGGATCTAGGGTTTTGATGCTGCCGGAGAAGATGACCGGAGCTTCCCTCCGGTCACCTGAATTTGTTTAACCCTAATCCTGTAATTAAATGAGGTTTAAATCTTGAGCGTTGGATCATCTGACTTGCATTGACTTCGCGCGTGGATGAGTGGTTCAGATGGGTCCACTGTGCCCTAATCACCATTAAGTCTAATTAATCCATTTAATTAATTTATAAAACTTAATTAAAATCAGACGCAATCCTGGCCCTTTAAAAACGCGCGCAGTCAACAGATTCAAACCCAGAGTCCATCCCAGCCCTCCATTCAGTTGACTTCAGTTTATTTCATTTTATTTTCATATTTAATTCATTTGCTTTGTACAATTTATTTAAAATAGCAAACTTGCTTTAAAAATTATGAAATTTTTTACCAAGGGTTTCATTAATTTTTAAAACACAAAAATATTTTTATTTTCATTTTTAGCATTAAAAAAGTATTTTTGAATATTTAAAAGTTTATTTTTAATTGATTAATGAAAATTAATTTATTAAAAATACTTTTAGGTATTTAAAAATCACCAAAAAATTCATGAAATGTTTTAAGACATTTAGAAACATTGTCCAACCTTCAAACCAAATTTCTTTTTTGATCTTGATACATTTTGAGAATTTTTCATTGAATTAAAATCATTTTTGATGCATTATTTTGATCCCAAGTTCAAAAAATCATTTCTGCCTAATTATGAAGAGTTGGACCTTGATTCTTTTTGCATTGCATTGTGTTTAGCATGTAGTTTGTGAGATTAAATGGCCATGATTTGATCTTTCATTTTCCTATTTGTTTGGTAATTTTCTTGTTTGGGAACCCTAAAACCCTAGAAAACTTAGAAAAATCATAACTTGAATTTGGTTAGGAGTTGAAACTTCTCCTTTGGGAAGTGGTTTAGTATAGGATTAGGGGTCCTTTGAGTGGCATTTTCAATTTTTTATCTTAGGGTTTGCTTCTGATTTTGATTTTTGTTTGATGTATTGTTCATAAACCCTAATTTGGGCTTCCATATGCATCCATCTTGCATTCTCTTGCATAACATGACTTGCCATGACATTCCATGCTTCCATTTGATTCATTGAACATCATATGACATATTGAAAGCATGTTTGATCATTGCACCTTGCATTTGTCATGTTGTATGTCATATGCATTTCATAACTTTTCATGTATAATCATGGTTCTAAGCATGCTTCTCTTGCATTCATTTGTTCATGTGATCATCCTCATGCCTTGCTTCATGTTTGCATCATCTCATAGCATCATTATCATCTCATATATGCTTCTGGTTTTGGTTTGCATCATGCCATTTCATCTCATTTTGCATTGCATTGCATTTCTTTCACTAACTTTTCAGGTGGTAAGTAACTTTGAGAAGTGAATTTGCCTTCACTTCTCACAATTTCTTTTCATCCCCCTTATGCATCATTGCTTCATTTTGTTTTGTGTTTGAGATTGAGCTTGCTCATTCTTCTTTATCTTACTTTCTTTCTTCAGGTGACTTGTCTTCTTCAATGAGGCAAGTTACTTTGCTTCTCCTGATCCTTTCACTTGCTTCCTGGTGGTTCCATTGAAGATTGTTCTTGTAAACCTCACAAACCTTAGGAACAACCAAGCATGACAATGATTAGGGTTTTGATTAGTCCCCCATTTAGCTTTTGCCTTTGTGTCATCCTTTGAGTCTTCTCTTCTCATCTCATAATCCAGGACTAAACCCTAAAGGTTTTAAGGCTTTGTGATTAAGGTTATGCCTGCATCCTTCTATTAGGATGGGGTGTATAACTTTAATCCTAAGTGTTGAACCCTTAATGTGTTTAACTCCTTTAATCAATCCACTTAATAATCATCAAGACATCAAGCTTGTAACTTGGGCCTTGCATTAGGGTTCTAATTCTTCCTTAATTGGTTAAGAAGGACTAACCCTAGTGTTAATGGACAAGTCCCCCTCAAGTTGTCTTACAAACCCTAAAAATCACTTCATCATCATATCATTAACTAAAATCCACTTATTCAAAGGCTTGTTTTGTCATGAGTTTAATCCCTAATCATGGATTAAGTTGAGGAGCTTTCCTCAGCTTAAACAGTCTCATCTATTATCCTTCTATTAGGATGGTGTAATGAGTTTGTTTAATCCTTGATTATGGCTTAATCTCATTACTTAACACTAAACAAAAACACCAAAAACATCTAAATAATCACAAGTAGGTTAATGATCTTAATCCTACATCATGATAATTAAGTGTGAGAATCTAACTTCGCACTTAAGGTATTCTCATTACCCCTAATCAGAGGGAAGATGTGATGAGTTTACTAACCCTTGGTTTAGGCTTAAGCTCATTTACTTATGACAAATTCCAAAAAGCAATAAAAGACTGAAAACTCAAAAACAAACAATAATCGTCTCCTTCGGGATTCTTTTCTCACCTCATTCACTCACAAACGAGAACTCGCTTCTTCCGTCTAATGCAAGACAGTTTGCACCTGAGCCAGACAGGTCATACACTTGAGCATAGACAAGTAAGCAGTTCACAAGTCAATTCTCCTTTCAGTCTCTTTGGGTCGAACTACGGTGTTCTGACTTCCTCATTGCACGAGAGGATACGTAGGCATAACTTAACAGTTATCGAACAAAAGTCTCTGTATATCCCCTTTTTTTCAGTATCATTCCTTAGCCTCATAATCATGAGCACCTCACTCCTGTTCCTACACTGACACTGTACAAATTACACTTCACACTTCTTTTACACTGACACCTGTACATCCTTTTCCAGCTCTCTTATACACAAATTGCACTGACACTACCCCTTTAAAACACAAATCTTTTAAGCGTGGAACCCGTCGAGTACGGCGGACAATCTGGGTGCTAATACCTTCCCAGGTTGTAACCAACCCCCTTTCTCAGTCTCTCTGGTTCGCAACCGTCTTATCCATCTCTTTCTAGGTCTATGCAGCATTGCCTTTCCTCCGGGATAAAAATGCCTAGCTGGCGACTCTTTTCATCTCCAGTGAGTTCACTGCTGTGTGTTCTCATTGTCCCTCTCGCCAACCGTTCGCGTCTGTACCTTTACCAGGGCCCAGTCCCATCTTTTGGGAGCGACAATAGCCTACTATTTATAGAAGCATGTTTCTGCTCATTCAGTATATATGTATTTTCATCTTTTCTTCCTTCTAATGGGGTTCATTTGTTTCTGGATGAGTAATATGTGGGTGTGGTGCTGTGAGGGATGTTTTTGCCAAATTTTGGCTAAAAAGGGGGAGAAAAAGGTTATTCAGATGGTGTGTTTGGTGTGTTTGGAGTTGTTGTTACAATGGTTGTGTCAGACATGTGGTGGTGTGGTGGCTGGGATATCAAGATGGATGTCGATGTTTAGTATTTGTGACTTGTGTCCTGAGTTATGAACACAATTATGACTTGTGTTCTGAGTTACATAAGGGAATGAGATTCTTGTTCTCGTATGTCACCTTTGGTATCTTTGAAGGAATGATTCTTTCTGCTTGTGAGGAATGTCTCTGAATTAGTTTGACCAATAGCTCAGAGTTCAGGAGGTATTTCTTCTGATGGAAGGCTGCTGAGGAAAATGTCAAGCAACATGTCCTAACATGATAAAGAAAAGGTTGCTGTTGTTTTTTCAGTTTTGCTGCTGCAATATGAGTTGTAATTTTTTGTAGTATTTGTTTTAGCCAAAATTTTCCAAAGGAGGAGATTGTAAGTTCTGCATTTATAGGATTGGTATTAATTTTGTAAAACAAATATAGCAGCAAAAAAAAGTACAGGATCTTGCAAAATAAAGAACAGGTTAAGCAAGGAAGTCCTATTGTGCACCTAAACATGTTGTGTTTAAGTGTTTCAGCATCTGGAATAACATGTCAAATAAGATGCCAAGACAGATCATTCGACATCTTGACCTGACAAAAGTGAATTGAAGATTCTGTTATGATTTAACAGAAACAAAATATTTAGAAGAGATGAAGCAATCCAATGTGGTGCTGATTTAAAGATCTTGAAGATTCAAATTTATATTGAAGACAAATATTGAATAAATATAGACTTTCTATATTTATAGAATTTAGGAAGTTGTTAATTTGAAGATCTTTTTTTGTAGCCGATTTTTCTGCATTATTGTAGCATCTGCTATGCTGTGTGTTTTAGACCCAAAATCCAGTTGGTTTTAGGTTATAAAAAGAAACCTTGTAACCTAGGTTTAGTAACCAGCCAAAGATGTAAAAGTAATATCATTAGGGTTGAGTTCTTGTAGCAGCCGTATGCCAAAAGGTTTATTCAGCAAGGCTGTTTTTCTTTGTAATCCTCGAAGCTTTTAAGCAAGAGGTCTTTTGTTCTTGGCTGAAGCTTTAAAGCAAGGTTAATGTGTTTTCATGGAAGTGTGTCTTCTGACTTTGAATTGTTAAGTTTATCACTGGTGTGATTGTGAGGGAGTGAGATGGGTGTCTCATATTTACGAGCTCCTTAGTAGAAGTTGCATTGGTAGTGATTAAGTGAAAAAACTGTAAACTGTAGGTGTTGCTGAGAAGTATTTGAATTGATACTACATAGTGGATTTCCTTCCTGGATTGGTAGTCCCCATATTAGATGAGTTTGCATCAAACTGGGTTAACAATTCTGATGTGTTCTTTATAACTTTTCTATTTTATACTTTATGCAGTGTTCTTGCTGGATATCAAACCAGGTGTTTAAACATCCTGTAGGATTGTTAATATCTGGTATATCATAATCTTTAATGTTGTTGTTTGTACATTGCCATGTTTATCAGTAACATATCAGATGTCTCAACATCGTATTTGATATCTGAGTCTGTCATACCAGAATTTTAAATTGGAATTAATGGATGATTCAGATGCATGTGTTGTTTGGTGCTCAAGATGTTTTTGATCTCGACAATGACAATTACACGGAGGTTACAGCAGATGCTACAGAAGTGCAGAGAAACGTACAAAGATAAATTAGGGAGAAGGATAATAAGTCGTTGTTCTATATTCATCAGTGTGTGGATACAAATGTGTTTGAGAAGATTGTTGATTCAACAACGACAAAGGTTGTATGGGAGACACTGGTACGATGCTACAACAATGATGTATAAGCAAAGAAGGCGAAGCTTTAGTCTATAAGAAAGAAATATGATAATATCAACATGAAGAACAATGAGAAGGTACCTGATTACATCTCCAAAGTGATTCTGATCACAAATGAGATGAAATCTTGTGAATAAACTCTCTATGAATAAGTAATCATTGAAAACATACTGAGATCACTTATCCTCAGTTTTATTACATTGTTGTAGTAATTGAACACTCTAAGGACCTCATCACCAAGAGCATTAAATAACTGCAAAGTAGTCTAGAGACACAAGAGTTGCGTCTGATTGAGAGAAACTCTGAAAGAAAAGGTAGAGCAGGCTCTGAAATAATCTTCTGCTAAGAAGAATCAGAAGCAGTTTTGGTTAGAGGCCAAAAAGAGACATGGTGGTAGTTATCAGAAGTTAGAAGCCTTTAACTATGATGAGAAGAAATGTTAGAATGGAAATGAGAAGTTTGACAAGAAGAAGGTTCAATCCTACTATTGTAAGAAGTTTGGCCACTTTGTTGTTGAATGTTGGTCAAACAAGGAAAGGAAACCAGAAGAAGCAAACATAGCTAGAGGAGAGTCTGATGATGAACCTGTGCTATTGATGGCTTCTGAATCTGATGGTGGATATTTGGTAGATTGATGGTATCTGAAGAGGGAAAAAACATAACATTCAAAGTGAATGTGGAAACAACTGAAATTAAATGTCTTAGTGTTGAAGGTGCTGAAGGTGACAGTGAGCTACGACACAAGAGATTGAGGCATCTAAACTTCAGAAGCTTAGGGCATTTGAGTTATAAGAAGCTAGTACATGGAATTACTAAGATTGTGAAGCCTAAGAAGTCATGTGAGATATGCAAGAAACGTAAGCAACATAGATTTGTATTTGCTTCAAAAGTGGATCCAAGAGCAGCACATGCTTTATGAGTAGTGCATTCTGATGTACGTGGACCATTTGAAACACATTCACTTGTAGGAAACAAGTACTTTGTGTCATTTGTGGATGAGTTCACAAGAATGACATAGGTAATACTCATCAAGTTTAAACATGAGGTGTTTGTTGAGTTTTAGAAGTTCAAGGTGAAGGATGAAAAACAAAGTGGCAAGAAGTTGAAAGTTCTTAGAACTGATGGTGTAGGTGAGTATAAATCATAAAAGTTTATAAGGTTCTATGAACATAATGGAGTTGAAAACAAGGTGACTGGTCCATATACTCCACATTACAATGGTCTTTCTGAAAGAAGAAACATGACTTTGATTGATATGACCAGGAGCCTGCTGAAGGAGAATAAGCTCCCTCACACCTTATGGGGGTGAAACTGTTGCCACTGTAACATATGTTCTCAACTGGTGTCCAACCAAGAATCTGAAGGAAACTATTCCTTTTCATAAATGGACTAGAGATAAGCAAAATGTGATCCATTTCAGAGAATTTGGTTATGTTTGTTACAAACATGTTCCAAGTGCTACTTGAAAGAAGCGGGATGATAGAATCATAGTAACGTTGCTTGTAGGGTACCACAATACACATACTTATAAGCTCTATTGTCTAGTTAATAACAAAGTTGAATTCAACAATGATGTTATTGTGAAGGAGATAAAATCATGGGATTGGAATAAGTCGCAATCAAACTCTAGTGCAATGTTAACTCATGAGTTAACTTCTGAAGATATTTCAGACTCTAAAGGATAATATTACTCTAAAGATGATCTCGAATAAGACTTCGAAGGAGATTCTGCCTCTAAAGATGAGTCTAAAAGAAGAATCTGAAAGTGAATCTAATTTTGATCCAGACTCTGGTGGTAATCATTCCTCTGAAGGCGGTCCAACCTCTGAAGGTAGTCTGGCATCGGATATCCAACATTTGAAGAAAATTATGAACAAGTATAGATACCACAAAGAATCATACAAATAGTAAGAAGATTTGCAAAGTTTGACATGTTACAAGATATTAAGACAAACTCTGAATGGGAAGTCATTTAGTGTGCCATGTTGGTAGACTCTGAACCAGTTAGTACTGAAGAATCTCTCAAGAAGAAAGTGTGGCTGAAGGCCATGAAATAAGAACTTGAGGCTATAGAAAGAAATAAGACTTAGGTGTTAAATGAGCTTCCAAAGAACAAGAAAGTCATCAGCATGAGATGGGTTTACAAGTTGAAACTGAAGCCATATGGATCAATTGGCAAACATAAAGCAAGGTTAGTAGATAAAAGATTTATACAGAAATCTGGATTATATTACTTTGAGGTGTTTGTGCATGTAGTTAGGAATGAAACAATCTGATTGGTGATTGCTATAGATCCTAATACAAATTGGCCTATGATGCATTTAGATGTGAAATATTGATTTCTTAATGGTACTTTAGAAAAGGAAGTTTATGTGTCACAACATCCTGGATTTGTGAAAAAAAATCAGGAAAAGATGATGTATAAGTTTCATAAAGCCTTGTATAGACTTAAACAAGCTCCTATAGCTTGGAATATGAAAATTGATTCATTTTCAAGCTTCAAGGATTCAGAAAATGTGAGATGGAGTATGGTGTTTATGTTCATCATACATTTGATAGAAATATTATTCTAGTGTGTCTCTATGTTGATGATATATTGCTAACATGGGGTTGTTCATATGAGACAATTAAGTTCAAAATGGTGTTGATGAATGAGTTTGAGATGACTGGTCTAGGAAATATGGTATATTTTATAGAAGTTCAAGTTGTCTAAATGCAAGCCAGAAAATACTCTAATGCATCCCACATGTATTCTGGAGAAAGAAGAGGTAAGCGATAAGGTAGATCAGAAGCTTTTCAGAGGTATGATTAGATCTCTCCTTTATCTAAATGCTTCTAGACCAAACATTTAATTCCATGTATATTTATGTGCTCACTTCCAATTAGATCCTATAAAGACTCACTTAACAATTGTTAAGATAATCTTTAAGTATTTGAAAGGTACTACTAATCTTGGTTTGTTTTATAGAAAATCAAATGAATATAAATTAGTAGGCTATTGTGATGCTAACTATTATGGGGACAAAATAGAAAGAAAAAGTACTTCTGCAAGTTGTCAATTTTTGGGAGATAATCTAGTGTCATGGTCCAGCAAGAGACATTCTACAATTGTGTTATCAATAGCTAAAGTTGATTATATTGCAGCTTTCGGATGTAGCACTTAGATACTTTGGATGAAAAGTCAACTGGAAGATTATCAAATTTTTTAGAGTAACTTTCATATCCTTTGTGATAATACTTCTGCTATTTGTTTATCCAAGAATCCTATATTGTATTCTAAGCCTAATTATATTGAAATAAAACATCACTTTTTACGTGACTATGCTCAGAAGGGTGTTTTCCATTTTAAATTTGTGGACACAGACCACTAGTGGGATGCTATCTTCAAAAAAGCCCTTGCTGAAGATAAATCCATGATTATGATTCTGAGGGTATTTATTGTTTGATTATGTGGTTGTTTTTGAAACATAAGCTTTATGAAGTGAGGAAGTATCACGATTTAGAAGGATTCCATTCAGAAGGAAATCCTATCGATTTGTCTTTTGGATTGTGAATATTTATAACATTAATGGTTATCTTTCCATATGATAATGTGTGGTTCTTAGTGGTGACAACTGTCCCACTTGCTGAACATGCGTAGTAATGATTTGACACATTGGGTTTTGTAACCTTCTTGAAAATAGGTTAAATCTGTATGCCTTCCCCCTGATAATTGTGCATTTAACATTGGTAATCATGATTAATTATTATAATTACTTTCTTAGCACTTATATAAACCCACATCACTTACACTTCATACTACACTCACTTCTCCCACATTTTTATCCTTCAAACCCTAAAACCTATCTGTGATATTGTTCGCCTTCAACCCTACATCTTTCTCCTTCGACACCAAATCTCAAAAAACTCAAATGGATTAATCATCTCAACATTCCCCTCAAACTCAACAACATGATGAACCGTTTGTCATTCCTAATTCTCTAGCCGCCACTCTCGACACTCTGGTCAACGAGCTTCGTGTACTTCGTGAAACTGCCATTGAATATAAAGACTTAAAAGAGAATGGTTTTAATCTTACCAGGACGCAAAAATTTCAAAGGTGGAATACCTTCTTTATAGAAAACTGAAAGGACCCATTCTTCCAATTCTTCTTGAAGACGTCTCGAATCATATTCATGCAGAAAATGGTAAAGTTATCTGCTATTTTCCTAAAAGAAAAAGTGTGATAACTGAGAACAACATTGCTAAGTTTATCTATCACATAAGTAAAGGAAATAGAGTTTCCTTCATCTCATCTAAATCCAAACAAGATGCTACGGTAACTTTAACTTACTACTTCAAAGAGATTGAAGACATACTACGAATATGGTTCAAAATAGTCATTGGAAGTATGTATCATCAATTTAAAAAGGATCACAATTTCACTTCCCACAAGTGCATGATGTTTTTTTAGAAGAAGATGCCCAAATTACTCTTCCAAAACATATATTTAGACTCCTCATAGATTTGGTGGTTCTTATGAGAAAGAACACCATGATGAAGATCTCTGTGAGGATGCATGCTGAGAAGATTGGGAACAATGCTTTTATCAACCTAACCCCTCTCCTAGTTGGTGATATTGTGTGGATTATTCTAAGAGGAAAACTGAAGGAGGTTTCCAGGTACAAAATATGTACTTGTTACACATATCGAATATATCGAGAAGAAACAAAGAAATCCAAAAAGGCTCTATATGAAAGTTTGAATGATACTGTTGCTGAGACTTCAACTTCTGGAGTGATTCTAGCAGTTCTAAAGATGCTTGATGAGCTAAGGAGGACAAAGACCACCTTAAGCAACACATGGATAAGCATGACAAGATGTTTGAGCTCATTATCACCAGACTCCCCTCTTCCAACCAATACCCTTAGTTGTTCTTATTTGCACATGTTTCTGTTTGTTTGACTTAATGGTTGTTTTCTTTATTTTGTTAGTTCTTGTACCTTTGCACCCTTGGGCATTTTTATTTAAATGAACATCCTTTATGTTTATTTCATTTTCTTGTTTATCCTTTTGATTGATGACAAAAAGTGGGAGAAACATATTGATTTTGATATACTTATACTCATGAATCAAACCCAAACATTTTTATTGTTTGTGCTAAACTTTTTGCTTGAAGAATATGATGTTAGCTTTTTTTAAGGAAAAATCATGAAATATCAGAAACACCTGAATTTCTCAGATCATGAGTTTGTAAAACTCCAATCAGGATTCCTAAGCAGGTTTATTAGAAGTGTCTAGTAGCAACTACTCTGATAGCCTAATGGTAAGCGCTTGATCCTACAAGAGGTAACAACAATATTCTGGATGATTCCAATAAACTTCTAAATGAAAACCAGATTCTAGAAAGAAGATTCTTCTGGCTCGACAAAAAGGTTAATCAGGGAAGTTTTATTTTTATTGATTATTTTTTTGGGTTTGTTCATCTCAAGCAGAGCTTTGTGCTTCTTTCTGATATGGTTTTAGGTGATTTTCCTACAAAAATTGTTCATCAAAATAAATTGTTTTGTCATCATAAAAATGGAGAGATTGTTAGAATAAGATTTGGTTATACATCTATACCTTTAAGTTTTGATGATAACAAGTTAGTATTATGTGAGAACAATTTTGGTACCCCAACGGTTTGTTATTGAGTAGCTTTAGCAAACATGTTTGATTCTGACTCTGTAACATGTAACATTATAAGTTTATGAATTTTTTTATCTGAATCGCTTCTCTGCTAACTCACGATTGAGAAGCTTATGGGAAAAAACTATGTTGTTGCAATGATCTCCTAGTTTCTTCTTCTAAATGTGACTCTGATAATTTACTTCTAAAGATTATGAAGATCTCAAGTCAGATGTTGATGAGATCAAGTTTTTGATTGATGATTGAAGTATCTTGCTGAAGGTTCTGAAGATTCTAAAGATCTCAAGTCAGATGTTGATGTAATCAAGTTTCTGATTGATGATTGAATTATCTTGCTGAAGATTTTGAAGATCTCAAGTCAGATGTTGAAGCAATCAAGTTTCTGGTTGATGATTGAAGATTCTAAACTCAAGCAAATCAACTCTTCTACTTATGTTTCAATTAACTCTTTACTCAAAAGCCTATGAAGAATAAGGAGATAAGGTTAAGGTTTTTATGTGAGAAAATATAGTACATGGTACAAATCAAAACATTCCTTTCACTACACAGATTTTGTAGAGTAAAGACATTTATATTGTATGATTTTTGTCCCCTACGTGTTAACGATTATTCAAGTCGCCAGTTCACTTACAAAGATTCCATATTTTCCCTCCAATGAATATTTTCTTTTGACTATATAAAGACTTGAAGAAAACTGTCAATCTTTACAAGACTGTTTTCTATGTGAAAAACTATAAATATTGTGAATATTTTTTCTTTATGAAAATTATGTACTTCATCTGTTTATATTTGTTTGTGTAGAAGCAATTTTGTAAACATATTATTTATTCAAATTGTTTGTTTGTAATTCCTTAAGGGACCAGTTAGGTCATAATAGTTGAGAAGACTTAGATTGTTTGTCTATGTGGTTGTTAGTCACCAACAGTTGCAGGTGCATTTGTAATTAGTTGATTATAATGGGTTAATATTGAGAATCAAGTGTGAGGAAGAAGTCTCACATTGATTAGAAAAGGAAAGATTGAACACTATATAAGTGAGAAAACCCACACACCTATCACCTTAAGGTTTTAGGTGGATATGTGGGCTCTCTCTCTCTCTCTCTCTCTCACACACACACAAAAGTGTGTTCTAAGTAGAATTGCTCCCTTGTTGACCCCTCGAATCACCCCAATAGCAGTATCATGAGCATTTGGTTCGAGAAAGGGATCGACTTACTTGTATCGAAAGTATCCTACATGATAGGTATCTCGGATGTGGAGAGTGTCCTGTTGAAGAGTGTTAACGGCGATACAAATGTGTGGAAGAAGAGCTTCCACTTGAGGGGGAGCATTGTGTGGACTCAGACTTGAGGAGAAGTATTGAGAATGTACAAAGTGTGAGCATGTGTGGATAATAGTCTCACATTGAATAGGAATGTGGAACACTTATAACTAAGAGAATTCACCCACCTATTACTTTAGAGTTTTTGGTGGATATGTGGTGTGTCTCTCACAAAAGATGTTCCCCAAGTAAAAATACTCCCTCATTTACCCCATGAATCGCCTTCAACAGTGGTATCATGAGTCTTTGGTTTTTAGTGAAGGAACCAACTTACTTGTATCGAAACACTTTCCACGGGCGTGGGTAGAAGGTGTTTTGTTGAGTTCAACGGCGATACAAATATATGTGGAAGAGAGAGTTTCCACTTGAGGGGGAGCATTGTGTATAGACTTACACTTGAGGGGGAGTCTTGAGAATCAAGTGTGAGTATGTGTGGATAATAGTCTCACATTGGATAGGAATGTGGAGCATTTATAAGTGAGAGAACCCACCCACCTATTACCTTAAGGTTTTGGATGAATATGTGTTGTGTCTCCTACAAAGGTGTTTCTCAAAGAAAGAAGCCTCACAATAATCAATGCTCCCTAGTGAAAAATCTCCCTAAACATGAGGCGTAATCAACAATTAAGACCTTGGGTATAAGGCGAAATCAATTTGACGAATGAATTGAATTAACTTTGAGTTTTTCAAGTAAACCAGTATAAAAATCGACATGTCTCTCTAAAAATCCAATTCAACTCCTTCCCTTTTTGTGTTTTTCTCATCTTCACAATTTCTATTATACTATATGGTTGCTTGATCAAATGATATGTAAATCCTAGGGTCATTTTGGTGTCGTAAACAGTTCTTATGCCAAGCTTTTTATTGATAAAGAATAGCATTAGACTTATACTAGCTCACAAGTAAATCAAAGACTTATTAAATATTTTGTCACATATAGTACAAGGAATGGTAACTGATCCACGATCTTTGCATTTGATAGGAATTTTTTCCCACTACATGTGTCGGCTAAAATCACTGGTTCATTTATCATGAATATTTGGTGTAGATCATCAGTTTCCAGAACATTTCAAGAAATTTCTTGAAAATTTTCTCGTTTTGACATTTCTTCTTCAACCTTTGAGGATAATGTAGTTTTATCACTTGTTTAGTCTAGTTCTTGTTTTGCATGGAGAAATTAGGACCTCTAAACAATCCACACCCTACATTATTATTTTGGTGAATTTTCACTACTCGGTATTTTTCAAGTCAGTGCTTTCAAAGTTTCAATCTTCAGCTGCAACATATGTCATACAACTTTAAATGTTCATTTACATGATGTATGATATCAACTTTATATAAGAATGTGGATATATACCAATAACCTAACACATAATTTATACAATATTATATTTTATACAATAACCTATAAATTAACAACATATTTTTTAAAATTAAAAACATAATATTTAAAATCAACAAAATATTCTTGATTTTAGTAAATAAGAAAATTATGGGTATATATGCAATCGAAATTTCTTTATCATAAATTATCTAATTAACTGATTATAAAATAAAATCAAAATTATTTTTTCAAAGACTTATCAATAAAGAGAATAAAATATATGAACATATCACAAAAGGTTTGACAATAAATAATACCTCTTTATTACTATTAAAACAATAGTTGAGGTGCAAAAGGTCAGAGTATTACGTGATCAATTATCAAGTCAAACTAATATATTACTCAATTATCAAGTCAAACTAATATATAAAATATTTAACATAAAAATTAAATAAACCAAATGTGAATCATAATAAAATAATATGGCGTGCAATATAAAATACGAAATTACATACAGCTCCCCAATATAAATCCAAATAAATAAAATAATAAAGGCACAAAATTAATTATGATATGTTACTATATTGGATCAACTTCATATTTTCTAATGTCATTGATATTAAGATATTGTTTTTTATATGTACTTATAGTATATAAAAATAATGATGGTGTAAATGTTAGTACATCAAGTGAATGAACATGCAAATAATGATTAAGTCAACTTGTGCATCGCAATCAATTGTCCAACGCAGCTTCCACTAACAAACCCTAAAGTTTCTCAAAATAATGTAATAATATAAAAAAGCACTTTTATTCACCTTTATATATTGCCACCTTCTTTCATCCTATGTTCTTGCTATCGAGTCTTGGAAGCAATTCATTTCAAATTAATCTTAAGTCATTATGGCCAAAATCGCGTTAGGAACAGCCCAAGAAGCCACTCAACCTGATTGCATCCAGGCTCTCGTTGTTGAATTCTTTGCCACCTTTCTCTTTGTCTTTGCTGGTGTTGGTTCTGCAATCACTGCTGGTATATATATCTATATATCTATATCTATAGATCTAATCTAACACTTATTTTTATCATATGAATGAATATATATACGACAATAACATTGTTTCATCCATGTTATTCTGATTCGAAATTTATGCTAATAGATAAACTCAACGGAGATGCTTTGGTTGGATTGTTTTTTGTGGCTATAGCACATGCTCTTGTGGTGGCTGTCATGATTTCCGCCGCTCACATTTCCGGCGGCCACTTGAATCCCGCCGTGACATTGGGCCTCCTTGTCGGCGGCCACATCACCATTGTCAGATCGATTTTATATTGGATTGATCAATTGGTTGCATCTGCAGCAGCTTGTTATCTTCTTCATTACCTAACTGGTGGATTGGTAAGTATCAAAAGTTCTCACAAATTTTTCAAATAAAACTCTCAAGTAGTACATACACCTGTGAAAAATGGTGTGTCTGTGTTTTTGTGTCTAACTCTAACATTGATACGATACTGACATTTATGATTACATAAATTAATATTTGTTTAAATTATTATTGGTGTGTCATATCTAGTATTCTGCGTCTTCCTCGATGCTCTCAGTTTAAACTTTAAATATATAAAGGATTAATTGTTAGTAGTAATGGTATAATATAATTGATAAAAAAGATAGTGCATGATATAGTATATTCTTGGATAGGAAAGGAAAAAAAGATAATGTTGTTTTTTTTGTCTTTTATTGTTGGAAAGCAAAATAATGGAATGATTGTACATTGAATATTGAATGATTACAGACAACTCCAGCTCATACACTTGCAAGTGGAATAGGGTACACACAAGGAGTAGTTTGGGAGATTGTGTTGACATTCTCTTTGTTGTTTGCTGTTTATGCAACAATGGTGGATCCTAAGAAGGGAGCACTTGATGGGCTTGGGCCAATATTGGTTGGGTTTGTGGTGGGGGCAAATATCATGGCTGGTGGGGCATTTTCAAGTTGTTCAATGAACCCAGCAAGATCTTTTGGGCCTGCTTTGGTTAGTGGAGTTTGGACTGATCATTGGGTTTATTGGGTTGGGCCACTTATTGGTGGTGGGCTTGCTGGTTTTGTTTATGAGAATTTCTTTATTAATAGAGATCATGTTCCTCTTGTTGATGAAGAAAGCTACTAAGAACTTGCATGAAGTTTGTGTTATTGTTCTTTAATATGGACTTATGTATGGGGTTGTGCTTTAATGAGCTAATGAAATTTGGTTTAATGGAGTCATTGCATGCATATTAAATAGAGAAAACAAAGTTACAAGAAAGAGAAAATCCACTAATGCTTCTAGCATTCTATGAATCTACTCTAATTTTTAACTAAATATTGTTCCTTATGAGACCTATGTTTTTGATGACATTAAGTCATACTATCCATTTTATCAAGTTGTTACATTGTTTTTACTAATATTGCATGAATTGTAGCAAATCATGCTTGAATCAAAATCATTATGTAAAATTTCAACTACATAAAATATAACTAACTAGATAACTCTACAATATTAACACATAATGGATGTTACCGTGACGTGAAACAAAGCAAAAAAAACACACATAGACTTAAAGAGAGAGAAAATTTCCTTGCTAAAATCTCATAACAATCACAAAGAAATATGGCACAGTCCCATGATATTCACAAAGAAGATTTGGAATTTTTATTATTACATATGGATTGACTTATTTTTATCGGCAAAATGTTAAATAAGATGCGCAAAAGTTTCTAAGACATATTGGTTTCATTATCCACTAGTACATTAGTTTTTGAAAGATTTCATTTGATTCCAGACTCTGTGTTTTAATTACTACAAGATTAATTTTGAAAAAATTTATTTCGTTTAGAATTTGCATGATTTGCTTTTAAAATATTTAATTTGCTACAAAATCTACGTTATTTGTTTTGAAAATATTTGATTTACTGAAGATTAGATTTGTTATGGATTTGTTTGTACCCTAATGGATTTTCTAGCTGGATTAACATCTTTATACAAAGATATTGGTTCCCCTTATGGATCAATAGGAAAAAAAATAGAATACTAACATTATGAGAGATTGAACATCGAGTCTTGTAGTGTGTTTTTCTTGTGTTAAGCTTTGACCTTTGTTATTCATCACTACTTAGGAGAGATAGAGTTTTGGTTTGTATTTGTGAATATTGTCACATGTTTGTTGTTGATTCTTACAAACACTTGGGAGTGTGTTTGAGTGGAATTGAGGGATCTCATATTCAGGGGGACCCTGAGTTGAAATTCATGAGTAGTATCAGAAAAAGTGCTCTAAATTGAGACCGTTGTGTACTATTGATTATTTATTATTAGTGAATTTATTTCCACTAGGCTACTTTCCTTCAGACCTAGGTGAAAATTGCACCTAATTAGCTTAACAAATCTTTGTGTTCTTTAATTATTGATCTTTAGCTTTTTATCTTTTCATTTAGACATCATGTCCCAAACATTATCTCGTCATTGTGTGTGACATTTTGTCTCTGATCTAACATGATTTTATTTGGAATTAGAGAATACACCATATTTTTATTGGGTGTACGTTTTATAGTAACTAATATTTTCTATTTAAGATGGACAATATTAAGGGAAAGGACTTTGCTAATCGTCCACAAATTCTTGATGGAACAAATTATGGCTATTGGAAGGCTCACATGGTTGCCTTTCACAAGCCATGGATAAAAAAATCTAGAAAGTCGTCATCAATGGATAAACACCTCCTACGATAAAAGTCGTGATGGTTCTAAATCTGTTATACCGAGAAAGGATTGGAATCTTGTTGAAGACGAAGTTGCTCTTGGAAATTCTCGTGCACTTAACTCCTTTTAAGATGCTTGAGGAGGAAACTATTGTTAAGTTCAATACTTGTCTCTGTGACATTTCCATCAATTCTTTTGCTCTCTATGAAAAGATGTTAGAATAGAAGCTTGTGAGAAATATTTTGGGATCTTTACTAAAGATGCTTGACAAATAGGTTACTTCCATTGAGGAAGCACTAGATGTCTCCACAATGAAAGTTGATGCATGTTTTGAACCTTTGCTCACCTTAGAGGTGGATATTGATGAAAAACATGAAAAGAAAAGTAAAAGAGTAGCGTTTAAAGCTAATACGACTGATCATGGAGACCAGGTATCCATTGCCATTTAGGAAAATATTAATGAATCTATTGTTCCTGGAGCCTATTTTGAAAATGTCATTGACACTAAATGTATTTACAAGAATAAATATCATAAGAATAAATATGTTACTAGAAATAAAGCTCATCTTGCGGCCCAGAGCTACACTCAGATTGAAGCGTCGGTTGACTTTGATGAGACCTTTTCTCGTGTTTCTCTTCTTAAAGCTCTAAGGTTATTACATGGATTGTCTTATCTCCTTCGGTTTGAATTCTATAATACGAATGTGAAAATGTCTGTCTCAATGGGTACTCGAATGAGCAAGTCTATGTTGAACAACCAAAAATATTTATTAATCCATGTCTTCTCAACCATGTCTACAAAATCATAAAATCTCGTTACAACCTCAAGCAATCCCTCAAGGCTTGATATGAAAGACTCAAAGAATTTCTTACTATGAATTGTTGTGTATGTTGTGAAATTAACAATACTCTAATTGTGAAGAAGAATTATTGACATATTTTGATAGCTCATATATATGTTGACGATATTATATTTCGAAGGATGTCAAGAAAGATAGTGGATCCTTTTGTCTAATAAATACAGGCTGAATTTAAGATTAGTATGGTCGTCAAACTTACTTATTTTCTTGGATTTTAAGTGAAACAAATGTAAGATGGTAAATCTACTTCATAAAGTAAATATGATAAGAACATTATGAAAAAATTTGTCTTATAGAATGCTAAAAAAATGAACACTTGTTGCCACTCATGTCAAGTTGTCAAAAGATGAACGAGGAATCTTTGTTGACCAAAGCCTTCACAAGAGTATGATTGGCAGTCTCTTGTATCTCAAATCCAATCGCCATGACATTACTTATTCTCACTTTGGTCAAACGTATCATCAAATACATAAATGCAACATCTGACAATGGAATTTTGTACTCCTTTGATACAATGTTGTCGGGGAAAGGAATGTTTAAGATAGAATAAAACACCCAGTGGATGTTTTTGGAAAATATTTAATCTCTTAGTTTAGTAAAAAGCATAATTGTGTCTTCATTATTGTTGTTGGAAGTAGTCCTACTCAACTATTGTAGATGCAATAGATGCTCAAAGAGTATAATGTTACATAAGATGTCATGGCATTGTATTGTGACAAAATGAGTGATGCCAACATATCAGAACAAAACATATTAATATTTCCCATCATTTCATAAAGGAAGTGATTGAAGATAAGAAGATCACTCTTGAGTATGATGTTATTCAATTTGAGAATATTCATTTAACTTTAGGTCTTTGGATTATCAAGTTATAAAAATTATTGAAAGTATGGATGAATAATTTCTCTTAAAAATTGAACCAAACACATTTCATTAAAAATATCACTTCCCATCCGTTCCATCTACCTCAAACCAAACGCACCATGAGAGTGAAAAGATCATTTTTCTCACATTTTAATCATATAAAAATATATTTCCAATAGTGTTATACAAACCGTCCTATAAAATCATAAAACATTACTCATATGGAGATCTCAATTATTTCTTGTTAAAATCAAGATATTTAACATTATTTTAATAATACATGTCATTCAATAAAATTATTAAAAAAATATTTGATTAATCATAGCACATTATTTGTGTATGTTAATAATTATGTAGTCTATTTTTGACTTAAATTATTTTTTTAAAAGTGACATTTTTGACTTTATGTTGATTTGGATGAGTTGGAAATATTTGTCAATTTGCAATAAACTTCTACTACACGTTTTGTATTCCTTTTTTGAAGCAAAATTAAATTATTGACGGTTCTCATGTTGTGGTGGCATTCATATTTCATAAGCCTAATGTGTTATTATTATACCTGTCAGAACAATAAATCTCCATCAATTCCACTTTGATTGAAAAAACTTTATACTATACAATATTAATATTGTCACATAGTACCTCTTAATTCATGTTGAAAAATCTAAACACTAGTAACACCGTTGAAGGAACTTCCAACTTTGTAATTAGTGCCAAAATTCATAAACTCAGTTTCTTATCTTTTTTCTTTCTTTCAATCTTAAATAATTCTACAAGCTACCCAAGTTGGTGTTTGCTTCTGAAACTCTCTGCATGCAAAAGCAAAAGAACAAATCTTTGGAACCTTTTCTTTCCTGTGCACCACAAGGTTCTTATTCTATGGTGCTTTCTATCCTTTTCTTGATTGTTTTATTTGGTTTTGCATGTAATTGTTTGGTGATTCTTTGTTGGGTTTATGAGTTTTTTTCATCTTCTTGTTTTTTTTTTCAGAGGTGTTTTATGCTAATGGTTGAAGAATTTTTAGCAAAATGGGTGGAGATTTTGTGTCAATGTTTCACCTTGAAACAAAGAGATTGTTATGGCTTATTGGTATAACGTTTTCAGTGATCTTAGCTTTTCAGTATCTTGAACTTCCATATGGCAATGTTCTGTTCTCTCTATTCTCTTCTGAGAAAGTACCAATATCAGAAAATACCAACAAGACTATTGTTAACAATGTCACAGTTTTCAATCAAGAAAATTCTACTCATGAACTTGGTTTTCTCTTGGAACCAGAATGGCCACAAAACAAATCTCAAGCATTTGATGATTCTGCAGAAAATGTGAGTCCGAATATAACTGCTGCAGTGTTATCAAATGATGATAACATGTTACTATCTCAGAAAGACAATGTAACTGATTCTATAAAGAAAGAGAGTTTTAGGCCATCGACACCGGAAACCGGTGGCAATGTACAAAGAAAAAGTTCTTCTGTTAGAACTCTGCCTAAGGAGAAACAAGAATTTCATACACCTGTTCCAGAAGTCACAACAGTTTCTGAAATGAACAAGTTATTGATTCAAAGCCACGCGTCGTATCGATCGATGGTATGTGACATAATGAGTGCGAGATTTTGGTTTTCTAATGTTGAAATGTTCTAAGCTTGTGTTTTTATTTTGTGTATTTTAGAAACCAAGGTGGTTTTCAAATGTTGATCAAGAGTTAATGCAGGCAAAATCGGAGATTGAAAATGCACCGATTGTAAAGAATGATCCAAAACTTTATGGTCCAATTTATCATAATGTTTCCATGTTCAAGAGGTATTACTGTAAATTTTAGTTTTTTCCTTCAAAACAATGTCCAATAGGCTTTTGGGCTTAAGAATTTATGTTCCTATGATTTCACAAATATGAATATGTTCTAAGAATCTTAGTTTTGAATGTTTTAAAAACCGAACCAGACGCCAAAATAACCGAACTGTGGTAAAGGCCGGTTAAGTTTCACCGTCCAGTTCAGTTCGGTTATCAAAAGATGCTTAACAAAGAAAGAAATTAGTAATGCTTATTGATGTTTCTGAATTGACATATAAGCTTAAAATTTCTCTGTGATTGTTAAATTTTCAGGAGCTATGAATTAATGGAAGAGAGACTCAAAGTGTATGTATACAGAGAAGGAGCTAGACCTATAATGCATTCACCATTTCTCACAGGAATCTATGCTTCTGAAGGGTGGTTCATGAGGCTAATGGAAGCAAATAAAAGATTTGTGACAAAAAATCCAAAGAAGGCTCATCTGTTTTACTTGCCTTTCAGTTCTAGGATGCTAGAGGAAGCTTTGTATGTAAAGGACTCACATAGCCACAAGAATCTGATTCAATATCTACATGATTACGTTGACCTGATAGCGGCGAGACATTCTTTCTGGAATAGAACTGGAGGTGCTGATCATTTTCTCGTCGGTTGCCATGATTGGGTACTAATGACTTCTTCTCTTTGTCAATTTGTTGGAAATCTAAGGTTTTAAATTACGATTGCGGTTGCAATGTGGCCGCAATTGCAATGACTCGTGGTTTATTTTCTGATACAAGATTTCTCTCCATATGCAGGCCCCATCAGAAACAAAGTTGCGCTTGGCGACCTGCATAAGGTCCCTCTGCAATGCCGATGTAAAAGAAGGATTTTTCTTTGGCAAAGACGCGTCTCTTCCAGAAACCTACGTCCGTAACGCTCAAAACCCAACACGGGATCTCGGAGGCAACACATTTTCAAAGAAGACAACACTAGCCTTTTTCGCAGGGAGCATGCACGGTTACGTGAGGCCAATTCTGCTAAAGCACTGGGAAAACAAAGATCCCGACATGAAAATCTTCGGAAAATTGCCGAAATCAAAAGGAAACAGCAACTACATTCAGTACATGAAGAGTAGCAAGTACTGTATTTGTGCAAGAGGGTATGAAGTGAATAGTCCAAGAGTTGTGGAAGCTATATTCTATGAATGTGTTCCAGTTATCATATCTGATAATTTTGTGCCGCCGTTTTTTGAGGTTTTGGATTGGGAGTCATTTAGTGTTGTGGTTTTGGAGAAGGATATTCCGAATTTGAAAAATATACTGGTTTCGATTCCGGAAAAGAGGTATCTTAGATTGCTTATGAGAGTGAAAAAGGTGCAGAAGCATTTCTTGTGGCACAAGAATCCTGTCAAGTATGATATATTTCATATGATCCTTCATTCTATTTGGTACAATAGAGTCTTCTCTGCAGTTAGCTAGATAACTAACTAGTTGGATATAAGTTAGGAAATTATAGGTAAGGTCATTTGTTGTGTATATCTTTTGGAGGTTTGGTGTATATACAATTTCTCTAGTGCCATCACTATGAATAAACAACTTTTTTTGGATACTGAAAATTTATCATCCATCACCATAGAACCTGCAGAGTTCAAAGTACAGTAGACTAACCCAATTGAAAATTTGTTTGCTGACATGAAGCTTAATAAGTCACATGCTATGATTACCTAAATGTATAGTTTCTTAATGACCAATATGAATAACAAAAGGGAAAGGATTGATCAACTGTTTACAACAGCTACATGCATAAAACTTGTAAAACTATCAGCTACATGCATACTTTGTTGCCAAAAAAGTGATGATACTGATACAGCTAAAAAGAACTAATGAACAGAAAATAACATAATCAATGAGAAAATAACAGGAATGGAATAGAATAGAATGTTAAATAAGGAGATTTTATTTATTTTTTTAAATTTATAAATAATAGATAGAGTGGAATTTAAATTTATAAATAATAGATAGAGTGGAATAGAGCGTGATGAAATTCATTTCATTCTATTAAATCTTTTATTTTCTTTCATAATTTTTTTTAGCCGTAAGTAAGCCGGCACAAGAAGATCTTAGGATCTTGCTAGTATTTCGGAAGTCTGTCATGTACTGGGAACCGAAAAGTATTTATGTTTGCCCTTGATGATTGGTAGGATTAAGAGTGTTACTTTCTCTTTTATCAAGGGTCGTATTTGAAAGATAATAAATTTCTGGAGAGGTCGATCGTTATCAAAATTAGGGAAATAAGTTATGATAAAATCGGTTCTTCAAGCAATATCGACGTATATAATAAGTATCTTTATCCTTACCGATGCGGTGATTAACGATATTGAGAAGATGTTGAATTTTTCTGGTGGAGAGGAGGTAGTAATAACAATGGAATACAGTAGATGTCGTGGGAGAAACTAGCTTGTACTAAGAAGGAAAGTGGGTTGGGTTTCCAAAGATTTTAAAGCCTTTAACATGACTATTGTTGCTAAACAATGTTGACATCTACCGACAAAACCCCATGCTCTTGTATCTACAATCTCAAAGCAAGGTACTACCCTATAACTTCTTTCTTTGATGTTAATCTCGGCTATAATCCATGTTTTGTGTGGCGGAGCATTTGGAAAGCGAAGGGAGTTTTAACTTTAGGTTGCATGTGGAATATTGGGGATGGAAAGCAAGGGTGGAGTATTGGGGTGATAATCTCTTGAACCTTGAATTCGGGGAACAAAAGATTGATGTCTCAGTGGACCCCAAAAGCAAGATGTGTATGGTGTTACCGTTAAAATTTTTATGTTGTCTAATGTAAAAAATGGGATACAAGGGTCATAAGAGAGTTGTTAGACTCTGCAAATCCCGAAGAAATCTTATAGGTCTCATTGTTGGGGGATGTTAAAGAAGATACGATGGTTTGGAAATAAGAGCTAAATGATGCTTATAGTGTGAGATCTAGATACATAATGTAGAAGAGTTTGCGTATGAGTCATACTAATGGGATGAGAGGAGGATTGGTGTAGCCTACTGCAGGTGTAGCTTGGGACTCAGGTACCCTTTTGTTATTGACACATAAGCCTTGACCCTTAGAGGCAATTCACGGAGCTATAACTTTGCACCTGGAAAATGTTATTTTTGAAAGTGATTCTCAATGGGTAGTTTAAGCTATCCAATCTAATCAAAATGGTGGATCCAAATTTAGTTTCATTATTATGTCCATTATAAGGTTGTTACAGGTTCCCCCAACTTTGAGATTTACTTTATTAAGCACCAAGCAAATTCGGTTGCCCATTCTCTTGTGAAGGTTGCCCATTATTATGTCCATACCTATGAAGTACAAATTTTTTCCCAGATCCAACATTTCAAATTCCTTCTTCATCATCTCTTTGAACTTCGACAAGTTCTCCAAGCTATTTCCAGTTACTAACAAGTCATTGACATATAAGCAGATGATTGTTAAATATTATGCCACAACCTAAACATATACACCATACTCATATTTGTATTTGATAAATCCTAATTCGACCAAGTATGAGTCAATCTTCTTGTTCCATGCCTTAGGTGCTTGCTTGAGACCATAGAGCATTTTGTGCAACCTGTATACTTTCCTTGATTCCTCATGTATCACAAAACCAGGAGGTTGTGTAAGATATACCTCTTCATCTAGAGGACCATTAAAAAAATGTTGAGTTCACATCTAAGTGAAATGTCAAACAACCTTGCTTACATGCCAAGGCTACCACCAATCAAACAGTCTACAATCTTACTACTGGTGCATATACTTCAGAGTAGTCGAGTTCTACTTTCTGAAGAAATCCTCTAGTTACTAATCTTGTCGCATGTCTTGTGATCGACCCATCAACATTATGCTTCAACTTGAACATCCACATCACTTCGATAACTTTGTAAGTGTTGGCAGTTCGACTAACTCCTATGTGTTATTTCTTTTGATCGTTTGTAACTCTTCGACCATAGCTTCCTTCCATTGTTTATCTTTGAAGGCCTCGCTATAGTAGATTGCTCCAACATCCGGAAGTTAAGCGAAATGAACCAAATCTCTATCTTTTGTGACTTCATCATCACCAACCACTTCATAGTCTTGAAGTCTTGTTGGGAGTATTGTGGTTTTGTAATGCCTTTGGCTTGTGCTAACCACACCCTCTCGATTATCTGGTTCGACTTTGACTTTATTATCATCTTCGACTTCAACTATTGTTGGAGTGTCATTAAATGGAATTTCCTTGTGCTCACTACGTCCTTCATCAACTTCATATACCATCATTGGCTTGTTAGTTGCATCACCTGAATTCCAATCACAGGCAGAATTCTCATCAATCACAATGTCTCGACTTATCACGATTTTATTGTTCATTTGATTGAATAACTTGTATGCTTTAGTCCTATGATATCTTACCAGAATCATAGGTTCACTATTATCATCAAGCTTACTTCTTTTTGCATCAGGAATATGCTTGTAGCAAATATAGCCAAACATCTTCAAATGACTCAATGATGGTTGTTTTCCACTTCACACTTTTTAATGAACCTTGTTCTTCAGCTTCTTGGTGGGGCATATGTTTAGAATATAAAAATTTGAGGCATGTAAGGATTTTGAAAATTATTCTACTTCAGCATGAATCTTGCCATATCCAATATGGTCATGTTTCTTCTATTTGTTATTCCATTATGTTGAGGCGTGTAAGGAGTTGTTACATCATGCTCGGTATCGTGTTCTACACATAACTCTTCAAACATCTTAGACGTGTATCCGTCACCTCCATCTATTCGCAAAACCTTGATCTTCTTTTCACTCAGGTTTTCGATAAGCATATTGAGTCTCTTAATGATTTCAAATACTTTGTTCTTTCACTTGATCACTGTTGAATGCCAAATATCATTTATTTTAATCCATTATTCTTGGAATTTTTCAATTTTTTTCTCATGTTTAAATTGATTTATTCCATGTATTGTTGTGATTATTTAATTATGGTGAAATTACCTTGGATGCTTTGATTTATGTGTTATTGTGTAGGATTTAGGCATAAAACAACAATGAACAAGACACAAGTAAAATGGACAAGGAAGCCAAAGAAAAGAAGAAGTTTTAGCACGTTCGTTGCGTGAACAACATCGAGGTCAAGGTGAATGTTCGTTGTGCGAACTATCAACGAAGTCCAAGCGAAGAGAAAACTTTGGATGGCAGTAGGAAAAAGGTCATAAGTTCGCAATGGGAAGCTTGAGCAAAGAAGTTCGTTGTGCGGAGAATGAGTTTGCATTGCGAACATAGATATTTCCCAATGTCGGTTTAACTATTCAAAGGCATTTCATGTGCCATAAAGTGAACTTCGTAGTGCAAAAAAGGTGTTCACAAGGAGAGCAGGACAAATTTTGAAAGTATTACATATGTACTTTATTGTACTTTTTGATATATTATTAGATATTTTTGGATAGAAACCTGGAGAATGAGAGAAAAACCCTAATTTCTTCATCAAGAAGTGATATTTTGCAAGTAGAAGCTGGATTCATATCCAAGATGAATTCTTCATCGTGGAGGCTCATTCATCTTCTTCCATTACTTGTAAAGCAAGCTATCATCGTAACGGGTAACTAAATTTCTTTGTATCAAATATAGAGGTAGTCTACCTTAGCTTATATGTATTTCTTTTGATTGACCTTATATATATATATATATATATATATATATATATATATATATATATATATATATATATATATATATATATATATATATATATATATATATATATATATATATATATATATATATATATATATATAGGTTGATGAAACCTATCTTTGATATACCTTGTTAAACAAACATCTTAGAATTTAATCTTTGCTATTAAATTGTGACAATTTATGAAACAAACTTTGAAAAACCCTTTCCTAACACTATAAATTATTGAACGGTAAACATCCTCTATTAGAACAACCCCTGTGTAGACGATATACAAAACCCCTATTTCACTATGATTTGAACAATCACATACATCCAAAGTTTTCGACTATAATCATCGATGAATGAGTAAAATACACGTTTCCACCAATGATATGATCCTCAAAAGGGTCACATACAATTAAATGTATTACTTTTAATATGCAAGAGGACCTTATTGGCATAGTCGAAACAAAAGACTTTTTGGACTGCTTCCCTACTAAACACCTTCACCGAGCTTTTCCAGGCATTTCAAGACTTTTTGGAAATGATCATTATGATACTATTTAAAATTTGGAAAAATACCCAAATTGGTCCCTTAACTCTACATCAGGGTCCAATTTGGTCATTTATCTTTAAAAAGTGACAAAATAGTCCTTTAATTGTTCATAAAGGGTCACGTTAGTCCTTTCCGTCCAATTTTCTCAAACGACGTCAATTTTTTACAGGGTGGCAGCTGATGTGGCGAATGGTAATTATTAAGCTTACCAAAATTTCAAAAAATTTGTTTTAAACAAGGGTCGAACCTTGGACATAAGGATTGTGAAGCATAACACTTAACCACTTAGACACTTTGTCTTTTTTAATTATGAGTTACACGTTAAATATATATTATTGTAATACCCGAAAAAAATCTTCAACTGATTCAGCATTTTCATCGTTACCATGGTTGTACCAAATAACCAAACCCTAAAATCTGGGAAAAAATTCTTCAATTTGTGAATTTGTGGGAAAATCTGGGAAAACTCAAATGACCATGATTCTATCAAATAACCAAACCCTAAAAATTCCAACACTCAATTGGTGAAATCAGAAATCAATTTGTGAAATTCCAACACCTTCATCTCTTCCTCCGTCAACGTCACCGATCCGAAAAGCACCGCCTCAGATGATACTTGAATCTCAGTGGAGGATTATTGATTCCACCGGAGATGGATGAGCACGGTGATGAGTTTCGGGGATGGAAGCCATGGAGCTTTAGGATTGGCAACAACCAGTGTTGGTATGGGAGTAGACGCATACGAACCTACTCCAATTCCTTTTTTACCTTCTGATATTCTCAGTGTCCACGCTGGTCACTATTACTTTATTGCAATCACTTATGAACGCCATCTTTGGGCTTGGGGAAGAAACAAGGAAACCCAACTCGGTCGTGGATTTTCCGCAAGGTAAGGTAAAAATTACCATATTTTGTTAATTATCGTATGTTCTTTGATTTGTGATTTCACAATTGTGATGAAGAATTGGAATGCTTTTGCATCTGGGGTTGTTTCGTCTGCGGTTGGAGAAGATGGTTTTGTTTGGGTTTGGGGGAAATCGAAACGTGGACAACTTGGTCTTGGGAAAGATGTGATTGAAGCTGTTGTGCCTTCCAGAGTTGAAGCACTTTCTGGAAAAAACATAAAAAAGGTATTTTTGCTTAATTAAGTGCCTATTCAACAAGAAATGTGCAGAAGATCCTTCATTCAAAAATGTGCAGAAGATTTTGCCAAGGCTGCACGTTTCATGTATGTCTTTTGTTTAAAGATCTTTATGGAGTTAATGTGAGACCTGTTGTAGAAAGTTGATGAAGATATTGTTGTCACAATTCTCTGCCACTCTACTAGAATGCAGATGCTTCAAAAAATGATTTCGCTGGAGATCAAGTTTTATTCCATTTATTGTGAAATACATACAAATAAGTGTGAAGTGGTCTGGTGGTTGATAGTTTGTCAAGCAATTGAGAGATCATGTGTTTAAATCTTGGCTGCTACAAAAAATTTAGAATTTTTTTGGGTATTTAATGACACCTCACATGCCACACAGGAAAGGACTAACGTGGCTATTTTTGAACAATTAAAGGACTATTTTGTCACTTTTTAAAGATAAATGACCAAATTGGACCCTGATATAGAATTAAGGGACCAATTTGAGTATTTTTCCTTAAAATTTTAAGCAACCACTCTGGCACTTTTTAGAATTTAAGGAACTAAAATAGACCCCGTGGTAAAGTTAAGGGACAATTTAGATATTTTGCCGAAAGTTTTCCATTCTACTGTTGTATATTTTAGTTGGAATATCTTCTATGTATTCAAGTAATTCCATGCATGCATCTACGGAATAAGGATCCATAATTGAAATAGCAGATTGATTATTTTGAGCTTTATACCATTCTGACTTAGCTCTAGGTGCTTCTATCCATATATTTGAATAAATAAAGCTAAAAACAACGAATACTTATCACAAGTATTGGGTGAAACAATCATCCTGGAAATTCATCAAACAGGTTGTGTGCGACAACTTATATATGTAAAAAACAATCTCAAATTTCAATCAGAATGCATCAATTTCCTTGAATTCAGAGAAAGAAACTTCTACATTACTAAGAATCGGAAATTGAAAATGGCCAGGTAAAGTCATACCATTTTCTTTTGATTTCTCATACACATATATTGTATGTTATCACAACAATTTGAGCAACTTATTAAAGTTAGATAAATTTTTTAAAATGCACTATCTGAATTTTTAGAAAAATTCTTTCATTTTCGGAGATACATTACCGGACACATCCAATACACATTTTTAATTCATTTTTGAGTTACATTTCAATTTTATCAATAAATTTATTTCAGAAACACATCTCCAAAAAAAGTCAGGATCAACTTACTTCATGAGTAAGTCTTTTTAACTTACTTCATGAGTAAGTCTTTTTAACTTACTTCATAATCATAGTCATTAAATTAGATTCAGTTCAATTGTTATAAGTATAAATGTTAATTTAACCATTGATTGAATCTAATTTAAAGGCTACGATTATGGAATAAGTTAAAAAGACTTACTCTTGAAGTAAGTTGATCCTGACTCCTCCAAAAAAATTTCAAAAATATATTTCAAGAAATTGAAAATCTAGGGAGATAAAGTTTCAACTTCGAAATCGCTCACTAAGTTAACATTATTATCACTTAATCCGACTAGAAATTAGGAAATCTTGAAAATAAAAGCTTGAATTATGATGGTCCTTTGTTAAGTAAGATTACTTAGTAGGAAAAGAGGAAGAAAGACAAAATCTTTGAGCAAAGCAAAGTGTTGGGCATCGCTTCGTTAATATTTTCAAGGAAAAGAAAACATGATAAAGTAATTGCAAGTTTGAATGTCAAGGGTTGAAAAAGAATTTTAAATATTAGTTTATCCTATTTATAAGCAGCGCTGGATAAAGGGACCAGCCTAACCATAAAAAAAAGTCACAAGATTAACTATTAGATTTCGCCTAGTGAATACACGCTAACTCGAATGCACCGTTAACTGCATCATGCTTTAATTGGTCACGTCACCTCACGTGTTAGAAAATGGTCACAAAACATTTAAGTGATGAGACCGCGGTGTTCCCCATTAATTCCTCAATTGATTCCCTATTCCATTTCACATTGGACAATGTATAGGAGGCCCGCCAACATCACTAAGACTTTCCTTAGCGTTTTTAGTGTCTAATCCATTTCAAATTCACTCCATTTGACTTTATGTGTAAAATCATTTCACATGCATAGAGTAAGATACATTCCGTGATGCCCAATTTTTATTAGATTTATCTTGAATCTTAAACTGTCTTGGACGTTGAACGGAATGACAATCATATAGGTCCATCATATACCACCGTAAAAAAAAAAACCTGCATCACCTTCAAACGACTATGATTAGCTGACAGTGTAAAACTTCTTTATACTGTCAATGTATTTCAATTAAATCCTAAAATGATTACCAAAACAATAATTTAACCGTAAAAATAAATATGTTTTTGACAAGCAAAATATGGTAATAACTTTTAACAAATAACTTATTGTTTAAAACATGTCAATGTTAAAAAATATATTTGTACTATTGAAAGCCACACAAAGGGCAAAAATGTATTTCTAAAGCACAGTTCAATATGTGTGAAGAACATGGCAGTTAAACAAACATTAACCCGCAAATCTGAGCGTTTCTTCTCTCCCTTTTCAGGAAAAAAAATAAAAAGGAAAAAAATAAATGGAGCATTTGATATAAGATTCAAAATGATATTATTATAACAAAAAATAATTAAATGTTCAATAAATAAAATCTTATATATAATTTGCATTAGATTCATGAATGGCTACATAGATCAAAAACAGTGCCATGAAGCTCAAATCAAATGATCCAGATTCAAGGAAGAAAATGTCCAGCTCAATAAAAAATTCACCTGATTCAAAGATCAAATCTGTCACAAAATCTGAGGTATCAATCACTCCTCAAAATTAAGATTTCAAATTGAAATTATAATCATTATTTTGGTTATGTTATTTGGTTGAATTATTATATGGTTGATCAATTCATAGGGTTATGAATTAATATTGCTTTTTCATGTTGCTGTGTTAAATTAGCTACATAATTTTGTTTCTTCATCGCAATATTAATTTTGAAGGTTAAACATAAAGCAACATCGTCTTCGTCTTCGAAATCGACGACGAAAACAACTACTACTAAAGTGAGAGAGAAGAAAGTGTATAATCTTCCTGGGCAGAAACATGATCCTCCAGAACAGGTATTGATTTTTGAGTCTGTAATAATTGATTTTTCGATAAATTATAAATCTAATGTCTATTTTTATTGACAGAAAGAACCTCTAAGAATTTTCTATGAGTCATTATCAAAACAAATTCCAACTAGTGAAATGTCAGAATTTTGGTAAGTCATTTCCAATCTTATATAGTCGAAATTACTGCATCGCAGAGAAGTCAATATATGTGTTATTGCGGTTGCAGACTGTAATTTAAAACCGTAACTTTTATTTTATTAAATGATAAGAAAAATGAATTACATTATATATTTTAATGTTAGGTTAATGGAACATGGGATGTTATCTCTAGAAAGTGCTAAGAGAGCATTTGAGAAGAAGCAGAGGAGGCAAAAGGAGCTGAGGATAGGAACTCCTGTGAAGCCATCAAATTCAGCCACTAAAACTGAAAATTCCAATAAACAAGAATCTAAAAATGGAGATAAAAAAGCTAAAAAAGTTAGTATTGAGAGTGGTGAAGAAGATGATGATTTCATTTTAAGTCCTAAAAGAAGAAAAGGGTAGTAAGATGCAAAGTTTAAAATTAGCTATAATAGTTTTTCAACATTGTTTCATAGGCAAATAGAAAAATGTGAAGAGAGAAATCCAATGAAAGTTGGCCCTATTTGGATAAATTGTTTAATTGAGAACTTATAAGATAAGTGTTTATCATAAGTGATTATATGAAAATAAAATGAAAATAGTTTATAATGTGTCATATGCTATAAGATCAAATGAATAAAGTTAAAGGAGTATTTAACTTATTTGTTTTGTTGAATAATTTCATTGTTGTTAGATCAAATTACTCTTTAGCCTATTTGAATGGGTTTATTTCAAGTTTTGTAATACTATTTTGTATTGCTCTTTCAACATGCATTCGATAATGTTTCCTCAAAACAACAATTTGATTGAGTCCGAAAGTATTGGTGCTACCTAGGTACTTGTTGATTCTGGTTTAAACTCTTACTCTTCAGGACCTAATTAATTAGTATTAGCTTTTATCCTTTGCATTGTGTCTGGTGGCCGTCTTTTTGGTTTCTTCTCGTGCTTTTTTGTGCTTTGTTCTTATGATATTCAGGAAATCAATTTTTGGGTATTCTATGGCTGAAAGGAATTGAAAATGGGAGGAAGTTCGTAGTAAGAAGTTCAAGGCGGTGGTTCCAAGAGGATCTGTTTGGACTGATAAGCGTGGTAAAGAAGCTAGGAACAATGAAATTGTTAATTTTTTCTTCTTCACAAAGTTCTTAGATTCTTTCTGAGGCAAAGACATGTTTGTAGGGTTTAAAGAGTACGAATTAGTGCTGGAGGTTTTTATTCCAGCTAGGCTTGATAGAAGAGGCAAGAGATATGAGTTTGTTAGATTTAGAAAAGCAAAGGATGTGTGAATATTGGTTGTGAAGCTCGACAATACCCATATTATGGGGAAAAGAACTACACATTAACACACCTAAGTTCAATTGTGGGATTGACAAGATTCATCCTAAGCATCAGGAGGTTGGGGCGTCAGACTGTCTTGATGGTAAGAGGCATCAATATTCTAATCGGAACCTAGTTGGTCTAAGTAGATCATTTTCCCAAGTTGTTGGTGCCAACCCCGGTGTTGGTCTTGTCAGGAATTTGGTGGAGCCAACGCCAAGCTTTGCTTATCTTGAGATCAATATTGGGGAGGAGGAAATGACTAGGTTCAACAAATCTTTTGTGGGAGTTGTGAAAAATCTGGTTCTACTTTCATCATTCAAGATGCTCTAAATATGAAGGGTTGTTTTACGATCAAAGTTACGCCCCTGAGGGCGAATTTGGGTATGTTGGAAGAATCTACAAAAGGTGAAGTTAATACTTTGGTCAAAGAGGATGAAGACTGAGTGTGTCTCTAGTTTAACGACATTCATCAGTGGAGTCCAGATGATGTGGATAACGAAAGAATGACTTGGATAAAATATTATGGCCTTCCTTGCCACGCTTGGAACCTTATATTGTCCAAACTCATTTTCGGTTGTGTGGGAGAATTTGTTGAATGTGACGTGGATATTGAAAATCACAAATATCTTGATGTATCTATATTTCTGATAAAAACAAAATACTCTTTGAATTTTAATCAAAATTTTAATGCGGGAGTTAATGGTAATATTTATAGGATTAAGTTAGTGGAGAATTATCACGGTCCTAAACATATTTCAGTTGGAAAATCGGTGGATGTGAGTTGTTCTGAGGAAAGGTCAGAGTTTGAAGAAGGTGATTCGGAGGATGATGAAGAAATATGTGAAACTTCTGAGGAAGAAGATGACCATGGAAATTATTTTCCGAAATCACGTGAGATTAGAAAAAGTAATGATGATAATAGCCCTAGGTCTAAGAAGTCTAGTGATTCAGCGGATAAGACCTTTTCGGCCGATGAGGATCAAAATATTCAAAAAATTATCAACTTGGCGTGTCTTAAGGGTGATAATTCAGATAACAAAAAGGTTTCTTTTGGATTAATTGTTGGGCAAAAGGGTTCACAGTTCAAGACAATGTCAGGTAGTTTGGAAAAAAAGAGTATTTTTAATTTCGATTCCAGAGGTTTGGGCCTCCCATCTGATTGTGTGGTCCAGGATGGTTTGGCCCAGGTCTTTTCTCTTGCACAACTTGCATCGCCTATTGGGCCTAATGAGCTTGTTATTAGATCCAATTTGAAGAAAAAAAATTACTGAAGGAAGTCTACGATAATATTCGTATCCCTTCATCCCCTGTGTTCTAATCCTTGCTTCTTAATTCTGCCAATTTGTTTAGTGTTCCTGAATTGGAGCATTTACATAGTGCTAGTAGAATCAAATATTCTAGGAATTCATTTTATTCCTCTACATCTCAATTCTCTGTGGGATTAGTCCTCTGTTGTGATTTGAGCAGTGTTGTTGATATGATTCAAGGGAATACTCATACCAATAAAGCTTTAGAATTGGTTCCTTCAAAAGTTTGGAATATGATTAAGGAGTTAGGGTCGAAGGTGACGAAGACGATGAGTTTTTAAAGAAGTTATTAGAGAGATGGAAGGCAGGGACATAAAAATCCACGATAGTAAGAGGGGGCTGCTACTAGAGTGCCATGAATCTAGTGTCTTATAACACCAGAGGGTGTGGATGCTCAATCAAGATGAGGAGGATTCGTTAATTGATTGGTGAGAAAAAAAAAGAAAACATTTGCTTCATTCAAGAGACCAAGATTCAAAAAATGGAGGGTGGTGTGATAAAAGTATTTAGGGTGACATTCCTTGTGATTGGTTTGTTAAAGATGTTATTGGGAGATCTGGTGGTCTTGTAATACCCCGTATTTAATTAAGTGCTCTAGATGATATTAAATGGACTCAATTGGATCCTGGTATGCTCCGAGAATTATCTGTTCAGATGATTAGAGTAATTGTTGAACTCAGAGTTAATTGATTAATATTATTTGACCCTGAGGTTTTATTAATTGGTACATTAGAGATATTTTTGGTAACTCTAATAATTGAGAAATTGGTGTTGGACGATAAAAATATCAATTGGAGATATTTTATATCATTGGATTATATTATGTATGTATATATATATGTATATATATTAGTTATATATGTATATATAGATATATTTTGGAAAATAAAGAAAAGAGAGAAAAGTTGGTAAGGAGGAAAAGAAGAGAAAGAAAGGAGAAGATAGGAGAAGAAGAGAAAGAAGAGGAAAAGCTTGGATTCATCAATCTTCTTCATCAATCTTCATCAAACTCCTCTTCATTTGCAAGGTGGGTTCTAGTTAGACACTTTTGTTTTAGAAATTAGTGATCTAAGAGTTAGGTTAGAAATTTGTGAGAAAATGATAAATATTGAAAATCTTTGAATCTAACGGCTAAAATGCGAAATTTAATCGGTTAAAATAATCGGGTAACACATGTATCTAACCTATATAACTTTTTTTTGGTGTTGTAAATGATCTGGTATGAAATTGGTGAGTTTTGAGGGAGTTTGAAAACCCTAGAACGCAGAACTCACATTCTGGTTCTGGTGCGAACCGTCGGCGGCGCTTTGAGCGCCAGGCGATTTAGCCTTGAACGCCGGGTGGAAGAAGATGTGATGAGAGCAAAATCTCTGTTTTGGAAATTTTATGATATTGAGCTTGCACCGCTGCGATCGCCGAGCGAAGCAGCAGGCGCAGAGGGTTCAGTCAGGTGAAATGTTGATCGCCGGGTGCCCCTGGCAATTTTTCAAATGATTTTTCTTTTCTTCAAAAATAAGTAACTTTTTACTCAGGTGTCCGATTGAAGCGTTCTTTATATCGATAAAAAGCTCTTGCAATACTAATCTAATAACTCGAATTTGTATTTATTATTTAATACAGTCTCCGATCGTTTTAACATGTTAATTTATGTATTTTGGACAATATTACGCGAGTTTTGTGTTTGTTTTGCAGATATTTGATCAAGCATGAATTTTGGAGGCAAAAATATAAAAAGGAGACTTATTGGACAAGAAATGTAGAAAAACAAAAAGAAACAGATCAAGAAAATGAGATTCTGTATAATTGACTGTGGGACGACCGTCACACATGAGTGACGACCGTCACCATGCTAAGTTGACCGTCCCAAGTTTGATACGATCGTCCAAGGCCCAAGTTGCTGGTCACATGGTTGATATGATCGTCACAAATCCAATTCCAGAAACCTATTTACGAAACAGAATTCAAAACAGAAAGACATTATGAAATTTCTTTGCATTCAACAGAGAGTTTCCCTTTACCCTAATCAACCTCAGTCCAAGCTAATCAATTAAATCCCAACCTAGGTCCATGCCTTCAAGTTCTCAACAAACCAAAGCTTCCACCTATAAGTAGAAGCTACTACAAATTGCAAAGGGAGCTTCGTTCATGTCCTGAATTTTTGCCGCATTTCCGTTCGAAGTTCAAATTAATTTTTAGCATCGTCTTTATTTTTCCATTACCAACCCCAAGTTATAGTTTCCATCATTAGGAAGCTATCACTATTTTAATTGTTTCTAGCCACAAAATAATTGTTTTAGTTTCTAAGTTTTCGCAAGTTTGGTTGATCAAGAACATTGCAACCAGGTTTCTATTTTTAATGCTTTATTGTTCAATTATTATTGCATTGATTTATATTATGAAATTATTCTCCTTCTAACTTTCTTTATTTTTATTTAATATGTCTGGCTAAACCGTTAATCGGTATGTGATTATCTAACCGGAACGAATTCGGTAGAATTAGACTAATACATAAAATTAAGTTATTTTTGCGGCTTCGATTTTTTAATATAAATAACTTTCATTACGAGAGTAAGAGAGTATAAAAGATTAGGATTAAGACCAAGGGAGTGTGAGATCATAATCAGATAGTTGAAACCGGACATTGTTTTAAATACAGCGGAAGCACTTTAAAACCAATTAGAACCTTTAGGTTTCCAAAAAGAATTCTAACTTGAATTGACACAACAAGAGCACTCAATTAAACTTAGGAATATAGTAATAGGCAAGACCACGAGAGTGTGAGTCAACAACTTTTAAACTGAGAATTTCTACGGAGAGATAACTTAATAAACCTTAATAAGCCGACCCTCTATTGAATTCGCGAAGGCGAATCAATTACGTACCGATATTCAAATTATTAATCTAAGTTAATTAATTTTTCACCTTCTAAAACTAAAAACATTGCTCACCTTAGCTAAACATAGTAACATCCGATAGTACTAGGTTGATTATCGAGTCTCTATGGGATCAATATCTTTTATTACAACGTGATAGACTGTGCACTTGCAGTTAGTAACCGTTAGACTCAGAAAGTCGCGACCAAGTTTTTGGCGTCGTTGTCGGGGACTTAGATTTAGTCAATAGTGCAATTCGTTGTTGCGCTGTCTAGACTAAGGAAAAAAAATTTACCTATCCTTTGTCGATTGTATGCCCAGTACTCACTCCCGAGGCAAAGACTTAGAACCCCTGATCGACGAAGTAGAACGTTTCATAAGTTCGAGACGCCAAACTGAACCCGACGAAACCCTTATTCCTGAAGATATTATAACAGAACCACCTGGAGAACCTGACATCGCCGAAAACAGAGGAACACCACATTCAATCGAGTCCTATGCGAATCCAAATTAACAAGAACCTTACAACAGTATTTCCGCACCAGCCATAACCCGAAACAAATTCGAACTAAAACCTTCACTGCTGTAAGTTGTACAACAGGACCAGTTTTCCGGAAATCCTATGGATGATCCTAATGAGCATCTGACAAAGTTAATACAATACGCAGATACAGTGAAATCGAATGGTGTAACCCAAGACGCAATAAGACTGAGACTATTTCCATTCTCCTTAAGGGATAAAGCTTGGGCATGGTTACAATCGTTACCAGCCAACTCCGTCACAACATGGGAAGAAATGAAGAAAGTCTTGTTATCCCGATATTTCCCGCCAATCAAGAAAACCATGATAAGAGCCCAAATTAACGGATTTCGACAGAAAGATGCTGAATCACTTTACAAAGCGTGGGAAAGATACAAAGATCTGTTAAGATTATGTCCACACCATGGGTTTGAAAACTGGGTAACAATCATAACCTTCTATAATGGACTTCTATACAATACTAAGATGACGATAGACGTTGTCGCAGGTGGTGCTCTTATGGACAAACCATACGAAGAATCCTACAACCTCATTGAGAACATGGCTCAAAACCATTACCAATGGGGAGGAGAAAGAACACCTGTAGAGAAGAACCAAACTAAATGAGGAATGTACGAAGTGAACCGTTTCGACCATGTAAATGCCAAGATGGATTCCATAGCGCATAAAATAGATAACTTGACCATAATACCACCAACCATAGTGGCTGCAGTGACTCCAAATTGTGAAATTTATGGAATCCTAGGACACACATCACCTAGATGTCAATTTCTTGTCGGATTAATCACATATCAGGTGAACTATGCTCAAGGAAATCCTTATTCTAATACTTACAATCCAGGATGGAAGAATCACCCAAATTTCTCTTACAAGAACAACAATGCCTTGTATGTGCCTAGCCTAGCACCAATTGTACCTCCAGGATACCAAAAAGATGCCACACCCAATCTGAATGCTCCTAGGAAATCAAACCTTGAACTGATGATGGAAAATTTCATTGCTACACAAACTCAAACAAACAAGGATTTCCTGAACTAGAACATCCATGAGCAGATCAAACAATTGGTGACCAACGTAGATGCATTAGCTACTCATAATAAGATGTTAGAAACCCAAATCTCTCAAGTAGCCCAACAACAAGCATCCACTACTTCCCCAGCCGGAACGTTTCCTGGACAACCACAACCAAACCCTAAAGGTCATGCAAATGCATTTATACTAAGAAGAAAAAAAGAATTGGATGGACTTGCTGATCCTAGAACCGAAAACCCAACCATGTATCAACAACCTGAGAAAACAACTGCGAGAAAAGATAAACCACAGGATAAGGAAACCAACAAACTGGAGGCTGAGGAAAAGGAAAGACCTTATGTACCTCCACCACCGTATAAGCCACCAATTCCGTACCCCCAACGGCTAACAAATTCTAAAACTATAGGACAATTCAAGAAATTCGTAGAGCTTTTGAAACAGTTAAACATCACCATACCTTTCACAGAAGCTATTACTCATATTCCCTCGTACGCTAAATTTATAAAAGAAATCTTATCTAACAAAAAGAAAATCGAGGAGAACAAAACAATTACACTTACTGCTCAGTGTAGCGCAATTATTCAAAATAACGTGCCTCCTAAACTGAAGGACCCATGAAGTTTCTCTATTCCTTGTGTAATAGGAAAGTTTGTCATAGAAAAATCCCTATGTGATTTAGGAGAAAGTATAAGTGTTATGTCATTATCAATTTGCAAGAAACTGGATATGGGACAACTGCGACCAACCAAGATGTCAGTTCAACTAGCCGATCGTTCAGTTAAATTCCCGATTGGCATTCTAGAAAATGTTCCTCTACGAATATGTCAGTTCTACATCCCAACTGATTTCATAATCATGGATATCAAAGAGGATGCTACAATCCCTATTATACTAGGAAGATCGTTCTTAGCTACTGACGGAGCTATCATCGATGTAAAGAAAGGTAGGCTGACGTTCGAAGTAGGAGAGGAGAAAGTCGAATTTATTCTAACCCAATTCCTCCAAGCTCTAGCCATAGACGATACCTGTTACTTTATTGACGTCATTGACGAATGCAGGCGAGAAATGGAAAAAGAAGAGACTACCTACTCCGACATAATGAAATTCTCATCTCATGAGATCTTCAAAGATGATATCTTGAAAGAACCTTATCAGGACGAAAGCCAAATTGAAGAATTAGCTCTTACATCTGATCAAATGCCATGCCCGAAGAAACCCAATATTGAACTTAAGGAATTACCTAACAACCTTAGATACAAATTCCTCGATTCAGAACTCAGAAGACCAGTTATAGTGAATGCGGACTTAGGAAAACTCGAAACCGAAAACTTTTAGACGTTCTAAGAAAGTACCCAACTGCGTTAGGCTATAGCATATCTGATCTAAAGGGAATAAGTCCTTCAATATGCATGCACCGCATTATGCAAGAGGAAGACTATAAGAACTCTAGAGAACCTCAGAGAAGGATTAATCCAATTTTAAGTACTATAGTCAGGGACGAAGTAAAGAAGTTATTAGACGCCGAAATTATATATCCAATATCTGACAGTCAATGGGTCAGCCCAGTTCATGTCGTAGCAAAGAAGGGAGGCATTACAGTCATTGAGAACTCCAAGGCCGAGTCTATAACACAAAGAGTAGTAACCGGGAGTAGAATGTGCATCGATTACCGAAAACTGAACAAGGCTACCCGGAAAGGTCATTTTCCTTTGCCCTTCATCAATCAAATGTTGGAAAGACTAGCCAAACATTCTTACTTTTGCTACCGAGATGGTTACTCATGATTTTTCCAAATTCCCATCCATCCTGATGACCAAGAAAAGACAACATTCACATGCCCCTATGGAACATTCGCTTACCGTCGTATGCCATTTGGTTTATGTAACGCTCCAGCAACATTTCAACGATGTATGATGGAAATCTTCGCTGATTTCATAGATGCCATCATGGAAGTGTTCATGGATGACTTTTTTGTATGCGGCCTAAGTTTTGAAGGATGTCTATCTAACTTAGAGAATGTACTCGAGAGATGTGTAAAAGTGAATCTTGTACTAAATTGGGAGAAATGCCACTTTATGGTCAGACAAGGGATATTTTTAGGACATGTGATATCTAACAGAAGCATTGAGGTAGATAAATCAAAGATAGAAGTAATAAAAGACCTTCAATCACCTAAAACCGTGAAATAAATAAGAAGTTTCTTAGGAGACGCTGGCTTTTACCGACGATTCATTAAAGACTTTTCCAGAATCACTAAGTCGTTGACATGTTTATTAATGAAGGACACTGAGTTCATATTAGACGAAGACTGTTTAAATGCATTTGAAACACTCAAAACAACCATCATCACTGCACCCATCATGCAACCAGCCGATTGGATGCTACCTTTCGAGATTATGTGTGATGCGAGTGATTATGTTGTAGGCACAATCCTAGGACAAAGAAAGGATAAGAAACTTCACACAATATATTACGCAAGCAGAACTTTAGACCCTGCTCATATGAATTATGCCACAATAGAGAAGGAACTCTTATCAATCATGTTCGCACTTGATAAATTTTGTTCTTACCTAGTAGGAGCTAAAATAATCATATATACCGATCACGCAGCCATTAGATACCTTCTAAGTAAAAAATATGTGGAGCCTATATTACTGAGATGGATCTTATTGCTACAAGAGTTTGATTTGGAAATCAAGGATAAGCAGGGAACTGACAACGTAGTAGCGGACCACTTATCACATATGGAAGGAATTAAACCAGACCCGATACCAATTAATGATGATTTCCCTGATGAATGTCTTATAGCTCAACTTGAGAGTGAGATATCTTCCTTGTCTCTAAACAAACAAATCCAAGAAGAAACTATGGAAGAAATTTGTGCACAAATAACTCTACCAAGGTACGTTTGACATAGTCAAATATTTAGCTGTCGGGGTACTTCCATCAGATCTCACATATCAACAAAAGAAGAAAATTTTCCATGATTTGAAATAATACTACTGGGATAAACCATTGCTTTTTAAGCATGGACCCGATAGTATTTATTGTCGATGTGTCCCAGAAGAAGAAATGGATAATATAATTTCCCATTGTCACTCCGCTCCTTACGGTGGACATGCAAGCACTTCAAAGACTTGTGCAAATATCCTTCAATCAGGCCTATTTTGGCCCACTATATGGAAAGATGTTCACCTCGCCATTATAAATTGCAACCGATGCCAACACACTAGTAACATCTTCAGGTACGATGAGATACCCCAAAAAGGCATTCTTGAAGTGGAATTTTTCGATGTTTGGGGAATTGACTTTATGGGACCATTCCCATCGTCTTTTGGAAATAAATTTATACTCGTCGCTGTCGATTATGTTTCAAAATGGATTGAAGCTATAGCTTCTCCAACTAATGACACACGAGTAGTCATGAAGCTTTTTTAAAAAATTATCTTCCCAAGATTCGGTGTACCAAGACTCGTCATAAGTGACAGAGGTTCCCATTTCATATCTAAAATATTTGATAAGCTCTTATTGAAATATGGAGTAAGACACCGAATAACAACACCGTATCATCCGCAAACTAGAGGACAAGTAGAAGTATCGAATAGAGAAATAATTTTTTTTAGAGAAAACCGTTGCTACATCAAGGAAAGATTGGTCTACCAAGATACCCGAAGCTTTATGGGCCTACAAAACAACTTTTAAGACACCCATCAGAACCACACCTTTCAAGCTAGTCTATGGGAAATCATGCCACTTGCCAGTAGAATTAGAACACAAAGCCTATTGGGAGATTAAAAGTCTTAAATTTAACTACGCTAACGCAGGTGAAAAACGTATTCTAGACTTACATGAATTGGAAGAACTAAGACTAGACGCTTACGAGAATGCCCGCATATATAAGGAGAGAACCAAGAAATGGCATGACAAGCGAATTTCTAGAAAAGAATTCAGTGTGGGAGACATCGTTCTTTTATTCAAATCTAGAATTAGGTTGTTTCCGAGAAAATTACGATCCAGATGGTCTGGTGCTTTCGAAGTAACAAAGGTTTTAATTAGTGGCTCTATAGAAATTAAGGGTAGATCTAGTGCACCATTTATAGTAAATGGGTAACGCCTTAAACATTATAACTGTGTAGAAGACAAAGAATATTCGACAGGTTTGAAACTGACAGAATTGCCATTAGAAACCTTAGATTAATCTCCCTTAAAGTCGTGTCGAGCCCCGACATTAAACAAAGCGTTTAATGGGAGGCAACCCATAATTTTTAAATTTTTAGTTAAAATTTTTGTTTTTCAAAAATTCTATTTTCACAAAATGCATTTAATTCACTAATTGTTGTTTTTGTTCTTGTTTTATTCTGTGATTCCAGGATTTTCAAAGTTTTCTACTCCTTCTCTATTTTCATTCTCACTAACTCTGAAAATGACTACTAATCTGATTGTGGACTTTAGAGATGGCACCCAGAGGCGCCGTTATGAAGCTTTAGCCAGGAGATCTATGGCCTTGACCAAATTTTCCCATGGACCTACCATGAAAGCTTTAGGCATATGTGCTAGAATTGACTATCTGTTTAACCATCTAGGTTGGGAAGAGTTTGCACTTAGGAAACATAAGACATATTATGAGCTAACCTTAGAATTTCTAAGTTTAATGTTTTACGATCCCAACTGTGGAAAAGGCTTTACAAGAGGAAAGATATCATTTAGACTCTTTGGATACCCTTACATGTTTAACATTCATGATATGGCTAACCTTCTAGGTTTCCCAGATGACCCTACTATTTTCTCTGAACCATAGGAAGACTTATTTGCACGGGATGAGCTAGACCGCTTTTGGAGTAGCATCTCAGGACAACCTGATCATGACTTATACCCTATGTTGTCCACTGAGATTCACAACCCAACCATTAGATATTTCCATATGATCCTAGACTACACATTATTCGGAAATACTGAAAGGGATAACAATGTCTTGAGAGAGGAGTTATTCATCATGTTCTGTGCTTTTACATCTAGGAGAGTTAATGGAGTAAATCTCATGTTTGCACATTTTTGTAGGATTATTCAGAATGAGCACCATCCAATCCTAATAGGTGGCCTAGTAACCTAGATCGCTGATGCAATGGGATTTAGGACCCACCTTTCTAAGATTACCCCACTTGGAGAATTTAGACCTATGAAATTTACTTTCTGTTTTGAGATAGCCATGTTATACGACCGAGGACCTGAACATTTTAAGCTTCTGATTAATGGCGTGGTTGTGCCACAATTGACTTTACCTAACTATGAGCGCACAAGTGTGCATAATAAGCGAAACTGGTTATATGATCTAGACGAGCTGATTTATGAACCTGGAGATGCTTGGTCTGAGGTCGAGATAAATCCTAAGACCCCTTCAAATTATTATGATTCAGACTGCCCTGAGGATATAATTAAAGAAGAAGTGAAACCTATTCCTGCTGAGACACCTGACCTACTCCAGCCAATCCTGAGCTTACCTTAGAAAATCTCCTAGCTGAAATTCAATTCATGCAGTATGACATCCATAATTTGCGTGTAGACATCATCACATTGAAAGATATGGTCGTAGATCAATTCGACCATTTGAGAGAAGCGTTAGAATCCATCCGCAAAAATTGTGGCTAATTCTCAACATCAACATTTTCCAGAATTTTTCTTGCATTTTGTTTTCAACTCAGCATTTTTATTCAGTCCAATTTGATTTCTAGTTACTTTAAATTTGTCTGCTTATTTTGATTTATGACTCTTACGAATTTTCTGTTTTAATAAAGAATTTTGGTCCCATTCTTATTTTTGTGCCTAAATTATATTAGATCAAGTGTGTTACGAGTACTTTAATTGAATATTAATATTCCTCTATTATTTATAATGCACTAATGTTCATTGTTAAAATATATTGGTCTGATACAATTTATGATTCACTGCTATTTTAGTACCAATTATATTGCAATGATGCTGCTACTGATATATATATATATATATATATATATATATATATATATATATATATATATATATATATATATATATATATATGATTGTTGCTTACTAATATGAAAAAAGCTATCTGCTATAAAATTAATTTTTGCTACCTGTTACACCCTGTTTAGAGTATGAAAAGAGCAAATAAAGGAATTACGTAATAGGCCAAGGAAAATAGGCCAAGTTGGAGATTCTGGATTTTTCAAAGGTGACGATCGTCACCATAATGAGATGATTGTCTCACACTTGTGACGAACGTCACAAAACCCTGACGACCGTCCCATTGCCCAGAATCCTGTAACGTTCGCCTGCAACGGTCATGAAGACCATTGCAACCCCACTAACCCCACTCCTCCAACGACATTGTCCCCATTTCCTCCTATAAATGGCCATTTCTTTCTTCCACTTTCACACAACATCTCATCAACTCCTCATTCGTAGCAAAATTCTAGCAATTTCCACTCACACACTCCCTGTTTCTATTTCTATTTAATTACAACATTATTTACATTTCATACCAATCCCATTTCTTCACAAAAATTAGTTCTCTTTTCTATTCACTTCATCTATTTCTTTCCAAACATTTCTAAAACAATGGCAGCCCAAACACCCATTAATCTTCCTCTAAGAGAAAGTGTCGCCAGTGAACTTCAATGTGCACGCTTTGCTGAGTATCGTGAGAGAACGGTAGATGTTACTCGTTACATTGATGAGGATTTCCTTACTCAACTGGGGCTCCTCGACAGTGTCAACTACATGCTCGTAAAAACCGGTCTCACGACACTGTGCAAAAGCAACAAACCCACCTATGCTCCGCTTAATTTGGAATTTCTCAGTTCCTATGCGTACAACATACCCAACGATGCAACAAAATTTCTGGTAGGAAATATTACGTTCTGCCTTTTCTGAACGGAGTATTTCGTCACACAGGAGCAGTTTAGCGAATGATTTGGATTCCAGCAGGGCGATGGTGTGCACCTAACCCTTCTAAGAGATGCGAACTGGCAAACCGAAGCTTTCCAGTTTTGGGAGGAGTTATCAGGAGAGAGGAACCAGGCGTGGAATGAGTTGTACGTAACTCATATCCATAACCCCGCCATCCGCTATTTTCAGAGGGTGATGTCCAACATAGTTTTAGGAAGATACAACAACCACAAAGTGAATCAGCGGGAGCTATTCTTAATTAGATGTGCTTTGTACAACATCCCGGTGAACCCCGTAGCCTTCATCTTCTCCAACATTGAAAGTACCTGCAACAGAGGGAAATCCCCTTTTTATTTTGGCGGGATAATCACTGACCTCGCCATCAAGCTTGGTCTAGAGGAAAACGCGAACCATTTGTTAGCAACTCCCACCCTGTACCTCGATATATGGAGTATTGCAAGAGCAGCCACCTCATCAGGAAAATGAGGGATAACAAATATAACTTGGTTGTGAAAAACTGGGTTATCAGAAGCATTGTCCTACCATGCCACTCCCGCACAGACGTGAAAGTCAGAGCCAACTAGCACTATGACCTTGACGCTCCTTCACCAGGCACGGCTGCACAGGAAGAGCAACAAGATGAAAGGATTGATGAGGTACAACAGGCTATGGACGAGGAAGACATTTTTGATACAAGAGCCACTGATTTTTCCAGCACCAGCACCTCCACTAGACGCCATTGTAGGAATCAATAACTCGCTTCTATGGACAATATTATGGTGGTAATCGTTCAGAGCAATGAGATGAATCAGAGACATTATCAGTAGATGACCGAGATGATGGGAAGGATGGATCTTGCTTAGACAGCTCAGGGAGAAATAGTCGTTGCTAACACAAAAGCATTGGGTGGCCTGACACGCGAAGTTCAGGATCTACATGACTTTATCTATCAGGTAGGTATATCAGATTATACCAACACCACCGCAGGAGTAGTTTAGTTTTTGGTTTTTATCTTTTATTGTATTTGTTGTTTTATTTATTTAGAAGTGTACCTATATCCCGCAACATTAAGGACAATGTCGGAGATAGTGTGGAATAAGGTATTATATTTCCCTTTTTATTGTGTGAAACCTTATAAGTTAATCGAAATATTCAGTTTTAAATTCTCTCCAGTATTTTAAAGCCATACCAAATTTTTTATTCCTTTAGAATGTTTTCATTTAACATAGCCTACAAGTATATAGGTTGATAGGTTTTGTTAGAAACTGAGAAAAGACTTAAAAAAATTTATACAATATTGACACCTTAGACCCTTAGAGATGCGATAACAATTTGGATACCTGTTATACCGAAATCTGAAGCTTTAGTTCTAAATTAGCCCAGAGTAGTTTATATTAGCAGTCAGCATCGCCTGAAGTACACGCTACATGGAGAGCTGATGCAAATAAGTGATTGACCATAAAAATGCCAAAAAGAAGGGAAAAATCTTAAGAATATGCAAGCAATTGGTAAAACAATCAAGCTGCATAAAAGGCAAAGCAAAAAGACTGATGTTAGTTGGTTTAGAGGAATATGGTTCTAAACTCGGTAGGGCGGATTACTATCTGATCCCCCACAACTTGCACTGAGTATGATAAAGGGTTACCGCACTTGTGTACCAGACCCCGTATGAAAAAAAGGATCAAACTCACTAACAAGTTACTCCACTATGCGCGTGCAAAGGTAAAGGGCTTAATGTGATTGCGTCGGAATGAAATTGGGTGAAACAGAGACAAGAGCATTAGGTTGAGCTATGATAGCATGATTCAGATTGATTTTCATAAGGGGTTTATGAACATTATTCATTTTTGGTGTCATTAGTGTATTTTTAGTGTTTGAGTTAATATTAGTTCGTTTAACATAAATTCGCACAACCACGTATGGATTGGCAATATGTTTTGTGTTTGCATATGAAGGTATTTTTCAAAACATATTTGATTGTTTGCTTGAGGACAAGTAAAAATTCAATTCAGGTGGAGTTTGATAACTCGAATTTGTATCGATTATTTAATACAGTCTCCGATTGTTTTAACATGTTATTTTATGTATTTTGGACAATATTACGCGAGTTTTGTGTTTATTTTGCAGATATTTGATCAAGCATGACTTTTGGAGGCAAAAATATAAAAATGAGACTTATTGAACAAGAAATGTAGAAAAACAGAAGGAAATAGATCAAGAAAATGAGATTCTGCATAATTGATTGTGGGACGACCGTCACACATGAGTAACTACCGTCACCATGCTAAGTTGACCGTCCCAAGTTTGATACGATCGTCCAAGGCCCAAGATGATCGTCGCATGGTTGATACGATCGTCCAAGGCCCAAGATGCTCGTCGCATGGTTGATACGATCGTCACAAATCCAATTCTAGAAACCTATTTACGAAACAGAATTCAAAATAGAAAGACGTTATGAAATTCTTCTCATTCAACAAAGAGTTTCCCTTTACCCTAATCAACCTCAGTCCAAGCTACTCAATTAAAGCCCAACCTAAGTCCATGCCTTCAAGTTCTCAACAAACCAAAACTGGCACCAATAAGTAAAAGCTCCTGCAAATTGCAAAGGCAGCTTCGTTTATGTCCCGGATTTCTGCCGCATTTCCGTTCGAAGTTCAAATTAATTTTTAGCATCATCTTTATTTTTCCATTACCAACCCCAAGTGATAGTTTCCATCATTAGGAAGCTATCACTATTTTAATTGTTTCTAGCCACAGAATAATTGTTTTAGTTTCTAAGTTTTCGCAAGTTTGGTTGATCAAGAACATTGCAACCAGGTTTCTATTTTTAATGCTTTATTGTTCAATTATTATTGCATTGATTTATATTATGAAATTATTCTCCTTCTACCTTTCTTTATTTTTATTTAATATGTCTGGCTAAACCGTTAATCGGTATGTGATTATCTAACCGGAACAAATTCGGTAGAATTAGACTAATACATAAAATTAAGTTATTTTTCCGGCTTCGATTTTTTAATATAAATAACTTTCATTACGAGAGTAAGATAGTATAAAAGATTAGGATTAAGACCACGGGAGTGTGAGATCATAATCAGATAGCTGAAACCGGACATTGTTTTAAATACAGCGGAAGCGCTTTAAAACCAATTAGGACCTTTAGGTTTCCAAAAAGTATTCTAATTTGAATTGACACAACAAGAGCGCTTAATTGAACTTAGGAATATAGTAATAGGCAAGACCATGAGAGTGCGAGTCAATGACTTTTAAACCGAGAGTTTCTACAAAGAGATAACTTAATAAACCTTAATAAGCTGACCCTCTATTGAATTCGCGAAGGTGAATCAATTACGTACCAATATTCTTATTATTAATCTAAGTTTATTAATTTTTCACCTTCTTAAACTAAAAACATCGCTCGCCTTAGCTAAACATAGTAACATCCGATAGCACTAGGTTAATATCGAGCCTCTGTAGGATCGATATCTTTTATTACTACTCTATAGATTGTGCACTTGCAGTTGGTAACCGTTAGAATCAGAAAGTCGCGACTATAATCCAATTATAATCTTGAGAATACTTAATTAAAATGAGTTAAGTAGAGTGAGGAAGACTTTCCCCTAGCAATAGTAGAACCTAGGTTTGACTAGAAATTTGATAGAAACTAGATGGCAAAGCTTAGACGTTCGATGCTTAGATAAGTATCTTAGTCGAGTAATGGTCCAGTGGTGAGTGAGGCACTATATGGAACACGTGTTTAAACTCATTTGGGTGTGTATTTTGTGGAAAAACAAACCTTATGAATGTTGTATACATTCCCATTTGAGTGAAATCACGTAATCGGAACCGTTTTCCCTGAGAATGTCGTTTCATGAGCCAGGGGCTCCTTTTGAATGCACGGATGCAATACTTGACAGGTTTGATTCTCACGTTTAGTACGAATGAAACATATGCATATGTAGAGACATGTGGTGGTTTATGACCCATGTGAAGTGAGTATTGTAAGGTTTATAGCCCTTCAATCCGAATCCATTTCATATGTCAAGTAAGTACCAGGATCCATGACTCGGGCCGACTTCTAGACGTAGAAGAGGACGAGAATAGGGGATACCTTGGTGGTTTTTGGATTAGTGATACTTTTCAAGTTAGTGAACTCAAGACATGTTTCCATATGAGTGTGAGATTGTGAACTCAGGCTCTAGGTTTCCCCCCGACTTAAGTAGTCTTTGTTAGAACCTTGTAGAGACGAGAGAATCTATAAGATAGGGAACACACTGAGATGTTGATATCTTACCCCACTATTGTTGTTTCTTCTTAGGTTTCTTTTGTAGGTTTGGTTTACAAGTGGAGCTATGCTCGGGATGTTTCAAGAGAAGCATAAACTTATTTTTCTACTGTGTATTTATCTTTTATACAATGATGGATGTTGTATTGATCTTAGTATTTTTATTTTAGTATAATTTCAATGTCTTGTACCATAGATTGTATTGTTTTTAGAATTGATCAAAAATGTGAATTGTGCTACTAGGCACTTATGATGGTGTCAGTACCAAACAAACTCTTGTATGATATTATTCTCGGTATATATTATACAGGGCCTTATAGATCTAGTCACAATTTGAAATAAGGAGACTTGTTGCCCTTCTTTTTGTTTTAGAGGTGAAGGTTTCTTATGATTAAATTGTAGCTGGAAGGGAGTTAACTGCTACTTGTTGAATGTCTACTCTCCATGTAACTTAAGGTAAAAAAGAAGTTTGTGGAAGAATCTTATTGATTGGAAGGCCAAGATTCCAGTTGGCGAAAGGATTGTGTGTGGGGGTATTAATGTTATAAAGTTTGTGAAAGAGAGGAAAGGGAAATGAAAGTTGTATGCGTCCGAAATTAAGGAATTTTCTATCTTCATTCAGGTTATGGAACTTGTATATTTTTCGGTTGTGGGTAATAGGTTTACTTGGTTCTGTTCCAATGGCAGGTCTAATAGTAGACTTGATAGATTTTTAATTTCATAAGGTTGATTAAAGATTGGATGTTTGATGTTCAATAAATTGGTGACCGAGACATATCGGATCATAGGCCAATTTGGGTGAAAAGTTCTATTACTGACTAGGGTCCGAAACCATTTAAAGTTCTTAGGTGTTGGTACGATCATTCATATTTTTTGGAGTTCGTTTGCAGGGAATCGAATTATCACCAAATTTCGGATTATCATGGAAATTATTTAGTGGCTAAATTCAGATTCTTGAGGGAGAGACTTAGATGATGGAATTGTAACATTTTTAGTGGGTTGATTTAAAAATTGATAGAGGGGTAGATAATCCCAATTATATTGAAGCTAGCATGGTTGCATTAATTGTTGATATTTTTGAGTAAGAGTTGGTTCGTAGAGGTAGGATTCAAGAGGAAGTTTTGCAAGGTTTACTCTTTAAGGCGAGTATGGTCAAGAAAAAATAAAGAACAAAATGGGTGCAATAGGGGATTTCAACTCTTGTTATTTCCATTATTTGATGCAGAACAAATTTAGATGGAATACGATTTCGGCGACATTGGTTGGAGATGACTTGGATATTGATGTTGTTAAAAAAGTTGTTAAGGAGGCATTTAAAGCTAGATTTGTTCAGCCTACCATGCCTTCTGTTGATTTGAACCTTGAAGATCTTCCAAAACTATATGTGGCAGACGCTGAATTTTTACAAATTCCGTTCATAGAAGAGGATATATTAGAAGCCATTAGAGATGGTAATGATGACAAGAGCCCCAGTCAGGATGGATTCAACCTTGAGTTTATCAATTGGTGTTGGGATGTTGTGGAGGAAGATGTAACGAGTTGTATTAAAGAGTTCTTTAGTTCTGTTAGCCTTCCTAAAACGTTTAGCTATTCTTTAATTGCTTTGGTGCCCAAAAAAGAGAACCCACAATGTATTGATGACTTTTCGGCCTATTAGTCTTGTTGGATGTATTTACAAAATCATCTCAAAGATCTTAGCTGGAAGGTTAAACAAAGTTATTTGTAAGTTGATTTCGAATTCTCAAACTGGCTTCATCCATGGCCGTCAGATTCTTGATGGTGTTTTTGTCATCAATGAGCTTATTGATTTTGCAAAGATAAGTATGAGATGGTGTATCATGTTTAAGGTAGATTTCGCTCAGGCATATGACTGTGTTCAATAGGATTTCTTGTTGAAATTTTTGAAGGCTATGAACTTTGGCGATAAATTGATTCAATGGATAAAGGGTGGAGTTATGGATATTCATTTGTCGGTCCTTGTTAATGGGAGCATGTATAGACATTTCAAGGCCTATAGGGGTTTCCTCCAAGGGGATCGTTTGTCCCCGTTTTTGTATTCAATCGTATTTGAGGTGATAGTTGTTCTTGTGAGAAGAGAGGTTTCAAAGCAATTGTTTTATGGCTTTAAGCTCAATGGGGTAAACTAATTTCGATTGGAGGAAGGGTGACTTTGATCAATTTTTTTTCCACTAGTTTATTGATTCATCATCTCACATTTTTTTAAGCTCTGTCGGAGGTTATTAAGTAGTTAATATCCATCCAACACAAGCTTCTTTGGGGTGGAAAAGCGGAATCAAATTTTTTTGTCTTTGGTTAGTTGGTCGAAAGTGTGTAAAACTATTAGTCATGAAGGCATCAGTATTAAAAGTCTACGTGAATTTAATATCGCATTGATGACGAAATGGCTTTGGAAGGTGATCCATTAGTCAGGAGCAATCTGGAAGCAATTTTTGCAATTCAAATATGGAGATATAGTGAAAAGGATATTACTAAAATTTGAGGTTCTGAATCATAGGTTGAATTCATTATGGTGGCGGGACGTCTTTCTGTTGGCAGATTGTACAAATTATGTAGGTTTTCTTGTTCAGTTCTCCTGCAAACTTGGGAATGGCCATTTGGTTTCATTTTTGTTTGCGAAATGGTTTGATATGCAGCCGCCAAGATTGCACTTCCCTGCCTTGTTTGAGGCGTCAACCTTGAAATTTAATGTTGTCATTGATTGTGGTTATTGGTCGGTTGAGGGATGGAAAAGGAATTTCATGGGGAATATGGACAATCTGAATGAAGTCGTATGTGTAGACAAGTTGGAATTGTTAAATATTCTTGCTGGTGTTAGTCCTAACTTAGATTTGCAGAATTGCTTTGTTTGGCTGAGAGCGTTCCCTAATAGCTATTCTGTGAAAGTTTGTTATGACGCTTGGTTTAGGGGTCGTTGTAACACCTTTTTTTACCCCACGACATATTACACAAAATTATTTAAGAAACATCAGAGTTTCAACCAAAAAGGGCATCACATTTCGTCAAAACATCAATAACACTCATTCATGTGTCATGTCCCGTAACACGGGTTACAACATGCATTCACAGAAATAACGAAACATCATGTAATATGTAGTGGATTCATCAAGGCTATCAACTTAGTTACTCAATATAACAATTTAATTGTTAATCCTAAACTGTCATCGAGTCAAATTTAAAACAACAAAAGAAATCAATGAAAACAACCAAGTGTTCCTAGTGTTACACGACACAGAGCAGGATACCACCTAGACATCTATAAACAATAACGCACTCCAAGCTACTCTCAAACACCGCGCTATTCTTGAGTATCTGCAAGATGGCATAATAGACCATCACAAAAGGCAGGCAGAGTGAGTAAATTCACATTCAATATAAATAATATAAAGACGGAATTATAAGACAACATGCAACAATGCTTCAATTACATCAAGCCTCACCCACATACAACAAAAATCAAACACATCATCATAAAATGAAATCATGTTATGCCACCAAGGATGAAATGCATTCTTTAAAATATCCATGTGGTACCGAATCATCATCATGGATGGACATTGGGCCATCAACCCTCCACAAGCGAGCACAACATAAACAACTACACCTCAATCCACACTATGGGATTGAAGCCTCAATCATCATAAGTATGTCATGAATGCAACGATGCAACAACATCAACATAATCAATATTTGCATCATCATTCATCATTATTCATCATTCATACATCTACTAATTTACCTACTTTTGTCATCGATACTGCATTATCATCAGTATACAACCTAAGCACCTAAGCATCATTTTCATCACAATTCTCACACATATAGCATATTATAGCATGGTAAGAATTCACAGCAACATCATAACAACACAAGGCAACAAAACAAGTCATTTAGAGTCATTCGGGAAAAGAAAATATTTTTCAAAATGCTACAGGTCTCGCTAAGCGAGCATCGCTCTCGCTAAGAGAGCTACTCTCTGTCTACATGAATCTTAAAATCTCACTCGCTCTCTAAGCGAGAAGGAGAAAATTGGCATAAAAACCCTGCGATTTTCTACACATTCCAACCACGACCAAAACCGTCAAAACCACCAATTATCAGCAGCAAAACGCAGAACTCGTCCTTACTACCTTTTATCATCATATAATCGTCATCTATAACATCTAACAACATCAAATCATCAACAATGTAATACCCCATAATTTATTTAATGCTCTGAATAATATTATTTGATATTAATAAGGTTCCAGATTGCTCTAAGAGATTTTAACAGAAATAATTAGAGCAATCAGCGGGATTTTATTTTATTAACTAATATTAGTTGACTCAGAGATTTTATAAAATTGTGGATTGAGAGACATTTTTGGATACTCTCTATTTTGGACCCGTTGGTGGGAAAATATGTTTTCCTTTAAGACTTAAGTTTTCTTTCTATTTGTTTTCATAAATAGAAACATAGAAAGGGAAAGAAGAAGAAGAATAAGTCTTGAAGAAGAAGAAGAAAGCTCTTGATCTTGAAGCTTCCACCTGCCATTCATCACTCAATCTTCTCCAATCTTCTTACTAGAGGTGGGTTAATAGCTAGAAAGTTTTACTTATAGTTTTGGGTTGAGTTTTAGAGTTTATGAGTTTTAGGGTGTTTATGGAAAAATCTTAGAATCGGTAGATTAAACGGTTAGAAATCGATAAAAATGCTTGAACATGTTGACATTAGGTATAGGAACATTGTTATGGTCTATTTTGATGTTTGCAGTTGATTTGAATTGATTTGGGAAGGTTTTGTTATCATAAAAACGTGTTCTTGCTGTTTCTGGTTAATCGGTTAACCCAAGGTGTTATCCGGTTAGCGCTGCTATTTATGCGCTTCTGTGTTTCTGTTCTGGTTGGGTTAGCCAGTTAACCCAGGGCGTTAACCGGTTAACGCTGTAGCTATGGGGGAAAATGATTTTGTTCCAAACTTTGAAAATTCATAACTTTTTCGTTGGTTATCCGATTTAAGTGTTCTTTATGCCGAATCGAAGCTAAAATTATGTACTATCACATGATGCCGAAAAATATTATTTTTACCCGAATTTACCCAACTTTTAGAATAAACCGTAATTATGTTAAGTTAGGGAATTTGTGAACTAAAGGAAATAAAAGGTATAACTTGTGAGGTAGCTAGGTTTACCCTAGGTTGATATGGAACCATTTTAGAGACATGACAATACTTAGACATCGATACCCGAATTAGTATCCCCATGTTAAGTAGTTGCGAGCGGATGGAGGTTGTGTTCCTATTGCGTTATAATCCTAATTTAATTATGCGTTGCTCGTGTCGAGATCTCACGAGGTGGGACGACAGGGGAAACATAATTAATCTATGGATTCGAATCTCTTAATGGATAACCATGACCCGTGCTTGCTTTCCACCTGGGAGTGTGGTTGGGTGGGGAAAGTTATCCATTAGGAAAAGTAACTGTGACCCGTACTTGCTTGCCACCTGGGAGTGTGGCTGGGCGGATAAAGTTACTTTGTGGTAAGGTATTGTGACCCGTGCTTGCTTTCCACCTGGGAGTGTGGCTGGGCGGGAAAAGTACCTTTGATAGATAATGAGTGACCCGTGCTTGCTTACCACCTGGGAGTGTGGTTGTACGGGGAAAGTTATCTATACGTTAAGGATCGAGTGACCCATACTTACTTGACACCTAGGAGTGTGGTTGGCGGGGAAAGATGCCTTAAAGAACCTTGTGTGTGCTCCATTTTATTTTACTTTGATGTCTCTAGTTTTATGTGAACTCGAAGTCTAGGTTTTCCCCCGACTTGAGTAGTGTCTAAATTCGAACCTTTTAGAGCCGAGAGAACTCTAAGATAGGGAACTCACTAATATGTTTTATCTCTCCCATGTTGATGTTGTTATTTTAGGTACTTCAGGTTCCGCAAAGGGTAAAGACAAGGCAATTTGATTATCTTTGCTTGTTTGATGGCTTTCTTCCGCTGTGGACTTTTGAGATCTTCGGATCTAGTTCTTAGACTTTTTATTTTGTGAACATCTTGTATTATTTATAGCCTTTTGTATTAGTACCTTATGTTGTAGTGGCTATATTTATGCAATGTGTTACTAAGAACTTGTTGTATTTCAGTACCAAACTTAAATTTATATATGAAAAATATGCTTTGATGTATGTCTTTTATATATGGGTATTACAAACAATCTACCAACGATTCTCTTAACCCTAAGATTTATCTCAAAAAACCCCTTTTTTCATAAGATTATCTATACATTATAGATATTGAATAAGAATTACTCCCCATACCTTAGTTGATTGAGCTTTTCCGATCACCTCTTGAGCAATTCCAACCTTTGTGTCATTGTTCTTCAGAGCAACCTTTCACTCTTCACCAAAAACACGAATTGTGAGAAAATTGATCGTATTCACCTTCTCCTAACCTCCTCAAATGATCACTCTACCCCTAAGACCTCCAACTTCCTTTATTTTATTTTTAATAATAATATCTAATTATTCTAATATCACTATTTAATAAAATAATTCACCACAACACCACAAAATACCACATATTCATAAATAATTAAATTATGAAATTGGGGTGTTACAGTCGTGGGCATTGTATTTTAGATATTACACTCAAGGGTGCTCTAGATTTAATGTGGTGATCTAATATTCCAATTAAAGTCAAAGTTTTTAGTTGGCGCTTATGTTTGGATAGGCTTCATACTCGTTCGAATCTGGAGGTTAGGGGTATAATATCAAATCCTCACGACTTGGTATGTGCTTTTTGTTTCAATTCGGTTGAATCTTCTTTTCATCTCTTTTTCTCTTGCCCGCGTGTTTGCCTTGTATGGAAGCCGGTGTTTAATTGGGTCGAAATTGAGTGGATTGGAGCTTCTAATTGTTGTAAGCACCTTCTAGATTGGCTTGTAAAGTTGAAAGGGAGTCCTTTTCGTAATCGTAACTATTATATGGTTTTATACTTGTTGGTGTCTATGGAGGGCGAGAAATCAAATTTTGTTTAATGATACTTTTTGGAACCATGAAGATATCTTCTATAGATTTATTCAGTTTTCGTGGTTATGGCTTGATATTCCCTCTAAGTGCCGGTCTCCTTGTAATTATTATGAGTGTGGTGTAAATGTCTCACTGATTTTTTGTAGACGTAGTTTGTTCGTATCGATAGGCTTTAAGTTGTTTGGGGCCTATTTTGTTGTATGACACTTGGGTTTGGAATACACCTAGTATTCCTTTTTATCTTATTTCATCTATTTTTAATATATATATATATATATAATCAGGATTAACTTACTCCAAGAGTAAGTCTTTTTAACTTACTCCATAATCGTAGCCTTTAAATTAGATTCAATCCAACAGTTATAAGTATAAATCTTAATTTAACCATTGAGTGAATCTAATTTAAAGGCTACGATTATGGAGTAAGTTAAAAATATTTACTCTTGGAGTAAGTTGATCCTGACTTATACATATTTTGAATATAAGAAAACGAGTTTATTATTTAGTTTATTTTAGTCACGGTAATACATTATTTTACATTGACCAATATTTATTATCACCTTCAAAATTACCGTTGTTAAATTATACTTTCTTCGTGACTAACAATTTATAATGTCACTTTTTTATTATTTCATAAACCGTGGCTAGCGAAATTTTGGTAGTGTGTAAATAAACTTTTTATTCAAACTAGTAAGACACTCGTGCTCCCGCACGGGTAAAATCATTTGATACTGTATAAAATATGTTTAAATTTATATGTAAATTTGATACGATATAAAATATATTTATATATGTATTTAACTTTAAAATTAACTATTAATTTTAAAATGAGCAATGATTAAGTAAAATCAATTAAATTAAAATATAAAAAAAGGACTCCTAAGATGAAAAAAATTAATAATTATTAAATGCAAAATTGATACAAATCTAAAATGATTTACTTAATTGCAAAATGAACAATAATTATACAATTTTAATTATATTAAATAATTATTAAAAAAAATCGTGAGTTGAAAAAAGAAAAAAAATTGATATTTAAAAATAAGGATTTTGTCTCTTAAATTAAGATAATGATTAATTAAAATAAAATAGATAGTGTTGATAGTGACCAGTGAGATAAATAATAGTGTTATTTTATTAAAATAAAAAATAGGCATGTTGTTGATAGTGACCCGTAAAAAAAAATTACATTTGAAAATAACACTTTTATCCTTGGAATAAAAACAATTGTTAATTAAAAAAAATATGTATGTTGTTGATAGTGGCCCGTAAAAAAATTGAAATTTTGACATTTAAAAATGATTTTTTATCGCAAATAATAAAATAATTAATTAAAATAAAATAGATATTTTTCTAATAATAATTTGTGAGATAAAAAAATTAATTGTATGTCTGGATCATTATTGAAGTGAGACGAATCACTCCACTAAAACACAAGAGAGAAAAAGAAAAATAGATATATGAGAGAGAGAGAGAGAGAGAGAGAGAGAGAGAGAGAGAGAGAGAGAGAGAGAGAGAGAGAGAGAGAGAGAGAGAGAGAGAGATTTGAGTGGAAAATGAAAATAAGAAATGAAATTTAAGAGAGGGAAAAATCGAATTTGAATTTCAAATGTGAAAATTTAAAATTAAGAGAGTACTAGTCGTCTACTCGTGCGGTGCACGGTAAGAGAAAGAAACTGATAAAAATTATCAAATATCTTAGTTAAATTCTTTATTGGAGAGAAAACCTACATTATATTGAAAAAAAAAAATCAAACATAACAAATAAATTATTAAATTCAGTAATACTATGTTATCACATATTTTCATTTCTCTACATCTAAGATAAAATCATCTACATCTATTTGTTAGAGTCGAAATGTATAGATGATTACAAAGATATTAAAAAATTTCAACCTAATAAAGGTAAATAGAAGAAAAAGAAAACCAATACAACACTAAAATAAAGAGTAATAACCTATTGAACTATATAATGTTCCTTCCAAAAATATGTGAGAATCAACCATTAAATTAGAAAAAAGAAAGAGGGCTGAACCAAAAGAAAATAAGAAGATTTAAATCCAATATATATATATATATATATATATATATATATATATATATATATATATATATATATATATATATATATATATATATATATATAAGGTTTCAACTTATTTTATATATACTACTAACATTTGACAAAAAGAACTTATTTATTGATAACTTCCCACTAAATTCACTATCTTTTATTAATTTAATAAATTATAATTAATTAGTTAAAATAATAATAATAATAATAATAGTAATAATAATAATAATAATATAAAAATAAGAGTAAATAGTTGCGTGAGATTTATAGTTGAGTGTATCCTTATTAATACTATTATTATTATTAATTTCAATTTAAAATAAAGAGTGTTAATTTAATTATATTAATAATCAATATGTGAAATAATTGTATGATATGAGAAATGAGTTAGTGGAGATAGTTGTTGTATATATACTACTAAAATTTTCAAAAAAAACTTATTTATTGATAACTTCCCACTAAACCCACTATCTTATATTAATTTAATAAATTATAATTAATTAGTTAAAATAATAATATTAATATTAATATTAATATAAAAACATGAGTAAATAGTTGTATGAAATTTATTGTTAAATGTATACTTATTAATATTATATTATTAGTTTAATATTATTTAATTAGGTTTAATACTCTTTTTGGTCATCTAACTATGCATTGAGGTTCAATTTGATCCTCTTTCTTTTAAAAGTTTCAAGTCGATCTCTTACGTTATTAAACAGAATTAAATTAGTCTTTTCTTTTAAATATTACTAACGGCGTTAGTGGAAATGATGTGTCAGCTGACGTGACATATCTTTTTAATACATGGCAATGACGTGACATATGTGACATGTCATTCTAATACATGGGAATGATATTTTTTCAAATTATATAATAATGTTAATTAAAGTAATAAATTTTATTCAAATTAATTTTTGATAATTTAAAAAAATAAAAGAAAAATTATAACTTAAATAAAAATCCAAAAAATAATAAATCTTATCCCAGAGGCCAGAAAAACGTTACAACATCACCATGAGAAATCAAATTAACCAGAAACATATCAACATATTGAAGAATATATTTAAAGCTGAACATCAGTCGTTCCTTTGCAGATGACACAATTATCACAACATGGTTACACTAATAGGCAAGCCAACCCATTTTCAAACGGCTCCACCGTAACTCAGCCATATCTCGTTCCTAAACAACTCAAACATAACTTTCTTAGTCGTTTCAGCTTTCAATTCCTTGAATAACTTCAACATGTTCTGAATTTTCCGGTACGAATTTCTCTGTTTTGAGTCATTCATATGAAACATAAAGAGTATTGGGTTTTAAAACCCTAAAAATCCCAACCTAAATTTCTTCAAGCTTATGCGTGTGGCACGTCAAGGATTTTGTCTCCGGATTTCACCTCGATGAGATCCACATCCATTTCTTCGTGGAGGTACATGGTGTTTTCTCCGGATATTACAAGGAAGAATGTGAGAAATGGAAGGATTAACCCCTACGCCATTTGGTCAAAAACCAGGGAAGAAAGAGAGGAGAGTTTAAGGGTTTACATGTATGAGGGTGAAAGATTAATGTGAGGGTCTAGATCTTGAAAAAAAATATGAGAACAAGAGTTTTCTTTGAGGGAATGTTCATTTGAAGATGGTGTTTTCTTTGAGAGATTAATTGTAACATGTTTTTGAATATTAAGTTATAATTTTTTTTTGTTTTTTTAAATTATCAAAAATTTATTTGAATACAATTTATTATTTTAATTAACATTATGCCATGTCATTGCCATGTATTAGAAATGGTTATAATATTAATGTGATGTGCCACTTTACTATTAGTTTGTTACTTTGTTAGTAATGTTTGAAAAAGTCAAAGAAGAGGACAATCCACTTCAGCTGACACGTAAGCATAACTAACACCGTTTTCCATTATTTAACGGAAATGATCACTTTGATTCTGTTAGACAATGTAAGAGATCAATTTGAAACTTTTAAAAGAAAGAAGATCAAAATGAACCTCGAGGTATAGTTAGAGAATCAAAAAGGGTATTAAGTCATTTAATTAATAGATCAATTAATTTTGATTTTAAGTGATAAATGCTTTATATGTAAAATAATTGTTTGAGAAATGAGTTAGTGGAGATAGTGGGTTGATAAATTTTATTATTATTAGTTTTAATTTAATAGACACCGTTTTCCATTATTTAACGGAAATGACCACTTTGATTATGTTAGACAACGTAAGAGACCAATTTGAAAATTTTAAAAGAAAGAGGATCAAAATGAATCCCATGATATAATTAGAGGACCAAAAAGGGTATTAAGCCATTTAATTAATAGGTCAATTAATTTTGATTTTAAGTGATAAATATTTTATATGTAAAATAATTGTTTGAGAAATGAGTTACTGGAGATAATGGGTTGATAAATTTTATTATTATTAATTTTAATTTAACATTTTTTTTATTAATTAATAGTGGATTGATACATTTTTATTATTTTTTATTAAATATAGAAATAAAAGGGAGAAGTGTAAGATTTTGGAGGGAAATTTTTAGGCATGTGTGACATGTCTTTCTAATACTTGGCAATGATATTTTTTCAAATTACATAATAATGTTAATTAAAGTAATAAATTTTATTCAAATTAATTTTTGATAATTTAAAAAAACAAAAGAAAATTTATAATTTAAATAAAAATCCAACAAATAATAAATCTTATCCCAGAGGCCTTACAACAAAAAACAATCCAATAAATCTTATCCAAAAAAATTATAACTTAAATAAAAATCCAATAAATCTTATCCAAAAATAAAAATCCAAAAATAAAAATCCAAAAAATAATAAATCTTAAGTATGATGTGTGTGTTTGTGTATTGGTGGAGGTGACATGTGTCATGCAAAATGAAGTTTGGTATAGATTTAGTTGTGACATTTGTTAATTACCTAAATGTCTAAATATTAATGTAAAATAAAAAATTGAAAATGACAAATTTAGAAAATCATTTAATAGTACTTTAATGATAGATAGTAGATAGCCGGTTATTTTTAATAGAATGTTTGGATTGATTTTTGGAAGATCCATAATTAATTTCAAAGGTGTATAATTAATTTTTGTGTGTGTTGATTTTGAGGTGTTTATTTTATTAAAAGTTGAATTAATTCTACCTTTAAAATTGATTCTATTTGAAATTATAATTTATAATTTTTATTTTCAGAATTGATTCGGAGTGAGTTTTACATTGAAACTTATTATTTAACTCGATTTTACATAAATATATTCAAACATAAATCAATTCTACTAAATTCAATTCTACTAAAATCAATATTAATTATATTATATCAATTTTGTTTGCTGCTAATACAATCACACACTAACTCTTAATTTGGTATGAGATTGAAAACTAAATGATTATTCACAACCTTCTCAAACTATCTCTTATTTTTTCTTCTATAATAAATAGAGGATTTTCTGCTTGTGTTTATCTACCTCGTTCTCGCTCTCACATTCTTTTCCAGAATTCTTGTTGCTTTTGGTTTTATCATCATTGTTATTTTCGCTTAAGAATGAAATAATATTTTACTTTCCTATAAAAGTTTGCAACCAATATTGTTACAACCTCGTATTATCGTATATTCACTGTTGAGTGTATAAAAGTTTACTTTCCTACAAAAGTTTATTTTCCAACAAACTTAATCCCCTGTCACTCAAACATTTTGCATGTGTACTAAAGCATTGTCTAAAAAATCAGTGTTTTTGTTACTGGGAGTGTTTTTGTTGCTGATAATAGTTATGATAATAATAATGAGAATGTTAACAAACAAGTATGAGGTGATATAGTGGTTGGATATATTGTCTAGCAATCTTGAAGAAGAAAAAAAAAAGACTAACGTGGATCTTTTAGAACAATTAAAGGATCATTTTGGAATTTTTTATAAATAAGGGGCCAAAATGAATCTCGAGATAAACTTAAGAGATCAATTTATATATATTATCTTTATAAAACTATTTAGTTAAAAAGATTAGGTTTCAGACCATAAAAAAATCTTTTAATTCTACCATATCGGTCTATTTAAATAAATATGAATAATTTATTATTATTATTATTATTATTATATTATGTTTTGAATTAAAATACATAAATAAAATTTAATTATCTTTTCTTAAAATGACATAAGTTGTTTTTATAAGTTCTTTTAAATAAATGATCTAATAAAACTTGTGCTGATAGATAACTTAAAATAAATCAATGCAAACAAATTTTAATATCATTGATCTTTTAGTTTGTTAGTCTATTTAAACATTATTTGAATTGATTATTTACATAAGTCTAAAATAAATATAAGTCAAATTTAGATTAATTTTTTTTAAACAAAGACAGACTTAGATTTAAGAAAGAGTAATTCAACCGAATATATTTTTGTCCCAATACTTGAAGTCCACTTTCCCTTTTCAACATAAAATGACTAGGAATTAAAAAACTATTCAATGATGCTAAAGAAAACAGAAGGGTCAAATCAGTTCTAAAAAAATAACATTTTAAAATAATTCCATTTTGAATTTTAGTTCTCCATTTCAATTCCCATATTTTTATTTTATAACAACCAAATATAATTTATTTCCCTCTCGAATTAGTAAAGAAATTTTGAGTATTCTATCAACATCATCTTTGATAGTGAAAAAAACGTATCATAGAAATTTATTAGCTACATAATCTGATAAGACACGTTTGTCTAAAAGGAAAAAATGGAAGTGATTATGACATTCAGGTAGATGGAAAGTATGGTAGCTGCTTGACACTTCTCTAACCATAAAGAGTAATATGACAACGTGATTAAATTAACATTTTTCCTAATTAAGCCAGACATATTCAACAATTATTATTTTAAGCAGATTTGAAAGATACTTGTATAATTATAATCCGTCGTATTATAACGTGACATAACACCTACAATATCACGAGATTAATTTGGAATCTACCTTTGGAATCACGGCAATCAGAATTAATTAATTGATTTTGACAAGAACCTGCATTATATTTATACTCAATAATTAATCAGTATTTTATTTCAAGCCTTTATATATAAAGAGGGGGAAGAGTAACTTATTTATTAAATAATTATTTATTAAATATATTCGGGACTGATCCAATGACTAGACATGGTCTAATCCATTTATGTATTCAGGACGGTTCAATAATCCAAATCTAGTCCATTGAAGTCAAAAGATTGATGAGAGATGTCCGACCAATATATATGCCCTCCTTTACATTCCAGCCTGACAAACATGGGGCAGTCACCCAGAAATGACTTTGTAATGCTTCTGCTCGGTATCACCCTCTGCCCAACGTAACGACTAGTTCGGGCATGGCTCCAACAACTAGTTTTTGGCAGTAACATATTTTCGGGGGATCCACAATATAGGCCTAAAATATGAATCAATGGTCAAGCGCTTTAGGCATTATATAAACTCTCTCACATGAGAAAGCTAATGTCCAATAGTCACTATAACAACATTTTCTCTTGTACTTGCTCACTCTTCTGCCTGTTAGTTACTTTAGTATCGGAGCGCCTTGCAGGTACCCCCCTCCTCTCCTCGACAATCCAGCACGACGACGCAGTCCGTGACCCACTCAAGGTTCTGATTAATCGGAAAGACCAATGACTCCGTCTGTGGGAAACAATCCACCGCGTCTTTTTTTCCCTATAACTTAAACTCTAAAGCAACAATTAAAGATTCATCTTATGGCTAACCGCGACGATGTTACCGATGCTCAGATTACCACCATTGTCCCTGTCAAGCAATTGGACAATTATGGAACTCATCCCATCCTCGGGGATAACAACCATCGCTAACGAGACGGAGCTACCGCCTCCCCGTCTCCTGACCCCATTGTTGAACTAGAGATCGTCCCTAGAGATCCCAAACTCCTCCAAGTGCCACCAGGAGCTGATTCGACCACGGTTTCCCTAGTCTAAGCCATGAATCAGACCAACGTTCTGATCCTACAATAGAGTGAAAGGATCAAAGCCCTTGAAGATACCCAACATCCCAAATCTCCTCCTCTGGCACACGAGCACAAGAGATCTCACAGCCCTTCTCCTAGTCAAAGGAAGAACCATCAGCGACCAAACGAATCGGGATCCATCAAGAAGCGTGACCACACGCCTCCCCGAAGACAACGCTCCCCCAGAGCCAAAAAGACAAGGAGAGATCTCCAAGCGGATACCCAGTACTCTCCCCATCCAGACCTAAGGTTCACTCAAGAACTCCTTGTCTTTGTCGCGGCCACAGTCCCCAACATTCAAGTAACAATCATGCACGCTCTCCCTCGTATAACTCCAGTGACAAGGATGAACCTCGAGGACCTCTCTCTCAAGAGATCATGTATACAAGGTTACCTAAGGGATTAAAGAAGCCTTCTCCTCTACGTTCCTACAACGTAACAACTGACCCGAACGAACATATAGAGAATATTGATGATTTACTCGACTATCGCGGCGTCCAGGGTGTGATAAAGCGTAGACTATTCTCGACCATGCTAAAAAAATGGGCGATGGCCTGGTACAAGATTATTCCCCACGAGTCAATCATCTCCTAGAGACAATTGGAGAAGATCTTTTTAAGGCATTTCACTGCCTCTCATCGACATCCAAGGACTGAGGCCTCCCTCAAGGTATTATACAAGGCAAAGACGAATCTCTGCAAACATATATCAAGAGGTTCAGTAAATAAATTGTTCAGGTCTCAATGACCTGTGACATGAAGAAGTATCTACTGGAATGCGGGCTCCGTCCCTACAATGTTTTGGATAAAGTCGTCGGCATCGAGACCCCGACGACGCTCGACGCCTTTCTCCTCAAGGCTCAAGCATATATTCAATATGAGGAGAAAGAAGTAGCCAACACCGCTCGTGACTCCAGGCATCGGGAAGATGCCAAACCATCATGGAACGAAGAGCCCACGACATCTCGTTAGGGAGGAGACAAAAGAAAAGAAGAACGCCCACGAGAGTCGCATGATCACAATGGACCCCCTGGTCGCTTCCACGAGTTCACCACCCTCTCGGTGTCGCAAGAAAATATTTTTTCAGTGTGCGCAAACTCTGAATTTCATCAGGTTGGTGTTCGATTCCCCAAACAGATTCCGACCAAAGCAAACACGAACAAGACGAAGTAATGTAGGTTCCACAAGAGCCACAGTCACAACACATAAGATTGCATCCATCTAAAGGATGCCATTGAGATATTGATCAGGGACGGCCACCAGAAGCAGTTTACTAAGGAAAATGACATCCCCCGACCAGAGGTCCAAGATTCCAAAAAGGCCGAGGAAGTTACGCCCTCCTCCTCCGCAGATGTTAATCTCTAGGTCTCCCTAAGCGTCATGCGACCCAGAGACTTTTATTTTCCCGAGGAAATGGGAAGTCCTCTATATTTCATAGCACACAACCCATGGGAGTCATTCCCCTCCACCATGGTGATCTCCGGGGGAGGTTTCAATAAAGTCATTGTGGGCTCGGTGAAGCGCAAGTTCTATCACCTTATAAGCAAAGGCTCGAACAAAAACTCTACCCTCGAAGAAGTTCTATCCTCATTTCCTTCTACCGCAGGGAACTCCTCGGTGGGGCACCAAACTCTAGTATCCCTCTGATTGTCAGATCCTAGATGGAAAACTTTGACATACATTCAAACACCTTTTTATTTTTAACTAATACAACATTAGACAACCATGTCGTATACCTATCTCAATCGGGCTTGCCCGAAATATGTTTATCCCCTTTCGAACATAGCCAAATTAATTGATAGTTCATTTGGTTTCAAACTATTGTCGTTCATGGACGGTTATTCTAGGTACAACCAGATACTCATGGCCATGAGCGAGAAAAAGTACACAACCTTTGTGACAGAATCAGACAACTATTACTACAATGTAATGTGCTCTTCGGCCTGAAAAATGTGGGCACGACTTACCAACTCATGATGAACAAATTCTTTCGAACAAAAATAAGAGATTTTGTTTATGTATTTATGGAAAGCAATCAATGGAGATTTTGTTGATTGAAAATCAAGGAGAAATCATTCCAAATTGGGCGTGCCAATTGATTGCTAATAGCACAGATCGACTTATTTATCAAACATTTCATGATTTTGAGCAATCATCATCAATGTTGGGATTTGGTTGCCTTAAAGAACATGTTTAGCTTGGATTTTATTTTAAAATATGCGCTCCAATCTTCTCCAATTGATTTCCTCATATGTCAATTGATCGGGCTTTCGTTGGTCAACCTCTCTGGAGAAATTCCATTTTTACCCTTTAATTTGTTTTTTAAAATTATGAAATTTTTAGTGGTATATCAGGGATTTCAAAAATTTTGGTAAAAATTACTAGGAATTTAAAATTTTCCGGTAAATAACGTAAATTTAAAAATTTCCAATAAAAAATACAGGTAATTTTGAAATTCCCAATAAATATTTTTTTACACTACCACCAATTTCGAAATTCGCAGTACAGTACCGGGAATTTTGAAATTCCCAATACTATAATGTGAATTTCTAAATTAGCGGTAGTGTAAAAAAATTGAAACTTTTGAAATTTTTCACTACAGAATATTTCTGATCATTCCGGTGATCAGAAACTTCATTTACGATGCTGAAAGTGAGGAGGAGGGGGTGTACCTGCAAGACACTCCGACGCTCAAGTAAGTAAAGGTCAGAGAAAAGGGGCAAGTACAAAAAGTATTCTTAAGGTCAAAATTGGATACCTGGTCCTCTCAAGTGAGAGGGTTTATATAGTGCCCGAACGCATGGCCAATTGGTCCCTATTATTCGGGCGCGGGTCCCAAAAAAATAAGTAACTTCCAGAAATAGCCACTGGAATGGGCGGGTCTACTCGAAACTAGTTGTTGTGCTGAGAAAGGGAGTATTTCCGAGAAGATGTATTCCGGTTAGGTTCTGGATGATTATCCGTGTATGATGGGCATAGTTGAGATTAAGGGCTTAGATGGGCAGTTGTCTCTAGAAGCCAGTCGAGCATTTCTCCCCGGACAGGATCATTACGGCCATCCCTGGATGTCTGCCTTGTGCGTGAGGGGCAGGAATGTGATGGAAGGACAGAGATGGCCGAGTGGCCATCTCTCCCTGACGGAGGAGAGGGAATACTAGTCCCCTTTGTCCTCAATTAGATGGATCTAAGCTATTGGGTCATTCTAGATCCAGAAGTGGATTGGGTCATGCCTAGTCATTGGGCCATGCATAGTCATTGGGCTAGTCTGGAACAGGAGCCCCCAAGTTGTTGCTCCTGAGCATTGGAATGGTGACTTAAGTGTTGCTCGCAATTCCGGGGAGAAGTGTGCACGGTCGATGCGTGCTCGAGGAGATGGTGACGTTCCATGGTGCTCGTATGGGGACGTTCCCAAGGAATGGAAGTGTTGCCTCGACTACTAGTGACATTTTTACTCGCTTATTATTGTTGTTTTACACGATGCTCATCGTGAATGCTCATCTGTATGAGCAGTTTCATATGGATTATTCGTAGAGTTTTGAGGTTTGCTCGATAGTTATTTTAATTGTTTGACCTTTTTCGGGAATTGGTTCGAAGAGGAATGGGTTGTTTTCGGGCATGAGAATAGTTCTTAGGTCACGATTATGGTCCGATCTCCATAGCATGAGCATCCCATCGCGAGCTGGGTGTTCTGCCAATCATGGTACAATGATGACATCAGACTCGGTCGAGTATCTAATGTGTGACAGGGTCTTGTCATTTGAGAGTAAAGGCCTTCCTTATTAAACATTTAGGTATGCAATGTTTGTACCTAGGCATGCATTTATGGTCGGTACGTTGCACTTAGTCGCTTAGACGGGAACGCAAACTGTAGTAACCTTAGCCGTTATAAGTCGAGCAAGTTGTTCCTTGTTGAGGTGTTCTAGGTAGTGGGCCCCATTTTTCATTTTTTCTCAGACGAGATAGGGACCTTTCCAGCTTGCGACGAGTTTTCCTTCGCGATAATCTGTGATTTCTCCTCAACATGAGACTGTCAACTTTGATGTTTTGTCATATGACTTTGGCTGCCCATGCGTGATGGACAGAGAGGAGACAGAGGGAAGAGATGGGCAGATGCCCCTGGAGGTCAACTGGCCATCTCTCCTCGGCTAGAGGGGCATACCTGCTCGTAACTAGCATGTTGCTTTGGGCAGAGAGGTGTTTCTGTGCATGTGCAATCATGGATGACTATCTCATGTATGACGGGCATAGATGGAATGGAGGGCACAGTTGGCCTACTGTCCGATTTCGGGCAGGAACATTTTGATCATTCCCACGTGGTTTCCCATACATGACAGGAAGAAATGTGAAGGACGGAAGTCGTGGTCCTGCTAATCTTGGGTGCCAGTTGACCAGCCTTCCTCGGTTAAGGTGTTCACGGAAAACATATGTCAGTTTGGCTTGTGTGTTAACGGGGAACATATCGGTTATGCCCTCCGCTCGCCGAGGAGGCTGATTAGGTCATCTCTGCTTTGTTTGGGTCATTACCGAGGAGGATAACTTTAAATTCTCCGTGTGGAATGGGGGCAATAGACCGGAAGGTTCCACGTTGTCAGTTGGTGTCGGGGAGATGGGCTTCTCGATCCGCCCTTCGACTTTTTGGACACCATAATGGGCATCCATGCCGAGCAGCAAAAACCGGTAGAATTATCAACTATTTTTATTTATGTCAGGGAGGAGATATGCGTCTTTCAGGCAAGGCCGGTCAATATAGTCCACACACATTCTTTTTTTTCATTATGTTTCTTCATAAGTACAATATTTGGACAACAACGTAATGTGTTTGGCTTGCGAAATATAATTTTCCTCTAGGAGGTATTTGGTAAAACAGTTTCCTGGGTCGATAGAGTCGACGCGGGGCAATGATTTTTGCTTTTTGGAGTTGTAGGGAAAGGCTGGCCTGTTGGACGTCCTCGGTTGTATGGTGATGGTGTTCAGCCCTTTTGAGGCTGCTTCAAAGCACCTCCTTTTGGCTATTATGTCTTCATGTAGGGTGATCCTTGGGCAATGTTTGCAGCCTCCTTCTCATTGTATTGGATGTATGCTTGAGCTTTAAGGAGGAGGGCATCCAATGCAGCTGGGACCTCAATGCCAACAGCCTTGGCAAAATCACTGCGGGGGAGGAGCCCTCGTTCGAGCATGTATTTTTTCATGTCATCAGTCATGGAGACTTGGACAGCTTCTTTGTTGAATCTCTCTATGTATGCCCGTAGAGATTTGTCATTCTCTTGGATGATGGCTTCGAGTAAGGCTCCAGTCTTTGGGTGGCAGCGGGTTATTGTGAAGTGTCTGGAGAACTTCCTCCCTAATTGTCCCCGTGATGTTATGGACTGGTCGGGAAGACTTTTATACCATGTCATCGCTCCCTTCCTAAGGGTGGTTGGGAATAGTTTGCACTTTGTGGATCCTCAGACGCCGCGATAGTAGAGGACGGCATGAATGTTCTTGATATGTTAATCTAGATCAGTAGTACCTTCATAAGGCCAAAGAGGGGGAGATTTCTCCAACCCCTTGGGCTGACATGTATCAATGATCTCCTGAGACAACAGGCCGCGAGGCTCGTCATCGTCGCTATAACTAGCTGACCTCGAACGGGGACGAATGTCCCTTGCATGTCAGGGATAATGATTTCATCGGGGAGGAGTTCTTGATTGTCCCTTAGTTTTGGGCAGTGGTGAATGTCGACTCTCTGCCTGCGAATCTCTCATTGTCCTCCTGGCCACCGGGGAAAGCTGGTCTTTCTAAGGAGGAATTCGATTGTGTTTCTTGATGGCCAAGGATTCAGACTTCTCTAGTTCTTGGGCGTTCCTCCTCCTTCAAGGAGAAAGGCTTCGAGACCTCCTATGTCCGTGCATCGGGGGAGGAGATCTTGAAGGGTGGAGCTCTTCTACTGTCATAATCTTCTCATTCTGGTGGAGGATTTGGAAGTTCTTGTTAATAGCTTCAATCAGTGATGCCATGGCCAGATCGGCGTTGGGCGGAATAAAAATAGGGACCCTTCGGTGCTCTTTCGGGGATCAGTTTGGACCTATTGTGCTATGGGCACTATTTCTCCATCTTGTGACGATTTGAAGAGGAGGAAGTAGTGACTTTGTCCCTTTGAATGAGGATGTCGCCTTTCAGGGAAGGAAAGGCTCCTTTGCAGTCAGTTTTGTTGATTGGTGAGATGATAGTGTTGCGAGCATCATGGACATTGTTGTGGCTGACCATGATCGAAATCTTGAATATCTGCTTTGAACTTTGGTTTCTAGGGGAAGAAAGATGGGGAGAACAGGTTTCCCACAAATGCGCCACTGATCATTATTATAATCAGAACCTTGAAGTGGGCCAGAAGCTTCGTCTATGATGCTAGAAGTGAGGAGGAAGGGGTGTACCTATAACACCCCAATTCTACGCGATCATTATTAACGAAAATAGAGTATAAAAAATTTCAAAAAACTAAATTGAGATGATACATTTCGACTTTAAAACATTATTGCAACACCTGATAAGTATTTAAAATAACTACATTATTACTACGCAGCGGATTCATAAAAAACAACTTAAATTGTATTCAACATCAAAGCAACTTAAGAACTTAAAATTAGGAAACTATAACAAAAGTCAACATCATCATAAAACAAGTGTTATTCCCCTGAGTGCTACGTATCAGAGCAACAACACCAACTCAAATCTACTAAGGTACTATGTCCTACTCTGAATTACCTGCATGTTACCAACAGAGGGAAATATTCAAACAAAAGGGGTGAGATATCTAATATTTTAATCAAGAATATGATAAATAACATATTGAATTAGATTACATGAATCACCACTTCACAAACAACCAACAACTTATAATCAATGTAATGCCCTGATTATTTAATTAAATAATGTTGTATGTTTGGTGTTGGTTCTCGTTGAGTTACTAAGTTGGTTTAAATAAAGTTGAATAAGTCTATTTAAGTTGATTTAAGTTGCATTGCTGTTATTTGGACTAGGTTGAATTAATTAAGTTGTGGGTTATATTAGTGGTATCAGAGCAGGTCGGTCCGTCCGACCAAGTTATCGAGTCATAGTCGTTTAACAATCGAGTATTGTTAGCTAGTTATAACTTTTGTTATGGTGTAGTGATTAAGTTGAGATGGATGGAAGGAACGATGTTGTGATGGTTGCTGCTATGCAAGCAATGACTCAGGCTATGCAGAATTTGTTGAACATTGGTGAGGATGCTGGATCTCGTAGTTTGGCGACTTTTCAAAGAGAGAATCCGCCTAACTTCAAGGGTAAGTATGATCCTGATGCAATATTAGCTTGGTTGAAAGAAATTGAGAGGATCCTTCATGTGATGGATTGCACTCCAGTACAGAAGGTTCAATATGGGACTCATATGTTGGCAGTCGAAGTTGATGATTGGTGGCTAGAGACTCGTCAAAGATTGGATGCTGCAGGTGAGGAGATCACTTGGGTTGTGTTCCGTAGGGAATTTCTGAGGAAGTATTACCTGAAGGATGTCCATGGAAAGAAGGAGATTGAATTCCTCAAGCTGAAGCATGGTAACATGTCAGTTACTAATTATGCTGTGAAGTTCGTTGAGCTGGCTATGTTTTACCCGGACTACAATGAAGCGAATGTTGAATTTTTGAAGTGCATATTGTTTGAGAATGAGTTGCGTCCCGAGATTAAGAAGGTTGTTGGATATCAGAAGATTCGTGTCTTCACCGATTTGGTTGATAGTTGCAGGATCTATGAAAGGATAATAATGTTCATTATAAGATCATTAATGAGAGGAAAGGAAAGCACCATCAGAGTCGTGGAAAGCCTTATGATGCTCCCGGTGGGAAAGGTAAACAAAAATTGGCTGATGGTAAGAGAACTAGTGGGGGAGATGCTCCTACTGGTATTCTTTGTTTCAAATGTGGGAAATTGGTCAGAAGAGTGATGTGTTTACTGTTGAGGCTAAGAGGTGTTTTTCGTTGTGGTAAGACTGGGCATGTAATATCTGAATGCAAGCATAAGGAGATGGTATGCTTCAATTATGGTGAAGAAGGACACATTGGTAGTCAGTGTGAGAAGCCAAAGAAGGTGTAGACTGGAAAGGTGTTCGCGTTGGTTGGGACTCGGACAACTAATGAGGACAGACTCATCCGAGGTACATGTTTCATTAATAGTACTCCTTTAATTACTATTATTTGTAATGGTGCAACACATTATTTTATTGCCGCCGATTGTGTTGAAATATTGGGTCTTAAGTTGTCTACTATGAATGGAGAACTAGTCATCAAGATTCTAGCTAAGGGATCAATAACTACTTCTCTTGTGTGTCTAAGGTGTCCGTTGTCTATCTTTGATAGAAACTTTGTTGTTGATTTGGTGTGTTTGTCGTTTACCGGAATGGACGTAATTTTAGGGATGAACTGGTTAGAGTACGACTATGTTCATATCAATATTTATAGTAAGTCGCGCGAGGTTTTCTACTCCTGAAGAGGAAGGAGTTGGTTATCTTTTAGAGAGTTACAAAAGTTAATGAAAGAAGAAGCTCAGATGTTTTCATGGCAACGTTGTTCGTCGAGAGCAAGGCTAAGATTGAAGAGTTGCAGGTGGTTCGAGAATTTCCTGAATTTTTCCCTGATGAAATTCCTAATGTACCGCCAGAGAGAGAAGTTGAATTTGTGATTGATCTTGTACCTAGTACTAGACCTGTGCCTATGGCACCGTACATGATGTTTGCATGTGAATTGTCGGAATTGAAGAAGCAATTAGAGGATCTACTTGAAAAGAAGTTTGTAAGACCTAGTGTATCACCGTGGGGAGCTCCAGTATTGTTAGTGAGGAAGAAAGATGGAAGTATGAGACTTTGTGTTGATTATAGGAAGTTGAATAAAGTGACAATTAAGAAAAAGTATCTGCTTTCGAGAATAGATGGTTTTATGGATTAGTTGGTAGGTGCTTGTGTGTTTAGCAAGATCGATTTGAGGTCAGACTATCATTAGATTAAGGTGAAAAATGAGGATATTTAGAACACGATGTTCAGAACACGATAGGGACATTATGAGTATTCGGTGATGCCTTTTGTAACACCCCAAATTCGATTATGAGTAATTGTTGCTTATTTGAGGATATATGATGATTTTGGAAAATAGGTGGTTATATGGCCCGATGCATTGTGGTGATATTATTTTAATAATATTAGTAATAAGAATAATCATGTAGTATTATTCGGATTATTGGTTATTATTTAAAATAATAGAAATGGAAGTATGAATGTTATGTTGGTTATTTTGGAGTATAAGAGTAATTTATATAATAAGGATAAATAGTGTTTATTAAACTATTTTATTATTATTATTGAAATTATATTAAAGAAAAGGGTAAGATGGTCTTTTTGTGAAAATTATGAGGGTAAAGTGGGAAAAGTCATAACTGGGATAGTTTTGATCAAAAGGGATTATACGATCAAAATGCTCATTTTATCGTGTTTGGTGAAGTGCTCTGAAGAAGGGGGAGAAAGAGGAAGCTCAGAGTCAGGAGGCTGTGGAGAACCCCAGAGAAGAGTGTAAAGCGGCAAAATTCTCTAAGGTATGAGGAGTTTTTATAATCTATGATAAATGTGTAGGAATTGGAATATGAATAGATTAGGATGTTATGAGTTTATGAGTTTTAGGGGTTTTTGATTTAGGTGGAGTTTATGAGAGAAGTCTTGATGAATTAGAGTGATTAGAATGAGTTATAATCATATATTTGTTGGTATAATTGTTATCTTGATGTTGTTGATGTTTGATTGATGTTTTTGGATGGTTTTTGAGTGTTTCGATGTGAAACCCGTAATGGGATTTGGGGGTTTTGGTGTTGAAACAGTCTGCAATTGTATAGCAGAGAATTGCTGTAAAACGTACGTTAACCGGTTAACGCTTTGGTTAACCGGTTAACCATTGAAAATTTTGGGCATTTTTCTGAAGTTGCGCAGGCGTTAACCGGTTAACGCTTTGGTTAACCGGTTAACACTGTTTGGATGACAAATTTTATTTCTTTAAAAATCCATAACTTTCAAATCGTAAGTCTGTTTCGCATTCCGTTTGAAGCGTCGGAAAGAGCATAAGCTGAACTTTGTTTTTGATGAATAAAAATGAGAACAATGCAATAGTTTTGATAAATGAATTTATGAAACAACCTTGTATTTACCTCATAATTTACCGGGTACGGGTCAATTCTTGATGTGTCAGAGTGGTTATAGAACCAGTGTTCTGGGTGTAATGTCATGATGATATATATGATTATTTGATGATTGTTTTGCTGATTGAAATGAATGATGCGAATTATTTTGATGAATTTACGATGTAGCGCATCATTGCATTTCATAACATTCACGATGGGGCTTCGACCTATTTATTTGCTTCAATCCCATTGTGTGGATTGAAGTGTCTCGATGATTTACGATGCGCTCCTTTGTGGAGGGTTGATGGTCATGTATCCATCTCACGGTGAAAATGGTACCACATGCATATTGCATATCAGGATGTTAGAATTGCATATTCTGGATGAATTTTCAATTGTTTTAATTTATCTATTATGCATGATATGTATCTACTTTGTTTATTTGTAATAAATCTCACCATGAGCGAGTATTCCAATAAGGAGAAGGGGTCATGAATTAAGACACTGATTCCATTTCCAAAACGATTTTCAAAGGCTAGGGTAGAGACTTAAATTATGAAATGCATAGAGATGCCGAAAGGATCTATGTTAATGGGCCTTTCACCAAAGTTCTATCCCAAATTCCCACCTACATTAAGTTCATAAAAGAAATCCTCTCTAAGAAGAGAAAGTTAGATGAACATTGTAACATGGTGGGAGAGCTGACTTTCTATAAATGTTGCGAATAGCAAGAGTTGCCACCGACTTTTATTTTATCCATAAGGAAGGGACATAAAAGAACAGGAAAGACCATTTTGAAAAGACTTGGGTTCGGGGGGTAGGTTATATAAAGGGAAGGTGTTAGCACCCTTTATATCCATGGTTATCCATGGGCTCTTAGTTACTTAGCTCACTTAAATGTTTTTTTTTTGAAAAAATGGAGTGTGTGATTAGAAATTTTTCTAAGTACTTTGTAATGATCCTCGTATGGATGTATACAAAACCTTGTTTGAAAATAGTGAGGTGTGAAAAGTATTTGCTTTTGAAGTGTGAGCAAGTAACTATGAGGTACCTACCCTAGACTAAGTCATTCATGTTCTTGTATGTTCTCTCAATGGTAAGGTTATCCCTATTATTAAGGAATAAGTAGTCATTACCTTGGATTTATTTAAGGGATGTGTGTAGGGTCATCGTATGGTCAATGAAGGCAACTTGAGGGTGTCTTTAGCAATTCGTAGGGACTATCATCATTCATTCGAAAGGACAAGATCATTGTTCCGTAGGCAACCTCGAAGGGACTTGATCTTTTAAATATGTAGGGACTTGATGATTTATTTGTAGGGACATTTGCTTAAGACAACCCCACTTTCGAGGGACTTGACCATTGAAATAAGGCAACCAAGAGGAATACCCTAGGAAGTGCAGATGGCGATCATAGATCGACTTACGTGTGTGAGTGTTATTTTTCAGATATTTTATCTTATTTAAAATTAATCATCTAAATCAATTTAATCACAAGTAGGTTTTCATACCCTATTTACTAACCACGCAATTCATATTAAAGAATAAGAAGCGAAAAGAAAATTCTAAATTATTACACGGCTTATGGGTGGATACAGAATAATCGGATGAAAATAAATTACGATAATAAAGTAAGAAAATATAATAAAGCAAGAATAATAAATATAATAAGGCAATAATAATAAGATTAAAATAAAGAAACAAAATAAATTAAGGAACTAAGATGAGAAATTTAATTAAAAAGAAATAAGTTTCGATTAGATAAATTAGGGTTAATTAGAAATTAATAAGAAAATATAAATTTAATTAATTAATTATTAATAATAAAAAAGAATTTAGTTATTTACAAAAATTAAAGTTTGAATAAATAAATAAAAGTTCTAAACAAATTAAGTTTTATAATGATAAATTATTTTAAAATGAATTAACTAATTTTTATATATACATATTGTTATTATTTAAACTTTTTTACAAAATAATAAAGTTATATACAAATAAAAAAATTATAATTTAATAAAAAAATGAATTAATTTGATTTTTAGAAAACATAGAAAAGTATTTAATTGGTTTTTATTGAGAAAAGAATTTGATTTTATTAATTAAAATTATTTTAGAAAAGTATATGAAATAGAAAGAAAATAAATAAAAAAAAAAAGCAAATATAATGAAATAGACAGACCTGGGGTTTGAACTCAGGTCTCTAACCTGAATGAAAAGCACCTTGACCAACTGAGCTGCGTGTTGGTGGTGATATGTAACCAGCCTTAATCCATTATATTTTAAGTTTGTCAAAATCCAATGAATTAATTATTTTTTTGCCTCAACCAGGATTTGATCCCCCAACCTCACGTATGCCAAACCAGCCTTCTTGCTATCAAGCCACATTGGGCGCATCTGTTAATAGAATGACAACAAATCATAATATATAAAACATATTGAATATCCTGAAAAATAAAAAAAAGATGGAGCTCACCAAGATTCGAACTCAGGTCCTCTATAACGCACACCCAATGCCTTTGCCAACTGAACTGTGCGCGTGTTGTGATAGTAATATGAGATAAATACATAATAAAATAAGATAGAAATTCAAATATCAGATTTGCGCCTTCATCTTTAACCTTTTACCTGCGAAATTCCCTATAATTTTTGCTATAAGATTACCTGCGAATTCACATTCCCAAAAAACCCTAGGTTTCTTCAACCATCATTATACCTGTAATTTTTCTTCAAACTGAATACATCATTATGATCCTTATATCATGCTCGATTCAACTGTGTCTTTAGAATCAATTTATATTTGTTAGATTATAAAACCCAAAATTGGAGGCATAAACCCTAAAAATGGAAAATGATCGTTCCTGCGTCAAATCTCAAATCAAAACATCCAGAATCTTTCTAAAGCTTTAAACAAACAAGATTATACAAATAAAATTCATTGATGATGCATATATAGACGAAATCGGAAAAAATGGTAAATGTGAGTTCAGTCACAGATTATGGTCATGTTTTGAATGTTATGGATGATTCAAACATGTTCAGTGATTGCCCAGAAAGGTATTGCCACCTTTGGTTTGTTGTAAAAGTTCCTCTAGGTTTGAAACCGAAACCATGTTTTTTTTTGAATTTTTGAAGTTGAACTTGGTTTGGTGTTCTTGGCTGCAAAACTCGTCCTCTATGCATTGGTTGACTTGTATACTTATAGGAGAGTGGGATTAGGTCAAAAAATCAGATGGTTTTGTGGGCTTTTTGGATACCTTGAGTGTGAAGAAATCTCATCACTTTAAATGTTCAAAAATCAAATGATTTCCTTACAAATTGACCTTGCACGAAATTGGATGGCATCTAATCAACTTGAATGTCATTTAAGAGCTTCTAGAAGAAGAATCAAATCAAATATTTGTATTTTCATATTTTTTTTTATTTAAAATGAATTTTAATGAATAAAATCCAAATAAATAATAGATAAATTATAAAAATCAGAAATTATTTGAATTGGGTCGTGCTTGGTGTTATTGTTAAGATTGGGTTGCAAAATGATAGGCCCATTTGGAAATATTTGGAATTAAGACCTTATTTGCTTCATACACCCCTTGAAAATCTCCCAACTTTGACAAGGCATAAATCCCTCAATTTTAAAGCTATGAAGGTGTTCTTGGAAATTTTGGAAATATTAAAGAGTCCTCTAACAAACCTCTTTGGTCTCATGTCCATATCGCTTAACATTTTTAAATTATGCTCTTTGGAAAAAGTTGACGTTTTGTTGACTTTTGAAATGACCTGTAATGTTTTAGCTCATACCTTCCAAATGAAGCATTTTTAGGCTTGGCTTGTGAGACAAAAAGTTGTAGAGAATTCAATTTTCTTCAAAACGAGCTTTGGATGGGAAATTTTTGATGAGTAATGTGAAAGTTATGGCTGGTCAAAGTTCAGTTGACTTTTCTTAGGAAACCCTAATTTAGAAACTTCTTGATTCTTGATGATCTGAGATCTCTTTGATGAATCATGATCAACCCTTGATCAAATGATGAAATTTATTTAATAATATTTATGTTGGCAAAAAAACTTGAAGTTTGACTTTAATTTGACCACAGTTGACCTCAGTTTGACTTTTTAACTGCTTTGACTGATTTTTTTTGCATATATGATCATCTGACTGGTCACACTTATTGGGAAAGCCCTGAAACTTGACATGGGGATTCTTGAATATATGTGGGATGTCATGAAGCTTACTTGAGGCCTTGGAAGTCCATTTAGCTCATATAAACTTAAAACCCTAGTTGTGGATCCTCTACTTAGGAGGATGCTTTGTCTGAGATAACTTTCAAACTTTCTGACCAATTGTGAACCTTGTGAACCTTGTGAACCTTGAGAGAAATCTAGGGACACATTGCTTTGATTGTGGGAGGGAAAATTTTGGGGTACAAAAAACGTAAAACTGGATCAATTATTGATGTTTATAGGGAAAGGTTAACCTTTGAGGTGGGGGATAAAAGGATTGAATTCATAATGATAAGTCTCTTAAAAGACTCTTATATAATGGTCTCTTGTTGTTTAGTCGATGTGATTAATACTTGTGATGAAGCCAACCCCTAACAAATGATACTTATGATATAATTATCCACTACAAAAAAATCTAACCTCGGATGCGAAATGCATTTAACCTCAGCTACATTGGCGAGGTAACAAATGGCGTCATGAAAAGTGGAAAATTTATGCCTTAGTTTTTAAATAACCGATGGGTAAAGTTATGTGCACATGGGTACAATCCCTATCATTTTTATTTTTAATTATTTTCAAAATTGGATGGCGCGCCTAATATTAACTCTCGGTGTTGTGTAGAACCGATGTAATATCTTTATGTTATTACCTCAATTTTATGTAAAACCTGATGGGATAAATATTTGTTAGTACATAACCATATTGTACATTTTTCCAAATTATCAATCTAAAACATTGTACCTAATGTAAACATTAAATGGCAGACACTTTATAATTTTACAAAACAAAACTAAAATAATGATTAACCGATAAAAGCAATAACCAAAATGGAAAGTTTTGTAGGTTTTCCAATAGGATTGGTCACTGATCGCTAAGCACCTATAATTTGAACATCATTTGAAACCAATTAGGATAATCAACAACAAATTTAAATGTGTAATACAATGAATAAAAAAGAGTGAAATGAATAATTATTAATTGCTACATGATATAAAACATTTTCTTACTAGTTTTCCCATATCCCTTCTTCATGTTCACGATGAATAGCATGCACATCATATGAAATATTTCTTTAGATGATTGACATACATTTGTTGCTAAACAAGGGGTCTCATAGTTAAAATCTTGTTTTTCATCAGTATTGTCAGGAAGATGTTTTCCTTGAAGAAGAATTGACCATCTAGTGCTAGCAGGATTAATGACATAAAATACTTGTTTTACTTGGATTACCATGGTGAATGGTTCGTTCCTATAAGTTGTCTTTCGAAGATCAACCTGTATGAATCCTAATTCAACGGTTTCTACACCAGTGTTATTGTCAATATCCAATATCTCCTTATTGGCCCTAAAGTACGCTCTAGGTGCTAGTACATGATTGATATCTTAGGAACTAGAAAAGAACATGGATTCAACCTCAACCATAACCCCATTATTTTTCATAGTGCTATGATCATCCTTTGATTTTGTACATAATGAATATTTAGTAATTTCATATGCACTCCAAGTAATTAAATAAAACTTAGGCATACATGACAACCATTTAATTGTATCTGATGGGCTACTCTCTTTAGAAACACTTTCATTAAACAAATTTATGAAAGTTTTATCATGCTCCATCAACAACCATCTTTCATTCATCCGAGGGAATTTTTACTTTATAAGACTTTTGTGAACAGTCAAGTAAGGTTAAACTTCACTAAGGATATTCAATATATACAAATGTGCTTGAAGAACTACTTCTTGGACAAATGTCTTAACATTTAAACCTTGAATACATCTACCATCATAACATCCATCATGACGAGATTCAGGAATTCCTATAGAGTTCATTTCTGACAAATAATTTGTACGAAACTCAACAGATTCTTCTGAGAATTAGCTTTCTAAGATTGAAGCTTCCTGACGGTGATGATTCATTGTGTACCCTTTAAAAATAGTCATGTAATGCTCTACCGGATATTGAAGGTGTGAAAGGTACACAAGAAGGGGGTTTGAATTGTGTTTTGCTTTTCATTAAGTTAACTTCTGATCAGAGATACAAAGTTAAAACTGATGTTCAAGTTCTGTATAAATCATTTGGCAGTGGATACATAACAGTAGTAAAGTAAGTAATCAGTAGAAGACACAAAAGATTTAACATGGGTCTTACCTTAACTGAGAGTAGTCTAGTCCCCTTGATCCTTGAGAGCTTTCCACTATAATCATTCATATTACAATCGCTTGTGCTTCTGCATAAGTCATTTACAATTGCTCAGACCCACAGTCTAAGACTTTCCTTGATTAGAGCATATGTCAAAGACGTATGCTTGCTCAAGCCTTCTGATCCAAGCCTCATGCTCCAAGATCCTTTGGCTGAGACTTCACTTGCTTTGAGCACATGCCTAATGTAATTCCCTGAAAATTCATAACTTAGTTATTCATTAATTATTTATGAATATATGGCCTTGTGTGATTCAATGTAGTGTTGTGGTGATGAAATTATTTTAATTGAATGGTGATATTAGAATAATTATGAATATTATTTAAATATTATTATTAAAATGAAGTAAGGGAGTTAGAGATCTTGAGAATATCTTGGTCTTTTGTAGGAATTAGTGAGGGTATAGGTGGAATTTTCTTAATAAGAGTATTTGATAAAAGGTGTGAGGGAAGTTTATTTCATTCGTGAAATTGTGGAGAAAGAGACAAGAGAAGAACTAAGGAGGAAGGCTAAGGCTTGAAGTCTTGAAGAATTCAAGGAGATCATTGATGGAATTTCACAAATCTAAGGTATGAGGAGTGTTCAATGCTCATAATGTAGAGATAAGTCTTAGGAGGAATGGGGTTTTGAGGAAAATCTTAGGGTTTGAGGGGATTATGAGGCGAGGTTGATTAAATGATGATATTAGATGTTGTAGTTTATGAATACTTGATGGTAGATAACTGATAGAGTGAATTCTGTGATTTTCTGTGATTAGAACATGATTTTTGGTGAGTTTTATCGCAGTAGGTTCATGCAGAAATTGCAGGGTTTTTCTACTCGAAATCGTCGTCGCGCTTAGTGAGTTGTAGCCCACTGTTGAAAATCTGAACTTTCCCCAACCCGAGAGGAAGCCGCTTAGTGAGTCCGATTCCTTCTTAGCGCGACCTGGAACTTTTTGAAAAATGTTTTATTTGTGAAAATGATTTAAAATGACATGTTTTGTTGTCTTAAGTTGCTATGAGGTTACTATAAATTCTTGCCATGGTGTAATATGCTAAATATGTAGGAATTTATGATGAAATGATGTTAAGATGAGTTATGTTGTATTAGGATGATATGAAGCATTGATGACATAAGTAGGTGAAGTATATTAGATGTGTGAATGATGAATGAGGAAGGATGAATGTGGATGCAATAGTTGATGAGTTTTGATGATGTATGATTGTATTGTGTCTTGCATTCATGGCATAATTGTGATGAGGCTTCGGTCCATTGGTAGCTTCAATCTCATTATGTGGATTGAAGTGATATGATGTTTATGATGTGCTCCCTTGTGGAGGGTTGATGGCCTTGTGTCCATCCATGATGATGATTCGGTACCACATGCATACTATGAGGATTGCATTTCATTCTTGGTGGCATATCATGATTGCATTTGTGTTTTATGTGATGACGTGATAAATTGTGTTTTATATGGGTGAAACTTGAAATGATTTATCTGTTGACGCATATTAACTTGTAATTCCTTCTTTATATTATTTATATTGAATGTGAATTTACTCACCCTACCTTCCTTTGGTGATGGTCTATTATTCCATCTTGCAAATACTCAAGAATAAGCTTGGTGCGTGGATGTAGCTTGAAGTATTGTTTTTACATCACTTATTTAGATAGGTGTGGTCTCCTGCTCTGTGTCATGTAACACCGGGATGGGAACGCTTGAGAACCATTGTGCTCACTTTGTTTAATTTTGAGTTGATACTAGTCGTTAAATATTGTTTTGAGTTAATGATTGTTTTGATTAAACTTGAATTTCCTTTATTTAGACGTTGAAGTTAAATGACTTATTATCCGCTGGGTAATAATTATGGTAATTTGATGTGACTTTTTTTTTGCAACCCATGTTACGGGACAAGACAATTAAAATGATTCTTTTTTATGTTTGTATTGAGAAGAAATGTGATACCCTTTGTGAAGATACTCAGATTTTATGAAATTATTGAGTTATAATTGTGATGGGGTAAAAGGGTGTTACATTAGTGGTATCAGAGCAGGTCGGTCTGTCTAGTCGAGTCGTGTCGTTGATAGTCCTTTTCGATTGTTGTGTGTGAGCATAGTGTTAATGATTTTTTCTTCTAATGTTGTTGGTGATATGCAAAATGGTTGTAAATCGTGCTATTGAGGATGCGGTGGCTGCACTTGCTGAAGCTATGGCTCAGAACAATGTTCCTGATGAGTTTCGTGCTTTGGACAAGTTTAAGGGGAATAATTCACTGATGTTTGAAGGTACTCATGACCCGAATAGCGCACAGAAGTGGATTATGTCGATTGAGAAGATTTTCCGAGTGATGATGTAAATTGATGCTCAGAAGGTGCAGTTTAGTATGCACATGTTGTTGGAAGAAGCTGGTGACTGGTGGGATAATACTCGTCAACGATTGGAAGATGTTGGAACTGCGGTGACTTAGGCTGTGTTCAAGAAATAATTTTGGGAAAGTATTTTCCTGAGGATGCTCGTGGTAAGAAAGAGGTGAAATTCCTTGAGTTGAAGTAAGGAAGTATGACTATGGCAGAGTATGCTGCAAAGTTTGAGAAGCTGGTGAATTTTTGTCCTCACTACAACCATGTTGATGCTGAACTTTCCAAGTTCCTAAAATTTGAGAATAGGCTAAGAGCTGAAATCAATTAGGGGATTAGATGTCAACAGATTTGTAGGTATATTGAGATGGTGGACAAGAGTAGGATTTATGATGAAGATAGTCGAGATCGATCTGCTCACTATAAGCAATTTAGTGAGAAGACAAAGAAAGGCCAATTTTTAGGAAAACCTTATGTGACTTTAGATGATAAGGGGAAACAGAAGGTTCCATGTGGGAAGAAACCAAGTGGAGGAGCAGGTTCTGTTCCTCTCAAGTGCTACAAATTTGGAGAATCGGGTCGCAAGTTTGATGTGTGCAACAATAAAGTAGTGAGATACTATAGGTGCAGCAAGAGAGGTCACCGGGTTGGTGACTTCCCAAATGAAGGACCAACTTGTTTCAACTATGGTGAAGAGGGGAACATTAGTACTCAGTGTCCGAAACCAAAGCAGACTGCTACAGTTGCCCAGACCAATGGCAGAGTGTTTGCTTTGAGTGGCTCAGAAGTTTCCAAGAAGGATAACATGATTCAAGGTACATGATTTATTAATGATGTTGAGTTTATTTCTATTATTGACATTAGTGCTACTCATTAATTTGTTTCGCTCGAGTATGCGACCAGGATGGGATTGAAACTGTCTGATATGAATGGTGGTATGGTGATAGAAACGCATGTAAATGGTTCTGTCACTACAACTCGTGTGTGTTTAAGTTGTCCTTTGTCTATCTTTGGTAAGAGTTTCTTAATGGATTTGGTGTTTTTACCCTTGAACCAAATCAATGTTATTTTGGGAATGAACTAGTTAGAGTTTAATTTTATGCATATTAATTGCTATGATAAGACGGTAGATTTTCCGGAAGTCGGTGACCATGGCGAGTTTATGTTCTTGTCGGCTAAATAGGTGGATGAATGTTTAAGAGATGAAGCTCATATATTTGCGATGTTTGCATCGTTGCAAGTTGATCAGGAATCTGGGGGTGTCGAATTACCAGTTGCCAGTGAATTTCCAGATGTGTTTCTGGACGACATAAGTGATTTTCAGTGTCGATGACTCCTTATCGGATGTCAGCGTCCAAATTGCATGAGTTGAAGAAGCAACTTGAAGAGTTACTTGAGAAAACATTCGTACGACCAAGTGTTTCTCCATGGGGTGCTCCGTTGTTGTTAGTGAAGAAGAAAGATGGTAGTATGAGGTTGTGTGTCGATTATCGACAATTGAATAAGGTGACTATTAAGAATAAGTATCCAATTCCAAGGATCGATGATTTGATGGATCAGTTGGTAGAGACTTGTGTGTTTATCAAGATTTATTTAAGGTCTGGTTATCATTAGATTCAAGTTAAGCCTGATGATATTCCGAAGACGACCTTCAACAAGAGATATGTCACTATGAATATACTATGATGCCATTCGGTGTATCAAATGCACCTGGTGTGTTTATGAAGTACATGAATCGTATTTTTCATGAATATCTGGATGAGTTTGTCGTGGTTTTCATTGATGATATTTTGATATAATCTAAGTCAAAAGAAGAACATGCAGGACATCTTAGGACTATTTTGCATATTTTGAGAAAGAAGAAGTTGTATGCGAAATTATCAAAGTGTGAGTTTTGGTTGAAGGAAGTAAGCTTCCTTGGTCATGTAATTTCGAATGGTGGAATAGTTGTGGATCCTTTGAAGATTGATGATGTGTTGAATTGGGAGACTCTGAAGTCTGCTACAGAAATCCGAAGTTTTCTAGGATTGTCAGGTTATTACTAGAAGTTTATTGAAGGTTTTTCTAAGTTGGTGCTTCCTTCGACTCAGTTAACTCAGAATAGGCAAGCTTAGGTGTGGGATTTTGCATGTGAAAAGAGTTTTGTGGAATTAAAGAAGAAGTTAATGACTGCTCTAGTGTTGATTTTTCCTAATCCAAATGAGTCTTTTATGGTGTATTGTGATGTGTCAAAGATGGGACTTGGAAGAATATTGATGCAGAATGGTTAAGTAGTTGCTTATGCTTCTAGACAACTAAGAGTTCATGAAAGGAATTATCCTACGCATGATTTAGAGTTAGCAGCAATTGTGTTTATGTTGAAGATTTGGAGACATTATCTCTTTGGTTCAAAATTTAAGGTGATCAGTGATCATAAGAGTTTGAAATATATGTTTGATCAGAAAGAACTGAATATGAGACAAAGAAGGTGGTTAGAAATGTTGAAATATTTTTATTTTGATTTGAGTTACCATCCTAGTAAGGCGAATGTAGTTGCTGACGCTTTGAGTAAGAAGAGATTGCATATGTCAATGCTTGTGGTGAAAGAACTAGAGATGATCGAATAGGACAACAATCTGATTTAAGTTTGGTTGATCAATTGACTTTGATTAACTAAGGTAATGGAGGTGAATTCCGACTTGATGAGAATGGTGTAATAAGGTTCCGAGATAGAGTGTGTGTTCCATATGTTCAAGAGATTAAGCAGATTATTTTAGAGGAAGGACATCGTAGTAAGTTGAGTATTCATCCTGGTGCTACGAAGATGTACCAAGATTTACAGAAATTGTTTTGGTGGCTGGGTATGAAGAGGGATATTGTTGCATTCGTGTATTAGTGTTTGGTTTGTCAGAAGTTGAAAGTAGAACATCATAAACTGTATGGAATGATGGAACCGTTGAATATTCCATAATGGAAGTGGGATAGAATTCCATGGATTTTGTGTTGGGTTTGCGAAGACAGTGAAATGAGATGATTCTATTTGGGTGATTGTGGATAGATTGACTAAGTAAGCTCATTTCTTGTTGATGAAGATTAAACATTCTATGCGGAAGTTAGCTGGGATGTATATTGAGGAAATTGTGAAGTTGCATGGTATATCGTCGAGTATAGTATCAGTTAGAGATCCACGATTTACGTCGAGGTTTTGGAAGAGTTTACAAGATGCTTTGGGTACTAAGTTGAGGATGAGTTCCACATATCATCCGCATACGGACAATAAAATAGAGAGGACTATCCAATCTTTAGAGGATTTGTTGAGGGCATATGTGCTGGACAATGGTGGAGCTTGGGACAACCATTTTCCATTGATTGATTTTACCTACAACAATAGTGTAACACAGTGGGAGAACTGACTTTTAGTCATGTTGCGGATAGCAAGAGTCGCCACCGACTTTTATTTTATCCAAGTGGAAACGACATAAAAGAACAGGAAAGACCTATTTTAAAAGACTTGGGTTCGGGGGGTAGGTTATATAAAGGGAAGGTCTTAGCACCCTTTATATCCATGGTTATCCATGGGTTCTTAGTTACTTAGCTCACTTAAATTGTTTTTGAAAAATGTAGTGTGTGATTAGAAATTTTTCTAAGTACTTTGTAATGATCCTCGTATGGATGTATACAAAGCCTTGTTTTGAAAAATGTTTAAGAAAGTGAGGTGTAAGAAGTATTTTGAAATGTGAGCAAGCAACTAAGAGGTACCTACCCTAGATTAAGTCTTTCATATTCTCGTATGTTCTTTCAATGGTAAGATTATCCCTATTATTAAGGAATAAGTAGTCATTACCTTGGATTTTATTTAGAGACAAGCGTAGGGTCATCGTATGGTCATAGAAGGCAACTTAAGGGATGTCTTTAGCAACCTGGGAGGGACTATCATCTTTTACCGAAGGGACAAGATCATTATCGTAGGCAACATCGTAGGGACTTGATCTTTTAAATCTGGGAGGGACTAGATGATTTATTTATGAAGGGACTTTGCTTAAGACATCCCTATATTCGAGGGACTTGACCATTTTATTTTAAGGCAACCAAGAGGAATACCCTAGGAAGTGCAAGATGGCGATCAAAGATCGACTTACGTATGTGAGTGTTTATTTTCAAAATATTTATCTTTTTTCTAAGTCCATGGTTCATTTATTTCTTGGCACTCCCTATGTTACTAACCACACAGTTAATATGAAAAATAAATGGCAGAAATTAAAAGGCAGAAAATAAAATGCCTACACTATTACATGGCTTAGGGGCAGTTACATAATAATAATAATGGCGGAAAATAAAACTAAATTATTACAATTACGAAACAATTACATAATAATGAATAACATAAAAATAAGTGAATAAATTAGAAAAAAGTTTGCAAATTAGGTTAAGGAAACAATTAGGGTTAGAATTTGAGAAAAATTTTAAGGTTTAAAAAATTTTAAGGTTTAGGACAAATTTTAGGGTAAAAATTAGGGCGAATATGGGTTTTAAGATAAAAGATTAAGGCTAAATTTTTAGGGTTTAAAGTTTATGAAGAAAAAAAAAATTAAGACTTAGGTTTAAAATTAAGGTTTAGAGAAAAAATTAAGGTTTATGAAAAAAATTAAGAAATTAAGGTTTATAAAAAAAATTAAGTTTTAAATTAATTAAAAAATATTAAGGTTTTAATTTAAAAGAAAATATATAATTTGATAATTAAAGAAAAGGGAGAGAAATAATCAATTTGGCAAAAAATGTCATAGCCTTTTGCCTTTGCCATTGAGTCATTTGTCACTGGGACAAACGCACGCTTATGTTTGAATAAGTATAACAAATACCTATTATATAATAAAAAAGAGAAAAAAATATGCTAGTAAAAAAAATGTCCCAAGGCTGGGTTTTACAAAAGAAAATATATAATCAGTTTATATTAAAATAATCTAACACTAAAATAAATTTTAAAAAAAATGAATTATGAAAATGAATTAAATTAAAAAAATTTAATGATTGGTTAAGGTTTTTTATTTAAATTGAGGTTTTAATTATGAAAATAATTTGGGTTTAATTATAAACTTAAATATAAAAATAATAATACTAATAAAAATGTTAACCTAAGAGATAGGTTAACCATGTTTAAAAGATAAATTAAAAAAAAATAGGTTAACCATGTTTAAAAGAAATTTATTAAAAAAAATAGGTTAACCATGTTTAAAAGATAAATTAAGATAATTAAGGAAATTTATAAAAAAAGAAAATTATGAAGAACCCATGTTTCTTCCTCAAAATGTTGTGGCTCCAAACCTCAATTCTTTGTCACTAGGTTGTGGGCACTCATGGGAAATAACATAGGAAATACATATTATATAATAAGAAATTTATATAAAATGTAAATAAATAAATAATAATAATAAAAATGTCATAAACTAGGTTTGAACTCACGCCCTTGCCATTCATTGAGTCCTTTGCCACTAGGACAAGCGCGAGCTTGTGATAGAAACTGTTTACATAATCAAACAATGAAATAAAATATAAAACAAAATATTTGAAAAAATCTTCAGCGCGCCAAATATTTCATCTTCTTCCTCGTGACCTTCTTAAATCCGCAATGAAACTTCAAAGTAATTGTCCAGAAATCATCCATACCTCACAACAAGCACAAATCAATGGTTAAATGCAATTTATATTGAGTATATATATGAAATAAAAAAGCATGAAAAAAACAAAAGAAAAAACGATTCGGATTGAGCATTATGGCATGAATTTGATGATGAAGATGATTGGGAATGTTCAAGATGTTTCAAGGATTCGTTTGCAACCTTCAAACATGAATATGCTTCAAGAATTCTTTTGAAATTTGTGTGAAATTTTGAAATATGAATATGATCTTCTTGTCCTCTAAATTTTTTCCCTTATGTCTTTGTTGTGTATATATAATAGAGTGAATTTAGGTTAGAAATTGGGCCTTTTGGCAATGGGTTGAGGTTACTTGATTGTGAAGAAAGCTATGGTCAAAAATAAAAAAATAAATCAAATGATATGTTTCCAAATTGGTTGTGCACGAAATTGGAGAGTATCAAATCAACTTAAATGATGTTTAAGAGCTTCTAGAAGAAGAATCAAATCAAATATTTGTATTTTCATATTTTATTTTGATTTAAAATGAATTTTAATGAATAAAATCCAAATAAATAATAAATAAATTATAAAAATCAGAAAATATTTGAATTGGGTCGTGCTTGATGTTATCATGAAGATTGGGTTGCAAAATGATAGGCCCATTTGGAAAAAAATAGATTTAAGCCCTTATTTTCTTCATACACCCCTTGAAAATCTCCCAACTTTGACAAGGAATAAATCCCTCAATTTTAAGGCTATTAAGGTGTTCTTGGACATTTTGGAAAGCTTAAAGAGTCCTCTAACAAACCTCTTTGGTCTCATGTCCATATCGTTTACCATTTTCAAATTATGCTCTTTGGAAGATGTTGACTTTTTGTTGACTTTTGAAATGACCTGTAATGTTTTAGCTCATACCTTCCAAATGAAGCATTTTTAGGCTTGGCTTGTGATACAAAAAGTTGTAGAGAATTCAATTTCCTTCAAAATGAGATTTGGATGGGAAATTTTTGATGAAGCATGTGAAAGTTATGGCTGGTCAAAGTTCAGTTGTCTTTTCCTTAGAAAACCCTAATTTAGAAACTCCTGATTCTTGATGATCTTAGACTTCCTTGATGAATCATGATCAACCCTTGATCAAATGATTAATTTTACTTCATAAACTTGATTTTTTCAAAAAATCTTGAAGTTTGACTTTAATTTGACCACAGTTGACCTCAGTTTGACTTTTGAACTGCTTTGATTGATTTTTACATATCTGATCATCTGACTGGGCAAGCTCTTTGGGAAAGCTTTGAAACTTGACATGAGGATTCTTGAATACATATGGGATTTTATGAAGCTCACTTGAGGCCTTGAAAATCATTTTAACCTAAGGAAACACAAAACCCTAGTTTTGGACACTTTGCTTAGGAAGAGGCATTGTTTGGGGAAACTTCCACACTTCTTGATGAATTGGGAGTCTTGAGAACCTTATGATAATTTAGAAGTCTTGAGAGACATTGTCTTGATTGTGGGAGGGCAAATTTTGGGGTGCAACAGCTGCCCCTTGTTCAATTTTCTGGAATCTGAGGAGTTAGATTGGCATGTACGCCATTCGTGACTTGAAGATTGAATATGATTGAACACAAAAGCCCAAAAATTTGCACTCGCTGGTGTGTAGAATGATACTGTTGGTTGATCGTGATGCTTGAATGGGATTAAAGATGACATTTGGATAAAGAGTCTTCAGATATGTTTCTTAAATATGGAGATAACGTTTTGGGAGGAATAAACGACGACCCAAATTGAGATAACCTTCGGGAAGAATAAACGATGACCCGAGGTAACAAAATAACGATTGGGAAGAATAAACGATGGCCCAAGGTAAGTTGGCTTTTGGGAAGAGTAATCAACGTCCCAAAATGAGATAACCTTCGGTAAGAATAAACGACGGCCCGAGGTAACAAGATAACCATTGGAAAGAATAAACGAAGGCCCAAGGTAAGTTGACTTTTGGGAAGAATAAACGACGGCCCAAAATGAGATAACCTTCGGGAAGAATAAACGACGGCCCGAGGTAACAAGATAACCATTGGGAAGAATAAACGACGGCCCAAGGTAAGTTGACTTTTGGGAAGAATAAACGATGGCCCAAAATGAGATAACCTTCGGGAAGAATAAATAACGGCCCAAGGTAACGAGAAAACCATTGGGAAGAATAAACAACGGCCCAAGGTAAGTTGGCTTTTGGGAAGAATAATCGAAGGCCCAAAATGAGATAACCTTAGGGAAGAATAAATGACGGCCCGAGGTAACAAGATAACCATTGGGAAGAATAAACGACGACCCAAGGTAAGTTGAATTTTGGGAAGAATAATCGACGGCCCAAAATGAGATAACCTTCGGGAAGAATAAACGACGGCCCGAGGTAACAAGATAACCATTGGGAAGAATAAACGATGGCCCAAGGTAAGTTGATTTTTGGGAAGAATAAACGACGACCCAAAATGAGATAACCTTCGGGAAGAATAAACGACGGTCCGAGGTAACAAGATAACCATTGGGAAGAATAAACGACGACCCAAGGTAACAAAATGGCTTTTGGGAAGAATAAACGACGACCCAAAATGAGATAACCTTCGGGAAGAATAAACGACGGCCCGAGATAATGAGATAACCTTTGGGAAGAATAAACGACGGCCCAAGGTAACAAAATGGCTTTTGGGAAGAATAAATGACGGCCCAAAATGAGATAACCTTCGGGAAGAATAAACGACGGCCCGAGATAATGAGATAACCTTTGGGAAGAATAAATTACGGCCCAAGGTAACAAAATGGCTTTTGGGAAGAATAAACGACGGCCCAAAATGAGATAACCTTCGGGAAGAATAAACGACGGCCCGAAATGAGATAACCTTCGGGAAGAATAAACGACGGCCCGAGGTAACAATATAACCATTGGGAAGAATAAACGACGGCCCAAGGTAAGTTGACTTTTGGGAAGAATAAACGACGGCCCAAAATGAGATAACCTTCGGGAAGAAAAAACGACGGCCCGAGGTAACGAGATAACCATTGGGAAAAATAAACGACGGCCCAAGGTTGTCGCTCCCAAAAGATGAGACTGGGCTCAAATATGGTACAGACGCGAACGGTCGGCGAAAGAACAATGAGAACACACAGCAGTGAACTCACTGGAAAAGAAAAGAGTCGCCAGCTAGGCATTTTTATCCCGGAGGAAAGGTAATGCTGCATAGACCTAGAAAGATATGGATAAGACGGTTGCGAACCAGAGAGACTGAGAAAGGGGGTTAGTTACAACCTGGGAAGGTATTAGCACCCAGATTGTCCGCCGTACTCGACGGGATCCATGCTTAAAAGATTTGTGTTTTAAAGGGGTAGTGTCAGTGCAATTTGTGAATAAGGAGGCTGGAAGAAAATGTACAGGTGTCAGTGTAAATGAAGTGTGAAGTGTAATATATACAGTGTCAGTGTAGGAACAAGAGTGAAATGCCCAAGAATATGAGGCTAAAAGAATAAAGCTGGAAGGAGGGGGAATATACAGAGACTTTTGCTCGATAACTTGTTAAGTTATGCCTACGTATCCTCTCGTGCAATGAGGAAGTCAGAACACTGTAGTTCGACCCAAAGAGACTGAAAGGTGAATTGACTTGTGAACTGCTTACTTGTCTATGCTCAAGTGTATGACCTGTCTGGCTCAGGTGCTAACTGTCTTGCATTAGACGGAAGAAGCAAGTTCTCGTTTGTGAATGAAGGTGATGAGAAAAGAATCCCGGAGGAGACGATTATTGTTTGTTTTTGAGTTTTCAGTCTTTTATTGCTTTTGAGAATTTATCATAAGTTAATGAGCTTAAGTCTAAACCAATGGATTTAGTAAACTCATCACATCTTCCCTCTGATTAGGGGTAATGAGAATACCTTAAGTGTGAAGTCAGCTTCTCACACTTAATCACCATGATGTAGGATTAAGATCATTAACCTACTTGTGATTAGTTAAATGTTTTTGTTGCTTTTGTTTAGTGTTAAGTAATGAGATTAAGCCATAATCAGGGATTAAACAGACTCATTACACCATCCTAATAGAAAGATAATAGATGAGAATGTTTAAGCTGAGGAAAGCTCCTCAACTTAATCCATGATTAGGGATTAAACTCATGACAAAACAAGACCTTTATTAAGATGGATTTTAGTTAATGATATGATGAAGAAGTGAGTTTTATGATTTGTAAGACAACTTGAGGGGGACTTGTCCATTAACACTGGGGTTAGTCCTTCTTAACCAATTAAGGAAGAATTAGAACCCTAATGCAAGGACCAAGTTACAAGCTTGGTGTCTTGATGATTATTAAGTGAATTGATTAAAGGATTTAAACACATTAAGGGTTTAACATTTAGGATTAAAGTTATACACTCCATCCTAATAGAAGGATGCAGGCATAAGCTTAATCACAAAGCCTTAAAGCCTTTAGGGTTTAGTCCCTGATTATAAGATGAGAAGAGAAGACTCAAAGAGACACAAAGGTAAAAGCTAAGAGGGGGGACTAATCAAAACCCTAATCATTGTCATGCTTGGTTGTTCCTAAGGTTAGTGAGGTTTGCAAGAGAAGTCTTCAATGGAACCACCAGGAAGTAGATGAAAGGATCAGGAGAAGCAAAGTAACTTGCTTCATTTAAGAAGACAAGTCACTTGAAGAAAGAAAGTAAGATGAAGAAGAAAGAGCAAGCTCAATCTCAAACACAAAGTAAAATGCAGCAAGGATGCATGAAAGAGATGAAAAGAAGTTGTGAGAAGTGAAGGCAAATTCACTTCTCAAAGTAACTTACCACCTGAAAAGTTAGTAAAGGAATTGCAATGCAATGCAAAATGAGATGAAATGATATGGTATGAATCAAAACCAGAAGCAAACATGAGATGATAATGATGCTATGAGATGATGCAAACATGAATCAAGGCATGAGGATGATCATGTGAACCAATGGATGCAAATGAGACAAGTTAAGAACCATGAACAAACATGAAAAGTCATGATATGCAAATGACATACAACATGGCAAACACATGATGCAATGATCAAACATACTTTCAATATGTCTTAAGATGTCCAATGAATCAAAAGAATGCATAAAATGCTATGGCAAGTCAAGGTATGAATGCAAATGCAAGATGGATGCATATGGAAGCCCAAATTAGGGTTTATGATCAAAGCAACAAACACAAACCAAAATCAGAAGCAAACATCAATACAAAAAATTGAAAATACACTCAAAGGATCCCTAAACCTATACTAACTCACTGCCCAAAGGAAAAGTTCCAACTCATAACCTAATTCAAGTTATGATTTTCCTAAGATTTCTAGGGTTTTAAGGTTCCTTAACAAGAAAAATGCCACACAAAATGAAAAATGCAAGATCAATTCATGCCAATTTAATCTCACAAACTACATGATATGCTAAACACAATGCAAAAAGAATCAAAGTCCAACTCTTAATGGTTAGGCAGAAATGATTTTTGGGAGTTTGGATCAAAATAATGCCTAAAAATGATTTTAATTCCATGAAAAATTCTTAAAAGACATCAAGATCAAAAATGAAATTTGGTTTGAGGGTTGGACAATATTTCTAAATGGTTTTAAATGTTTCATGAATTTTTTGGTGATTTTTAAATACCTAAAAGCATTTTTAATTAATTAATTCTCATTAATTAATTAAAAATAAACTTTTAAATATTTAAAAATATTTTAAAAATGCAAAAAATAAAAATAAAAATGTTTTTGGTTTCTGAAATTTAATAAAAGCTTGTATAAAAAATTTCAGAATTTTTGAAATGGTTTTACTATTTTTAAATAAATGGAGAAAACAATGTAATTAAATGGAAAATAAAAATGAAATAAAACTGAAAAATGAGAAATTAATCAAATCCAATGGCCCACGTTTGAACTGGCTGCGCGCGCGTTTGACCTGGCGCCATATCCAATGGCTGACATTCAAACTTGGCTAATTATGATTAGCCCTAATTAACTGTGCCCTAATCACTTTCAGGCGACCGGAACACTGTTCCGGTCGTCTTCTCCGGCCATCCCATTTCTCAAACTCTCTCTACACGCATCTAAAATAAAATCCAACTGCCCAAAACTCTTCCCCACTCAAACACGAATCAAACCCCTCATTCAAACAACATTTATCATTCCTGAATCAGCCAAATCGAATCAAAATAGTTTTAGGGCAAAAAGTTTCAGAGACTGCATACATACTCATTTTTCACTCATTTTCGAAAACAATCACATATTCATGATCAGGGAAGCATGTAGAAGCTATTAAGAACTTAAAATCATGCTTCTGGAAAAAAAGTTCATGAAGCTACCTGAGTTTGAAGCTTTTCAGTTTGCAACTTTCTGACCTCTTCTCTTTGTGCAATCCACTCCTTTTAGGCCCCTGATGAAGTCTTGATGCTTAGAGAGAGTTTGTGATGGCTGGTTTGGAAGTTTGAACAAGTTCTGTTCAGGGTGGTGTGAGAATCGTGTTTGTGATTCTTTGAGTTTCAGGCTGTTTTGAAGGTTGGTTTGTGTTCAGTGAAGCATGGTGAGAAGGTTTGTGAAGTTTGTTTATGAGTTTGTGGCTTGAGGAGAGTGTTTCGAAGAGTTTTGCAAAATGGGGTCAAAAATGAGAGAGCTGTGTTCTGGCTGGTTTCAGGCTTGCTTATTGTTGTGTTTAGCTTGCATTTGATTTGTATAAAGAAATGTGATTGGTCAGAAGAAGTGACATGTCCTTTTGTGATAGGTATGGGTGCTTTTGCAAAATGTCAACTTTTGTGTAAGAGAAGCATGGGTCAATTTCTAGCCTAGTACAAGGAGGGTGTGCTGCGCAACATGATGAGGGAAAAGGGCTAGGATGGTTCAGCAAACTAGGCAGCAAGTGGATGAGAAGTTATCATGACTTTTGCAACTTGGTTCACTTTGGTTCTTATGGAAGAAACTTGGTCCATGGGCCATGAAACATGTGATTCCTTGGGTGCATTCTGAACTTTAGATGTTGTGTGATCATGTTGTGTGGATTAGAAGCCCATTTGATGACTTAATTGGCCTTGAGAAGTGAATTTGCAACTTTGCCTCTTTGGTGCATGACTTGAAATTTAGTGATTTTTGCCAACTTTGACAAGCCATAACTTTTGATCAAAAATGAATTAGGTCATGTTCTTGTACTTTTTGAAAAGGGAAAGATCTATTCTACAACTTTCATGACCAAAGTTTTTCCATTTGAAGAATTTTTGGATCAAAAAGTAAGGGTTGAAAAAGTTGCCTAAAATGGCATTTTCATTAAAAGTCAAACTTGCCCAAAAAGTCAACTTTGCAAAAGACTTGAAATTCTCCAATTTTGTAAGCTTAAAACATCTTCCATGACCAAATAAAGATCATATACAATCAAAATGATGAAGAACACCCTTTGGTTGGGTCATTGGGGGCCTCAGATGCCTTGATTTTGCACTGACTTGCTCAGATGACTTCCCCAAGGAATTTCTTCATGAAAATTGATATGCATACTCCCTATACCATATAGAGACCAATAGAAACAAGAATGACCCAAAAAATTGGGGTTATGGCCTTTGAAACCAAAACCCTAATTTTAGGTCATCTGGACAGTCAAGCCTGGCTCTGCTTCCATACCAATCCCAGTTCTTGTGATTTTTTGACATTCTTGACTTTAAGAGGGTATAATATGATACTTGAACACACATAGACCCCTTTGAAGTGATTGATTGCTTTTGGAGTGGCTCAAGAAACTCTTGGATTGCTCAGATCACAAACCCTAGATGCAGATGACTTAGTACCAATGCAGTGAATCAAAAATGTGATATGAGATGGTATGATTGAGTTTATGCATATGAAGTGATCACAAGCCATGGTGTGAATGGGTGAGGGCAAATTTGGGGTGTTTACAGCTGCCCCTATTCAAACATGGGTTAGCTGTGCAGGGTGTAAGCAACGGCTTAACAGGCAAACAAGATAACTTGTGGTTGAATACCAAAGACAGTCCAAAATTTGCACTCACAGGATGAAGAAGAAAAGGGATATAGATTGTAAAAGAAAACGAAGTATATTGTAAAGTGTGGGCGACGGAGGACGACCGTCGAGCAGAGGACGACTGCTGGGTAAAGAGCAATGACGGGGACGGCCGACACGCTGGGAAAAGTGCGGGAAACGAAGCAATGGCGGGGACGGCCGACATGCTGGGGATAAAAAGAATTATGATGGGGACGGCCATCAAGTAAAGCTGTGAAATTCTCTGGGGGTTAATGAAACATGACGGGGACGGCCATCAAGTTCACAAAGTAAAGTAACCAACGATGGGGACGGCCATCGGGCTAAACTGATGAAGGACGATCATCAGGAAGAGGAAAAGGGACCACGACGGGGACGGCCATCGGGTTAAAGAATAAATGAAATAAACAGATGATGAGGTACGGTCATCAAAGGTGAAGGACGATCACCTAGCAGGGGACGGCTGCTCTGTTGGGTTAAGATGAGGGACGGTCATCTAAGGTGGAGGACGACCACCTGGCAGGGTACGGCTGCCGAAAATATCGCGACATAGGACGAATGTCGGATAAAAGGTCAACGATGGGGACGACCATCGGATGAGCATGATGGAGGACGACCATCAAGAGGTGGAGGACGACCACCTAGCAGGGGACGGCTGCTCTCAAGGTTTGTCATGACATAGGGCGAATGCCAGATAACCAAAATCAACAATGGGGACGGCCATTGGACAAAATGATGAAGGACGATCATCAAAAGGTGGAGGACGACCACCTAGCAGGGGACGACTGCTAAATATCACGACATAGGACGAATGTCGGATAGAAAATCAACGATGGGGACGGCCATCGGATGAGCATGATGAAGGACGATCATCAAGAGGTGGAGGACGACCACCTAGCAGGGTACGGCTGCTCTCAGGGTTTATCATGACATAGGACGAATGTCAGATAAAAGAAAGTTGCTTTGTTGGCGATCTACTGGGGAATAGTAAACACGGACGAGTGTTTACATCCAAGAACAAAAGGTATAAGTGTTTAGATGTTTGTGTATGGATTAAAGATGCGGACGAGCATCCCTAAGACTACGATACGGACGAGTATCGGGTAGAAACAAATACTGACACGTGCTCAGAGATGATGATACGGACGAGTATCAACGGGTTAACAGAGAACACGGACGAGTGTTGAATCTGAAGAGACTCTTTTGGGGAATGATAGACACAGACGAGTGTCTAAATTCAAGAAGACAAAAGTGTTTGACACGGTGTATGGATTAGAGATGCGGACGAGCATCCTTAAGACTATGATACGGACGGGTATCAGGTAGAAACAAACGCTTGACGCATGCTCTGAGATGATGGTACGGACGAGTACCAACTGGTTAACAAAGAACACGGGCGAGTGTCGAATCTATGGGGATATACATGGTGTATACAAGATACGGACGAGTACCTGTATAAGTGTGAGTGGTGTATAGATGAGTGTTTAATTGTTGGGGAGAGTTACACGGACGAGTGTCGAAAGGAGAAAAGTATAGTATAAACAAGTATTTGATATACAAAGTGTTTATGTTACTGTACCGGGGAAAATGACATGAACGGATATCAAGGAAATTATATAAGTACATGTGAGGGCAAAGAGGATGTCTTTGGTTTTCTGCCGGGGGTATGACACGGACGGGTGTCAAAAAGTATTTGTAATACGAGTGGTACTGTTTGCATAGAGTGTTCAGGCGACTTTACTGGGGAGTATTGACACGGACGGGTGCCAAAGAGAGTATATACTGGTGTTTGTGAATGCGAGGCAACTGCTTTGCTGGGGAATCTGGGGAGTATTCTGTATTTGGATGGATTGTCTTTATTCACAAGTGTTTGATTCAGAACATGGCTTATGATTATGCAATATGTTTGATTTTTGCCGTAATGCTCCGTGTTAGACGGAATGCTACGCTTTGTGGGTGAATATGATGCGAATGCTATGATTATGCAAAAATACCAAACCGGGATTCGGATCCCGATGCTGCGAAGATCTCCGGCCGATCTGCTTGAAATGGACATCCCAGCTGGGGGTGAGATCATTGGTAGATCCGATGAGATGTATCTGCTTGGGGATAGGTCACTGATAGACCCATCCCAATAATGAGGGACCCAACTGGGGTTTGTAGAAGCTTTCTTCACTCTGTTGTGATCCTTCATGCGCTGCTCTTCTGGATAGAGGCTGGAGCTCTGTGGGGAGATGGCTCCCTGACTTTTGTACACGGCTGAGGAAGAATGGTAACTCGGCTGGGGAGAAAGAGAGATCACTGAAAGATCTCCCTAGAGATTCTGTTGAGGGGGATTCTTGACTCAGCCGGGGATATGGGCGCCTTCCGGTACTGTTCTGTTGGAGAAGTGATGCCTGGTAACTCTGATGGGGAGAAGCAACAAGTGGCAACTCGGCTGCTATCCTGCAAAGATATAGAAACGCACAAGTAATCCCGAGGTATCCCTTACCGGATTCCGTCATAGGAATTTAGACACTTCTGAGAGTAAGTATGTTTCCTGCAAGCACGTGACTTTTATTATATATATCTTTTGAAGATGAGCATCTGTATTTATGCAATCAGTTTTTCTTAAGACATCAGACATTTTTGCAAATAAAAATGTACAAGACGAAACATGACTGAAAATCTGATTTTATTAATTCAAATGCCCTGAATTGGAAAGATACAGTCAAGGAAACATATCCCCTGAAATGAGGAGATTGTTACAAATTGAGAAACAAAATGATGGCAATGTTGACGACGCTTTAAGGAGCTTCCTCTTTTTTGCTATGACTCGTATGACTTTTGACGTTCTTCTCGTCTTGCCTTTTTTTTTGAAGAAGGCTGATTCTGATTAAAGCTTGACCCTTCCGAAGCTTACCAGGTTGTAAGCGATACAGACGAATTCAAAAATGCAGTTGTTCGCTTATTCCCTTATTTTTGCATGGATCGCCCTTTCAGGTTTTCAATCCATCGGGATACCCATTTTTTGCCTGAGTTGTCCAATGCGGCTTTTCAACTCAGCGGGTGTACACATTTTTTGTTTATTTTCCCCTATTTTTGCCCGAGTCTTTTATTTTGTTTCTGACTCGCCGGGATGCCCTATTTTTGCCTGGACTTACATTCTGTTTTTATGTCCAGCGGGTCATTTTATGCGAAGTATTTTTTAACTGCATCTGAATTCACAGGGGACGGGAAGTCTTCACCATCCATGGTGCTGAGCATCAGTGCTCCACCAGAGAAAACTTTCTTTACTACAAATGGTCCTTCATAGTTTGGGGTCCACTTGCCCCTGTGGTCTGTATGAGGAGGGAGGATTCTTTTCAGCACAAGATCTCCTACTTGGTACTCTCGGTGCCTGACTTTCTGATCGAAGGCTTTCTTCATTCTTTTTTGATACAACTGCCCATGACAGATTGCAGCCAATCTTTTCTCTTCAATCAGACTCAGTTGTTCGTATCGGGACCGCACCCATTCTGCTTCATTCAACTTAACATCCATCAGTACCCGTAGAGAGGGTAATTCAACTTCAACAAGTAGGACTGCTTCCATACCATAGACAAGCTGATACGGTGTTGCCCCAGTGGATGTTCTGATTGACATACGGTACCCATGCAAGGCAAACGGTAGCATTTCATGCCAGTCTTTGTAAGTGACTACCATCTTCTGCACAATCTTCTTGATATTCTTATTTGCTGCCTCAACAGCGCCGTTCATCTTTGGCCTGTAAGGAGAATAATTGTGATGTTGAATTTTGAAGTCCCGGCACAACTCTGCCATCATTTTGTTGTTCAAGTTAGAACCATTATCGGTAATGATTCGCTCGGGAACTCCGTATCGACAAATGATATCTCTCTTCAGAAATCTGGCTACCACTTGTCTTGTAACATTGGCATAAGACGCTGCTTCAACCCACTTGGTGAAATAATCAATGGCAACCAGGATGAACCTGTGGCCATTCGAAGCAGTTGGCTCAATCTTGCCGATCATGTCAATGCCCCACATAGCAAAAGGCCAAGGTGAAGACATCACATTCAAAGGGTTGGGAGGCACATGCACCTTATCCGCATAAATCTGGCATTTATGGCATTTTCTGGCGTAAGGACAACAGTCGGCGTCCATTGTGATCCAGTAATAACCTGATCTTAGCAACTTTTTAGCCATGGCATGCCCTCCAGCATGGGTACCAAAGGATCCTTCGTGCACTTCATGCATTAACAAATCTGCTTCTGTCTTATCAACGCATCTGAGGAGTACCATATCAAAGTTTCTCTTGTATAGGGAACCATCAGTATTCAGGAAGAAACTACCAGCAAGCCTTCTCAAAGTCTTCTTATCATTGGAAGATGCCCCAGGTGGGTATGTTTGATCCTCCAAGAAGCACTTAACGTCATGGAACCAAGGCTTATCATCTTTGACAATGTCTGCTGCGAATACGTATGCTGGTCTATTAAGTCTGGACACTGAAATTTGGGGTGCAAAGTTGGCAGCCTGAACTTTGATCATAGATGAAATGGTAGCCAAGGCATCTGCAAACTGATTCTCGTCTCGGGGGATATACTCGAGCTTGACTGTTGTAAAGAAAGTCAATAACCTCCTTGTGTAATCCCTGTAAGGTATCAGATGATCCTGGTGGGTGTACCATTTGCCATTGGTTTGATTGATTACCAGAGCTGAATCTCCGAATACAGTCAATGTCTTGATCCTGAGGTCAATGGCTTCCTCAAGACCCATAATGCAAGCTTCGTATTCAGCTTCGTTGTTATTGCAGTTAAAGGTGAGTTTGGCCGAGAAAGGCATGTGAACTCCTTTAGGTGTAATGAGTACTGCACCAACACCTCGACCATTCATGTTAACAGCCCCATCAAACATCATAGTCCATTCTTCTTCCGGGTCGGGCCCTTCAGTGTGAACAGGCTCTTCATGATCTTTTGCTTTTATGAACATGATGTCTTCATCAGGGAAGTCAAATCTCATAGGCTGGTAATCATCAATAGGTTGCTCAGCAAGATATTCAGACAATACACTGCCCTTGATGGCTTTCTGAGAAGTGTATTGGATGTCATATTCTGTGAGGATCATTTGTCATCTTGCAACCCGTCCGGTAAGAGCTGGCTTCTCAAATATGTACTTAACTGGGTCCATTTTTGAGATCAACAAAGTAGTGTGGGTCAACATATACTGTCTCAGTCGGCGAGCAGCCCACGCTAAAGCACAGCAAGTTTTCTCGAGCAGTGAATAACGTTGTTCACAGTCGGTAAACTTTTTGCTTAGGTAGTATATTGCGTACTCTTTTCGACCAGACTCGTCATGCTGGCCCAACACACACCCCATTGACTCTTCTAATACTGTCAAGTACATGATTAGAGGTCTTCCTTCAACTGGAGGCATAAGGATTGGAGGTTCTCACAAGTACTCCTTGATCTTGTCAAAAGCCTTTTGGCAGTCTTCGTTCCACCTGACCGTCTGTTCTTTTCTCAACAATTTGAACAAAGGTTCACAAGTTGCTGTAAGGTGAGATATGAACCTTGAGATGTAGTTCAATCTACCTAGAAACCCTCGAACTTCTTTTTCAGACTTCGGTGCAGGCATTTCTTGAATGGCTTTGACTTTATCAGGGTCAACTTCAATCCCTTTCTCGCTCACAATAAATCCCAGCAGCTTACCAGATCGCACCCCGAATGTGCATTTGTTGGGGTTTAACTTCAGCTGGTACTTCCTCAGACGCTTGAACAGCTTTAGCAGATTTACCAGGTGGTCTTCTTCAGTAAGGGACTTGGCAATCATGTCATCCACATAACATTCTATTTCTTTATGGATCATATCGTGGAATAATGTCACCATAGCCCGTTGATATGTTGCACCAGCATTCTTTAATCCGAATGGCATCACCTTGTAACAGAACGTGCCCCAGGGTGTGATGAAGGTTGTCTTCTCCATGTCTTCAGGTGACATTTTAATCTGATTGTATCCTGAAAATCCGTCCATGAAGGAGAATACCGAGAACTGAGCCGTATTATCCACCAATACATCAATGTGAGGTAATGGGAAGTCATCTTTTGGGCTAGCTCTGTTCAGATCCCGGTAGTCAACACACATTCTTACTTTACCGTCTTTATTAGGCACAGGCACTATATTAGCCACCCACGGTGGATAGCTAGTTACAGCAAGGAACCCGGCGTCCCACTGCTTTTGTACCTCTTCTTTGATCTTCATTGCCATGTCTGGGCGAGTACGACGCAGTTTCTGTTTAACTGGCGGGCATTCTTCTCTTAAAGGCAGCTTATGCATAACAATGTCGGTGTCCAACCCTGGCATATCTTGATAAGACCAAGCAAACACATCCACATACTCCTGTAGCAGGTCAATCAGTTGTCTCTTCACTGAGTCTTGTAAGCAGGCCCCGATTTTAACTTCTTTCACATCTTCTTCTGTACCAAGATTAATCGTCTCTACTTCCTCCTGATGAGGGGTGATAACCTTTTCTTCTTGTCTCAACAATCTGGCTAGCTCTTCAGGAAGCTCGTAATCTTCTTCAACCCCTTCATCAGCTTGATTGATCGGATTGTCAAAGTCATACGAAGTCATAGCCGTGCTGTTGTCGGTGCAGTCTGGAAGGCACTCTCTGCAAGGGTTCAGTTTGTTCATTTTAGTGATTTGATTTTAATCTTTGTTTAGAAAAGTGAAATAAAGTTGTCATTTTGAAAACACTGCCATTTATTTTTTGTACAAAAAGAAAAATGGAAAAACAGTGAGCGGAAAAGAAAAAGACTCATTTGCAAAAGATGTCTGATATTTCATTGATTAATCTTGTTGCACAAAAATTACAGATGGCCCGATTACAAAATGAGTCTTGTCATCTTGGGCAAGATGCAAGACTTGATGCATGCTATAAAAATACAGGAAATAATAATTACTCTGCAGGAGTAACTCTTATAATTTCCTGGGAAGACCAGTTTGAGATACTGCTCCCCGAGATCTTTGGACGGATCCAACTCTCCAGGTTGCGGTCGCTTTCATTCTCGTCTTCCAAATTGTTGACAGCATCGGGGGTGAGCATCCCCCCACTAACAAAGTTGGGCTCCTTAGCAGCCTCTGCTTGATCTTGTTGAGTTGGTTTGTAACCCAACCCAAATCTATCCTCTTTCTTCTCCACAGGTAACAATTTCCCCCAGCCTTGGGCAGTCCCTTCCTCAACAACCTTCCGGGCTTGTTGGTATGATGTCATTGAGGTTCCAGGTACAGCAGAAGTTTCATTTATGTTCAAGGCCTCAAACCCTTGACTCATTGTTTCGTGGATCTCCCCATCCATCTCAATGTATTTGTAGGTAGCCAGGTGGCTAACAAAAATATCCTCCTCTCCACAGATAGTAACGACTTGACCCTCCCACTCGAATTTTAACTTCTGGTGAAGGGTTGAGGTCACGGCGCCAGCGGCGTGAATCCATGGCCTACCCAATAGAAAGCTGTAGGCAGGCTGTATATCCATCACGTAGAAGGTCGTTTTGAAAGTTTGTGGGCCAATCGTTATAGGCAACTCAATTTCTCCCAGAACCGATCTCTTAGAACCGTCAAAGGCTCTCACTACCAGGTTGCTGGGCCGTAATGCCAATCCGTCATACTCTAGCTTCACAAGGGCTTTTTTAGGTAAGACATTGAGGGAAGATCCTGTGTCCACCAGCACATGGGAAAGAACTGCACCTTTGCATTCCATGGTAATGTGCAAAGCCTTGTTATGATTGCGGCCTTCCGTAGTCAAATCAGTGTTGGTAAACCCTAGCCCATGACTAACATTAACATTTCCAACCACAGCTTCCAACTGATTGACGGTGATCTCTTCTGGCACATAAGCTGCGTGCAAGACTTTTAGTAGTGCATTCCGATGAGCCTCGGAGCACATAAGCAATGATAGAATGGAGATCTTAGAAGGCGTCTGGTGAAGCTGGTCCACTATTTTGTAATCACTTTTCTTGATGATTCTCATGAATTCATCAACTTCTTGATCAAAAGGTGTTTTCAAAGCTTCTTTAACAATTTGCTCTTCTTGCACCATGCTCTTCCCTTTTGCCTTGGCAGCAACTTCTGCTTCAGTAGTGGGTCTTTGAATTTGTGGAGCAAAGAGATGTCCGCTTCGAGTGAAGCCTCCGCCTCCTCCCACATTATCTATTTGTGGTGAAGAAGTTGATGATTCAAGAGTGATTTTCTGTCCTCCGCAGTATAGATCAGAGCCGTAATGCCAGGGGATGGCATTACTGCTTTCATAAGGTACTGGTCCAGGCACTGTGATAGTGACTGGACTGATGGCAGCTGCAGAAGGGACCATGATAGTTTGTGGATCATAGTATATTGTGACTGGTGCTCTGATGGGAGTGGCATTTTGTGAGTTGTAGGCAGAATCATTTTCAGGATCATAATAAATTGTAATCGTTGAGACATTTGCTGCTGAAGTTGTAGGAGACATTGTTGGAAAGATGGGTGTTGTTGTTGTAGGAGATTCTGAATGAAGGGGTGCTGAAGTTGTAGAAGGGATGTTTGCTGATATCTGGTCCGTTGAAGTAACAGATGAAGCACTTGTTGATGAAACTGAAGAGTTGTTTGGAACAATGGTTGTTGCAGTTGTAGAAGACTCGGGAACTGTTGTTAAGGAGATTGCTGGATTGGTAGGAATTGATGTCGTGATTTGAAGCAGGCCACTCTGGATGAGACCATCTATGCCATCTCTCAAGTTATCACAACCATTCACTGAAATGTTGCAATAAGCGCACCCTAGCTCACATCCTGGGAACATTTGACATTCAAGGAGTTGAGCTTTAATCTCCACCAACGGTGTCCGAATCTGACCCACACTGGTTATCAAGTAAGACGGCTTGTCTTCTTCAATAGCATTGATTCTGGGACCTCCGTGGTTTGGCATAGGGTTCTTGTTAACATTTGGTGGTGGTGCAAAGTTCAGAGCTTTAGAGTCTACCAAGTCTTGTACCTTCATGTGCAAAGCTCTACACTTTTCTGTACTATGGCCAGGTGCATTTGAATGGAAAGCACATCTGGCGCTGGCGTCATAATTTCTAGGCAAACTGGCAGGATCTGGAGGTGCCAACGTCCTTAGCTCAACCAGGTTGAGTTTCAGGAGTTGTGGCAGTAATGTGGCATATGGCATAGGGATCGGATCGATCACCCTATTGGCCTGAGAAGGTCTCTGTTGGAACGGTCTTTGTTGATTGTTGTTGTTGGTGTTGTTGTAATTTCTCTGAGGAGGATACTGAGTCTGTTGCTGATAATTTTGTTGCTGTGGTTGATAAACTGGTTGTGGATGAATTGGAGCGGGAATGGTGACTGCTGCCACAGACCTATGAACATATTGGGATCTGCCCCTGTTGGTATGGATAGCATTGGTCTCACCAGTTCTTCTTGGGCCCACAAAAGGCTTCCTTGTGTTGCTGGATGAGCTGGCACCGTTGTCAGAAATTTTGCCCATTTTTAATAAGCTCTCAATTTTTTCCCCGGCTATGACTACATCTGCAAAGCTGGTAGAAGAAAAGGCAGCTAGCCTGTCAATGTATGTTCCCTGGAGGGTGTTCATAAACATATCTGCCATCTCCCTCTCTGACATAGGTGGCTGGACAGCTGCAGCAAGCTGTCTCCATCTCTGAGCGTACTCGCGGAAGCTTTCCCTGGATGACTGTGACATCCCCATCAGGAGGGTCCTGTTGGGTGCCATATCCAAATTATACTGGTATTGTCTAATGAAGGCCTCTGCCAAATCCTTCCAACACCTGATGGTTGCTCTAGTCAGATGTTAGTATCATTCCCTTGAAGCTCCCGTTAAGCTATCCTCAAAATAAAACATCCATAGCTTCTCGTCCATGGTGTATGCCTTCAACCTCCCCAGAAAGGATTGCAAGTGGGTCCGTGGGCAGGAAGTCCCGTTGTACTTCTCAAAGCACGGTGGTTTAAATTTGTGGGGAATCCTGACCCCATCCACTAGGCCCATGTCCATAACATCAAAACCCAAGGAGTTTTGAGACTCCAAGGACCTTAATTTTTCAGCAATTTCATCTAGTCTTCTGTCATAAGCCTCTTCCCCAGCTCCCATCACTGTGAACTGATCTTCCTGGGGGTCTTCCTGCAGCACTCTGCCTGTGGTAGCATTCCCTTGCACATTAGCAGGGATGTTGATCTCTGGATGAAGGTGGGGTCCAAATACAGGGGGATTGACATGAGGCTGAACCCTCTCGTTATTGCTTGTCCCTGCAGTCCCTAGATGGGGGTCTTCCTGATTCTGCCTCTCTACCATTGCTCTTAATCTCTCTTGGCTCTGAGCCATATTGTTCATCACCTCCATAAATTGTGTCAACTGAGCCCTCATTTCCAATCTTTCATTGGCCATTTGGTTCCTGACCTCTGTAAGGTCCTATTGTACCTGGTCCATCTGTATACCCGGAAGATTGTTGCGGGTTGGATATCTGTGTGGACGGTTGAGTGGGAACACCCGACGTCGAGCAATAGTTCCTGAGATCACAACAGAGTTAGTATAAAAAACAAAACAAACCTACAAAACAGACAAAGGTTAGCATGCAATGCAGTATGCTTATTTGTTTCCAAGGTATCCGGCTTGGCACTTGGTTTTGACCTTTCCAGACCCTTAAAGATGTTGTTGATGTTGCTTTGAAGGAAATTCAAACGGAACGAAACTGATACATATATTACAAAAAAGCAAATGATACATAGTTTGTTTTTTACAATACATGCCCTCTGAGGGGTCAAAATACAACATAAGAAAATAAAAGTACATGAAATGAAAGCAACAACAAGCAAAAAGTCAGACACCAAGACCAAACTCATCCTCCTGAACTTCTTTGAGAAGTGCTTCAGTCACAGGATCAGCTGGACGCTCTGTGAGATTCCTGATAAGGATATTCCTGGTAGTAACAGCTGCGGTTAGCTTCTTGTGTTGACCCTGGTCCTTTGACCTCTTCACTCCAGCTCTAATCTTCAGCTCTGAGATCTCTTTCTGGGCTGCTGCCAGGGCTTCCTGTTGCTCTTTTGCACTAGCTTCCAGCTGCTCAATCTTGTCCTGAGTCCTCTTATCTTCCAGAGTACGAGCTTCGGTGATCCTGACCCACCTAGCTTGACTCTCCTTCAGATACAAGTCAGTCCTGGCTTTTTGGAACTGGGCCTCCTTGCAGGCATTCTTCAGAATCTGTTCTCCAGCCCTAGACTTCTTGATGTAATCCTCAGACTTCTCAATCCTAGCCAGATGCTCCACCTTCAACTTTTCCAACCTTTCAATATCCAACCTACCATCACTCCTCTCCCAGAGGGTCTTCTGTAGAGCCTGAGTCAACTTCTCATTTCTCTCTTTCAACTTCTCAAAATCCTCCAAATTGACAGTGACAGGAGGTGGTGCTGAGGATGGCCCAGGTATATCCTCCATGGTGAAGGGCATCCCAGAAAATTGAGCCCTGGCATGGGACCACTCATAGTATTGTGCTGATGCCACATTGTTGCACTTCCCCAGAATGGTTACTCCTTTAGTCTGAACATTGTCCCAGGCCCAGGCTGCTTGCCTGACAATAGCCAGATTAGGCTTATTCTCACAGTAAAGAGTCTCAGCCAAATCTTGTGCCTTAGGAGTGTGGACCAATGCATAGCCCAGTTGTCTTTTGAATAGCAGAGGGTTGTAGTTGATGCAACCCTTTACTCCTATCAGGGGTACATTGGGAAACTGCCCACAACTGGTAATGATATCCCTGCCTTTTGTGTTTTGAGTGCACCACCTGATATCAGCTGAAGTTAAAGCAGTGAGTCTTCTAGCTCAGTTCCTCTGCTGATGAGTATTCAAAAATGCATTTGTCTTAGGCAAATGTCTGAGCAGCCAAGTATGGAACAAGGGAGCACAACACCTTACTAATCTTCCCCTCTGCTTTTCATTCCTCTGGTGAACTGAGTAGTAGAAATCTCCCAGTAAGGTGGGCACTGGGTTTCTCAGGATGAAAAGATGGATTGCATTCTTGCTAACAAACCTAGGCTCATCTGCAAACAAAATGACCCCATATATGCTAAGGGCCAACAAAGCACAGACTGCTTTCCATTCTCCTGAAGAGGCCTTCAAAGTAGCCTGAGATATTAAGAAGTCCAGATGTAGACCAGAGGTTCCAGCCTTAGTGGTCATATTCTGCCCAATCAGGATTGGTTCCAGATATAGTGCCTTTGCCACTTCCTCATTACTTGGAAAAGCCATCTCAGGGTTGAAGGGGACTCCACCCCTGATAGGTACTCCAACCAGTGATGAATACTCCTCTAATAAAGGGCCCAACTGAAAATCCTGAAAAGTGAAACACCTCAGAGGGGGATCATAGAACTGTAGGCAAGTATGAATCAGGCTCCTCTGCGAAGGGTCCAAATCCATAACCACATCCAGTGTGCCTCCATAGTGTTCTCTGAATAGTGGTATATGGTCTGGAGTAATCAGGGTCTGAATCTTCCTGATGTCAGCTAGCTCAGGCTGAAAGAAATGGTAGGAGATATTACTCTTTTTAGGTGCCATGTTGCTGAAGAGGAGCTGAGACAGATGCTGAGAATAACACTGAAAATGGGCCACTAACTGGCTGGTGTAGGTGACTGAAGCAGGTAGCTGATAGCTGAAGTAGGTACTGATAAAGATAGGTCTATGCTGATGATGGGGTCAAAACCAAGCCAAAAATAAAGGATGAATACCCTGAAAAACAAATAAGCAAATGTCAAAATGATGCAATGATGATGTATGCAAATGATATGCAAAGGTTTGTGACTGAGCTGGATCTGATCAAGTGCTCTGATATAAGTCCAGGTATGTTCAAGAAATCCAGGTGGAGGTTCATAAGTCCAGTAACCAAAGTGGGGGACTCAAATAAAGAGTCACATGTCCAGGGTTTAGAATCACAAGAACTGTTCCAAGATGTAGCACTCTTAATCAAATCAAAGTAACAGGGTATGCTGAGGTCAAGGGTGCCTGCGAACCTGTAAACAGCCCAACCCCCTCACAGGTGGTGTTCTAAAACAAGGATCCTCAGACTTGGATCAGTTATGAGAAGTGTAAACACTTCTAACCCGGAGGTACAGTGTTTACAATAACCATAAAAGATCCTCCTCTAATTCACCTCAGTTTCTGAAGGTCAATATAAAAGGTCATTCAGACTTAGCAGGCTTCCCAGATAGCCCTAGCACTACAGGAAATCTGCAGCACAGAGTTCTCAAGAAGAAACCCATATCTGAACCGTGTTTCATATTCCCGCACCAGACCGAAATGGAATGGGAAAGAACATGAACCACTCTAGCCTAGGTGTCACTCAGGTCCCAGGTATAGGACCTTAACTCTCAATAGAACCCCACCCACCAAAGCAACCAAACAAATCCAGCCAGCACAGTATGACAGTATGATATATGCACAAAGTTATAAAGAGAGTCAATAAAAGCAACTGTACATAAAGCAAAAAACAAAATAAACACAAATACAAGCACGACTAGCACATAACACCCCAATAAACATAAATCAATCAAGCGCTAGGAGGAACCCACAAAAAGAACCAGAAGCCCTGGTTACAATATAAGGTATCCCCAGCAGAGTCGCCAAGCTGTCGCTCCCAAAAGATGAGACTGGGCTCAAATATGGTACAGACGCGAACGGTCGGCGAAAGAACAATGAGAACACACAGCAGTGAACTCACTGGAAAAGAAAAGAGTCGCCAGCTAGGCATTTTTATCCCGGAGGAAAGGTAATGCTGCATAGACCTAGAAAGATATGGATAAGACGGTTGCGAACCAGAGAGACTGAGAAAGGGGGTTAGTTACAACCTGGGAAGGTATTAGCACCCAGATTGTCCGCCGTACTCGACGGGATCCACGCTTAAAAGATTTGTGTTTTAAAGGGGTAGTGTCAGTGCAATTTGTGAATAAGGAGGCTGGAAGAAAATGTACAGGTGTCAGTGTAAAAGAAGTGTGAAGTGTAATATATACAGTGTCAGTGTAGGAACAAGAGTGAAATGCCCAAGAATATGAGGCTAAAAGAATAAAGCTGGAAGGAGGGGGAATATATAGAGACTTTTGTTCGATAACTTGTTAAGTTATGCCTACGTATCCTCTCGTGCAATGAGGAAGTCAGAACACCGTAGTTCGACCCAAAGAGACTGAAAGGTGAATTGACTTGTGAACTGCTTACTTGTCTATGCTCAAGTGTATGACCTGTCTGGCTCAGGTGCTAACTGTCTTGCATTAGACGGAAGAAACAAGTTCTCGTTTGTGAATGAAGGTGATGAGAAAAGAATCCCAGAGGAGACGATTATTGTTTGTTTTTGAGTTTTCAGTCTTTTATTGCTTTTGAGAATTTGTCATAAGTTAATGAGCTTAAGTCTAAACCAATGGATTTAGTAAACTCATCACATCTTCCCTCTGATTAGGGGTAATGAGAATACCTTAAGTGTGAAGTCAGCTTCTCACACTTAATCACCATGATGTAGGATTAAGATCATTAACCTACTTGTGATTAGTTAAATGTTTTTGTTGCTTTTGTTTAGTGTTAAGTAATGAGATTAAGCCATAATCAGGGATTAAACAGACTCATTACACCATCCTAATAGAAGGATAATAGATGAGAATGTTTAAGCTGAGGAAAGCTCCTCAACTTAATCCATGATTAGGGATTAAACTCATGACAAAACAAGACCTTTATTAAGATGGATTTTAGTTAATGATATGATGAAGAAGTGAGTTTTATGATTTGTAAGACAACTTGAGGGGGACTTGTCCATTAACACTGGGGTTAGTCCTTCTTAACCAATTAAGGAAGAATTAGAACCCTAATGCAAGGCCCAAGTTACAAGCTTGGTGTCTTGATGATTATTAAGTGAATTGATTAAAGGATTTAAACACATTAAGGGTTTAACATTTAGGATTAAAGTTATACACTCCATCCTAATAGAAGGATGCAGGCATAAGCTTAATCACAAAGCCTTAAAGCCTTTAGGGTTTAGTCCCTGATTATAAGATGAGAAGAGAAGACTCAAAGAGACACAAAGGTAAAAGCTAAGAGGGGGGACTAATAAAAACCCTAATCATTGTCATGCTTGGTTGTTCCTAAGGTTAGTGAGGTTTGCAAGAGAAGTCTTCAATGGAACCACCAGGAAGCAGATGAAAGGATCAGGAGAAGCAAAGTAACTTGCTTCATTTAAGAAGACAAGTCACTTGAAGAAAGAAAGTAAGATGAAGAAGAAAGAGCAAGCTCAATCTCAAACACAAAGTAAAATGCAGCAAGGATGCATGAAAGAGATGAAAAGAAGTTGTGAGAAGTGAAGGCAAATTCACTTCTCAAAGTAACTTACCACCTGAAAAGTTAGTAAAGGAATTGCAATGCAATGCAAAATGAGATGAAATGATATGGTGTGAATCAAAACCAGAAGCAAACATGAGATGATAATGATGCTATGAGATGATGCAAACATGAATCAAGGCATGAGGATGATCATGTGAACCAATGGATGCAAATGAGACAAGTTAAGAACCATGAACAAACATGAAAAGTCATGATATGCAAATGACATACAACATGGCAAACACATGATGCAATGATCAAACATACTTTCAATATGTCTTAAGATGTCCAATGAATCAAAAGAATGCATAAAATGCTATGGCAAGTCAAGGTATGAATGCAAATGCAAGATGGATGCATATGGAAGCCCAAATTAGGGTTTATGATCAAAGCAACAAACACAAACCAAAATCAGAAGCAAACATCAATACAAAAAATTGAAAATACACTCAAAGGATCCCTAAACCTATACTAACTCACTGCCCAAAGGAAAAGTTCCAACTCTTAACCTAATTCAAGTTATGATTTTCCTAAGATTTCTAGGGTTTTAAGGTTCCTTAACAAGAAAAATGCCACACAAAATGAAAAATGCAAGATCAATTCATGCCAATTTAATCTCACAAACTACATCATATGCTAAACACAATGCAAAAAGAATCAAAGTCCAACTCTTAATGGTTAGGCAGAAATGATTTTTGGGAGTTTGGATCAAAATAATGCCTAAAAATGATTTTAATTCCATGAAAAATTCTTAAAAGACATCAAGATCAAAAAAGAAATTTGGTTTGAGGGTTGGACAATATTTCTAAATGGTTTTAAATGTTTCATGAATTTTTTGGTGATTTTTAAATACCTAAAAGCATTTTTAATTAATTAATTCTCATTAATTAATTAAAAATAAACTTTTAAATATTTAAAAATATTTTAAAAATGCAAAAAATAAAAATAAAAATGGTTTTGGTTTCTGAAATTTAATAAAAGCTTGTATAAAAAATTTCAGAATTTTTGAAATGGTTTTACTATTTTTAAATAAATGGAGAAAACAATGTAATTAAATGGAAAATAAAAATGAAATAAAACTGAAAAATGAGAAAGTAATCAAATCCAATGGCCCACGTTTGAACTGGCTGCGCGCGCGTTTGACCTGGCGCCATATCCAATGGCTGACAATCAAACTTGGCTAATTATGATTAGCCCTAATTAATTGTGCCCTAATCACTTTCAGGCGACCGGAACACTGTTCCGGTCGTCTTCTCCGGCCATCCCATTTCTCAAACTCTCTCTACACGCATCTAAAATAAAATCCAACTGCCCAGAACTCTTCCCCACTCAAACACGAATCAAACCCCTCATTCAAACAACATTTATCATTCCTGAATCAGCCAAATCGAATCAAAATAGTTTTAGGGCAAAAAGTTTCAGAGACTGCATACATACTCATTTTTCACTCATTTTCGAAAACAATCACATATTCATGATCAGGGAAGCATGTAGAAGCTATTAAGAACTTAAAATCATGCTTCTGGAACAAAAGTTCATGAAGCTACCTGAGTTTGAAGCTTTTCAGTTTGCAACTTTCTGACCTCTTCTCTCTGTGCAATCCACTCCTTTTAGGCCCCTGATGAAGTCTTGATGCTTAGAGAGAGTTTGTGATGGCTGGTTTGGAAGTTTGAACAAGTTCTGTTCAGGGTGGTGTGAGAATCGTGTTTGTGATTCTTTGAGTTTCAGGCTGTTTTGAAGGTTGGTTTGTGTTCAGTGAAGCATGGTGAGAAGGTTTGTGAAGTTTGTTTATGAGTTTGTGGCTTGAGGAGAGTGTTTCGAAGAGTTTTGCAAAATGGGGTCAAAAATGAGAGAGTTGTGTTCTGGCTGGTTTCAGGCTTGCTTATTGTTGTGTTTAGCTTGCATTTGATTTGTATAAAGAAATGTGATTGGTCAGAAGAAGTGACATGTCCTTTTGTGATAGGTATGGGTGCTTTTGCAAAATGTCAACTTTTGTGTAAGAGAAGCATGGGTCAATTGCTAGCCTAGTACAAGGAGGGTGTGTTGCGCAGCATGATGAGGGAAAAGGGCTAGGATGGTTCAGCAAACTAGGCAGCAAGTGGATGAGAAGTTATCATGACTTTTGCAACTTGGTTCACTTTGGTTCTTATGGAAGAAACTTGGTCCATGGGCCATGAAACATGTGATTCCTTGGGTGCATTCTGAACTTTAGATGTTGTGTGATCATGTTGTGTGGATTAGAAGCCCATTTGATGACTTAATTGGCCTTGAGAAGTGAATTTGCAACTTTGCCTCTTTGGTGCATGACTTGAAATTTAGTGATTTTTGCCAACTTTGACAAGCCATAACTTTTGATCAAAAATGAATTAGGTCATGTTCTTGTACTTTTTGAAAAGGGAAAGATCTATTCTACAACTTTCATGACCAAAGTTTTTCCATTTGAAGCATTTTTGGATCAAAAAGTAAGGGTTGAAAAAGTTGCCTAAAATGGCATTTTCATTAAAAGTCAAACTTGCCCAAAAAGTCAACTTTGCAAAAGACTTGAAATTCTCCAATTTTGTAAGCTTCAAACATCTTCCATGACCAAATAAAGATCATATACAATCAAAATGATGAAGAACACCCTTTGGTTGGGTCATTGGGGGCCTCAGATGCCCTGATTTTGCACTGACTTGCTCAGAAAGTCAACCTTTGATCAGATGACTTCCCCAAGGAATTTCTTCATGAAAATTGATATGAATACTCCCTATACCATATAGAGACCAATAGAAACAAGAATGACCCAAAAAATTGGGGTTATGGCCTTTGAAACCAAAACCCTAATTTTAGGTCATCTGGACAGTCAAGCCTGGCTCTGCTTCCATACCAATCCCAGTTCTTGTGATTTTTTGACATTCTTGACTTTAAGAGGGTATAATATGATACTTGAACACACATAGACCCCTTTGAAGTGATTGATTGCTTTTGGAGTGGCTCAAGAAGCTCTTGGATTGCTCAGATCACAAACCCTAGATGCAGATGACTTAGTACCAATGCAGTGAATCAAAAATGTGATATGAGATGGTATGATTGAGTTTATGCATATGAAGTGATCACAAGCCATAGTGTGAATGGGTGAGGGCAAATTTGGGGTGTTTACAAAGGTAAGTTGGCTTTTGGGAAGAATAATCGATGGCCCAAAATGAGATAACCTTCAGGAAGAATAAACGATGGCCCGAGGTAATAAGATAACCATAGGGAAGAATAAACGACGGTCCAAGGTAAGTTGACTTTTGGGAAGAATAATCGACGACCCAAAATGAGATAACCTTCAGGAAGAATAAACGACGGCCCGAGGTAACAAGATAACCATTGGGAAGAATAAACGACGGCCCACGGTAAGTTGATTTTTGGGAAGAATAAACGACGGCCCAAAATGAGATAACCTTCGGGAAGAATAAACGACGGCCCGAGGTAACAAGATAACCATTGGGAAGAATAAACGACGGCCCAAGGTAAGTTGATTTTTGGGAAGAATAAACGACGACCCAAAATGAGATAACCTTGGGGAAGAATAAACGACGGCCCGAGGTAACAGAATAACCATTGGGAAGAATAAACGACGGCCCAAGGTAAGTTGGCTTCTGGGAAGAATAAACGACGGCCCAAAATGAGATAACCTTCGGGAAGAATAAACGACGGACCGAGGTAACAAGATAACCATTGGGAAGAATAAACGATGGCCCAAGGTAAGTTGTTGATGAAGTTTGTCTGTTGGAGAATCAACCTGAAAAACAAGGTTAGTTTGGTGCAAATATAATGATATATATAACACTCTGCAAGATAATATTTTATGAGAATGTGTATGATATGATATGATATGATGTATGTACGAATGAATTATGTCGGGAAGCTGATCAGTAGCTTCATATAACAACTGTTGGCTGGGGAAAATAAATCCCGATTTGTTGCCGAGGAGCATGAAGACTTCGTTCCCGTCTTTTTTAAGAATATCGTACTTAGAACCTCTCGTTTTTCTTTCTTTGTACTTTTTATTGAAGGATTAGGTTCCTGAATATCCTGACTGAGGATAAAAGAGATGGACATAGATCCGGGAGACCTATGTAATTAAGTATCAATTCTTCAGAGGATATGACACCGCTTAGAGACTTCGTCAAGCCGGAAGTATAAGTTATTACTTAAGGTATTCTGTAAGGATATCCGTAAATATTACTCTATGGGGATGAACCAGCGAAGCTTCGTTGAATTCCTATCTCCCTTCGTTCTTAGTAAATGCTATTATTGTATTTTATGCATTTCTGGTTAACATCAATCATATTCAAAGGCATATATACATTCAAACATAATCAATGGACGTTTTCGCTTCAGTAAAAGGGGAAAAGTCAAACTGAATAAAGAGGGAAAAGTAAAGCTGAACTCGAAAACAGAATCGTTTCAACTTTGAAAGTGTATAACCAATTGGATTTGGAGCTTCTAAGGTTCTTAACTTTCTTGAATAATTTCCCAGAATTTCTCATGGCTAGATCAGAAGACATGATACTGACACCATCTGATACTACTGGCATAGACAGTTAATTTCCACAATGGCTTCTGCTGAGAATTAAATATCAAGGTAATACAATGAGAGGAACGTGCCTTCAAATTGTGATGGACCATATATGCTCCGAATATTAGATTTGGAAAGAAAGCGTTGCCCCTTGGTTGAGGATGAATTGTTCCATAATGGGAGTATCTGAAAGGAGCTACCTCAAGAGAAATAAGCAGAATACCCCACAATAATATGCCCCTGGCATTGTGAATTCTGTAATGTTACCCTTGGTAATTCAGATAGATGAAGAGAATTGCCCTGGCTATTAAGCATTGTTGAATCTGGACCTGATTGCCCCAAATGAATTGAACAGTAACTTGGTATGCCCCCTTGATTGGGAAACAGTGACTATGCCCCTTGTATACATGGGCTTTGATTCGGGAAGCAACTTTGTCTGTTGGAAGGACTCTGGTTTATTGAACATTCATCTTGGAAGCTCCTCTATGTGTCAAACACTCAGTTATATTCAAACAAATATATTCAAAAATGAAATGCTTATATCTGTCTTGAAGTTTTGAAAAAGAGTTATTTTAGAAAAACAATTTTTATGAAAACTGTGATATTAACTCAAGTTTTATAAAAAGCCTTAAAGGAGTCAGTGTCGCTCCCAAAAGATGAGACTAAGCTCAAATGAGGTACAGACGCAAACGGTCGACGAAAGGATGAAATGAAAAGAGTCGCCAGCTAGGCATTTTTATCCCAAAGGAAAGGTAATGCTGCATAAACCTAGAAAGATATGGATAAGACGGTTGCGAACCAGAGAGACTGAGAAAGGGGGTTGGTTACAACCTGGGAAGGTATTAGCACCCAGATTGTCCGTCGTACTCGACGGGATCCACGCTTAAAAGATTTGTGTTTAAAGGGGTAGTGTCAGTGCAATTTGTGTACAAAAGAGCTGAAACAGGATGCAAGTGTCAGTGTAAAAGAAGTGTGAAGTGTGTAAATGTACAGTGTCAGTGTAAGAACAGGAATGAGATGCTCAAGATCATGAGGCTTAAAGAATAAAGCTGGAAACAGGGGGAATATACAGAGACCTTTGTTCGATAACTGTTAAGTTATGCCTACGTATCCTCTCGTGCAATGAGGAAGTCAGAACACCGTAGTTCGACCCAAAGAGACTGAAAGGTGAATTGACTTGTGAACTGCTTGCTTGCCCATGCTCAAGTGTATGACATGTCTGGCTCAGGTGCGAACTGTCTTGCATTAGGCGGAAGAAGCAAGTTCTCGTTTGTGAGTGAATGAGATGGGAAAAGAATCCCGAAAGAGACGACTATTGTTTGTTTTTTGAGTTTTCAGTCTTTTATTGCTTTTGAAAGTTTGTCATAAGTTAATGAGCTTAAGCCTAAACCAGTGGATTTAGTAAACTCATCACATCTTCCCTCTGATTAGGGGTAATGAGGATACCTTAAGTGTGAAGTCAGCTTCTCACACTTAATCACCATGATGTAGGATTAAGATCATTAACCTACTTGTGATTATTTAGATGTTTTTGGTGTTTTTGTTTAGTGTTGAGTAATGAGGTTAAGCCATAATCAGGGATTAAACAGACTCATTACACCATCCTAATAGAAGGATAATATATGAGAATGTTTAAGCTGAGGAATGCTCCTCAACTTAATCAATGATTAGGGATTAAACTCGTGACAAAACAAAGCCTTTATTAAGTGGATTTTAGTTAATGATAAGATGAAGAAATGAGTTTTATGGTTTGTAAGACAACTTGAGGGGGACTTGTCCATTAACATTGGGGTTAGTCCTTCTTAACCAATTAAGGAAGAATTAGAACCCTAATGCAAGGCCCAAGTTACAAGCTTGATGTCTTGGTGATTATTAGATGAATTGATTAAAGGATTTAAACACATTAAGGGTTTAACTCTTAGGATTAAAGTTATACACTCCATCCTAATAGAAGGATGCAGGCATAAGCTTAATCACAAAGCCTTAAAACCTTTAGGGTTTAGTCCCTGATTATGAGGTGAGAAGAGAAGACTCAATGAGACACAAAGGTAAAATCTAAATGGGGGGGGACTAATCAAAACCCTAATTATTGTCATGCTTGGTTGTTCCTAAGGTTTGTGAGGTTAACAAGAGAAATCTTCAGAGGAACCACCAGGAAGCAGATGAAAGGAGCAAAGAGAAGCAAAGTAACTTGCTTCATTTAAGAAGACAAGTCACTTGAGGAAGGAAAGTAAGAAGAAGAAGAAAGAGCAAGCTCAATCTCAAACACAAGACAAAATGCAGCAATGATGCATAAGAGAGATGAAAAGAAATTGTGAGAAGTGAAGGCAAATTCACTTCTCAAAGAACTTACCACCTGAAAAGTTAGCAAAAGGAATGAAATGCAATGTAAATGGAATGCAATGTGATGATGCAAACCAAAACCAGAAGCAAGTGTGTGATGATAATGATTCTATGAGATGATGCAAACATGAAATAAGGCATGAGGATGATCATACAAACATGTGGATGCGAGAGAAGCATGCTTAGAACCATGAACATACATGAAAAGTTATGAAATGCAAATGACATACAAAATGGCAAATGAAAGATGCAATGATCACATATGGTTCTAACATGTCCTAAGATGTATTATGAATCAAATGGATGCATAAAATGTCATGGCAAGTCATGGTATGCAAGCAAATGCAAGATGAATGCAAAAGGAAGCCCAAATTAGGGTTTATGATCAATGCACAAAACAAAAATCAAAACCAGAAGCAAACATCAAGATAAAAAATTGAAAATGAATTCAAAGGAACCCTAAACCTATACAAACTCACTGCCCAAAGGAGGGGTTCTAACTCTTAACCTAATGAGGGTTATGAATTTCTCAAGATTGCTAGGGTTTTAAGGTACCTTGTCAAGAAAAATGTCAAACAAATTGAAAATGCAAGATCAAATCATGCCAATTTAATCCTATAAACTACATGCAATTCAAGATGCAATGCAAAAAGAATCAAAGTCCAACTCTCAAAGACTAGGCAGAAATGAATTTTCAAAGTTAGGATCAAAATAATGCCTTGAAATGAAATTAATTCCATGAAAAATTGTCAAAAGACATTAAGATCAGAAAAGAAATTTGGTTTGAGGGTTGGACAATGTTTCTAAATGATTTTAAAGGTTTCATGAATTTTTTGGTGATTTTTAAATACCTAAAAGTATTTTTAATTAATTAATTCTCATCAATTAATTAAAAATAATCTTTTAAATGATTTAAAAATATTTTTTAATGCAAAAAATAAAAATAAAAATGTTTTTGGTTTCTGAAAATTAATAAAAGGTTGCATAAAAATTTTCAGGATTTTTCAAAATGTTTTACTATTTTTAATAAAATGAAGAAAACAAATGAAATAAAAAGAAAATAAAACTGAATTTAAATGAAAGTCAGCGCATCCAATGGTCAGCATTTAAACTTGGAATGGAGGGAAAGACTGCGCGCGTGATCCTAGGGCTGATATTCAAACTGACTAAAATGGATTAATTAATTTAATTAAGTGAGATTAGGGCTAAGTGGAAGATCTGGACCATTGAACACGCGCGGGAATTGACTAAGTCAGCAACATCTACGCTCCACATTCAAACTTCATTAATTACACAGATTAAACCCTAATCACTTTCAGGTGGCCGGAGAAGACTTCCGGTCGTCTTCTCCGGCAAGACCCTCACCTGAAAGTTGCTAAATCCCTCAAAACTTCATGAAAATGAAATCTAATTGCCCATAATCAAACCCCATTCCAAACTAAATCAAAACCCCCAAACAAAAACCATTTTTCATGCATTAATCAGGCAAATCGAAGCAAAACATTTCTAGGGCAAAAAAGTTTCAGAGCGTTCATACATCCTGGTTTCTCAACCATTTTCAAAAATAATCATATCCCCATGATCAGGGGAGTACATAGAAGCATTTAAGAACTTAAAATGGAGTTTCTGGAAAAAAGTTTGAGATGGCTACCTGAGATGGAAACTCCTGGTCCTGAGCTTTCTGGCCTTTCCTTTGCTGTAAGTCCACTCCTTTGAACCCTCTGATGATGAAATGGAGCTTAGAAAGCTTTGAGGATGGCTGGTTTTTGAGATGGCAGAAGTTCTGTTCAAGGGAAGGTGGTGATCGTATTTTTGATTCAGGGAGTTTCAGGCAATGGTGATGGGTGGTTTTTGATCAGTGAAGTGTGCTGAGTTGATTTGTGAAGTTGGTTTGTGTGTTTGCAGCTTGTGGAGGGTGTTTCGAAAGCTTTTGCAAAAATGGGGTGAAAATGAGAGAGCTGTTCTTGGTGCTTTCAGGCTTGTGTTGTATATGAAATGTCTTGCTTTTGGTTTGTATAAACAAATGGGATTGGTCAGATGAGTTGATGTGTGCTTTTGTGATTGGTATGGCTCAAGTTGCCAAAATGTCAAGTTTGTGTAAGAGAGGCATGGGCTACTAGCTAGCCAAGGACAGATGGGGTGTCCTGCGCAGCAAGATGTGTGGAGAGCCCTAGGATTGTTTGTGGAGTCAGTAAGCAAGTGGATTCAAACTTGAGTGAGTTTTTGCAACTTGCCTCACTTTTACTTCTTATGAAAATTCTTGCTCCATAAGTCATAAAAATGAGTGATCCCTTGGCCCATTCTGAATTTTAGATGTCACATGATCATGTTGTGAAGAAATGATACACATTTGAGGCCTTTAGAACACTTGAACAAACCATTTTGCAAAATGTCTCTTTGGTAGAAAACTTCAAATTTTGTGATTTTAGCCAACTTTGACAAGCCACAACTTTTGATCCAAAATGAATTAGGTCATGTTTTTGTACTTTTTGAAAAGGGAATGATCCATTCTACAACTTTCATGACCAAAGTTTTTTCATTTGAAGCATTTTTGAATCAAAAATCAAGGGTTGAAAAAGTTTCCCAAAATGGCAATTTTCATTAAAAGTCAACTTTCCCAAAAAGTCAACTTTGCAAATGACTTGAAATTCTTCAATTTTGTGAACTTCCAACATCTTCTATGATCAAATAAAGATCATACACAATCAAAATGATGAAGAACACCCTTTGGTTGGGTCACTGGGGGCCTCAGATGCCCTGATTTTACACTGACTTGCTTAGAAAGTCAACCCTTGATCAGATGACTTCCCCATTGAATTTCTTCATGAAAATTGATATGCATGATCCCTATACCATATAGAGACCAATAGAAACAAGAATGACCAAAAAAACTGGATTTATGGCCTTTGAAACCAAAACCCTAATTCTAGGTCATCTGTGCAGTCAAACCTGGCTCTGCTTCCATGCCATTTTCAGTTCTTGTGATTCTTTGACATTCTTGACTTTGAGAGGACATAATATGATGTTTGAACATATATGGACCCCTTTGAAGTGATTGATGACCTTTGGAGTGGCTCAAGAAGCTCCTGAATTGCTCAGATCACAAACCCTAGATGCAGATGACTTAGAAACAATGCAGTGAATCAAAAATGTGATATGAGATGGTATGATTGAGTTTATGCACATGAAAAGATCACCAGCCATGGTGTGAATGGGTGAGGGCAAATTTGGGGTGTTTACAGCTGCCCCTATTCAAACATGAGTTAGCTGTGCAGGATGTAAGCTACGGCTTAACATGCAAACAAGATAACTTGTGGTTGAATACCAAAGACAGTCCAAAATTTGCACTCACAGAATGAAGAAGAAAAGGGATATAGATTGTAAAAGAAAATAAAGTATATTGTAAAGTATGGGCGACGGAGGACGACCGTCGAGCAGAGGACGACTGCTGGGGAAGGAGCAATGACGGGGACGGCCGACACGCTGGAAAAGTGCGGAAAATAAAGCAATGACGGGGACGGCCGACATGCTGGGGATAAAGGGGATTATGATGGGGACGGCCATCAAGTAAAGCTATAAGATTCTCTGGGGATCAATGAAAAATGATGTGGACGGCCATCAGGTTCATAAAGTAATGTAAACGACGATGGGGACGGCCATCGGGCTAAACTGACGAAGGACGATCATCAGGAAAAGGAAAAGGGACCACGACGGGGACGACCATCGGGTTAAAGAATAAATGAAATAATGATGAGGGACGGTCATCAAAGGTGAAGGACGATCACCTGGCAGGGTACGGCTGCCGAAAATATCGCGACATAGGACGAATGTCGGATAAAAAGGTCAACGATGGGGACGACCATCGGACGAGCATGATGAAGGACGATCATCAAGAGGTGAAGGAAGATCACCTAGCAGGGGACGGCTGCTCTCAAGGGTTATCATGACATAGGACGAATGTCAGATAACAAGATCGACGATGGGGACGATCATCGGATAAAATGATGAAGGACGATCATCAAAAGGTGAAGGACGATCACCTAGCAGGGGACGGCTGCTAAATATCACGACATAGGACGAATGTCGGATAGAAAAGGTCAACGATGGGGACGGCCATCGGATGAGCATGATGAAGGACGATCATCAAGAGGTGAAGGACGATCACCTAGCAGGGTACGGCTTCTCTCAGGGTTTATCATGACATAGGACGAATGTCAGATAACAAAAGAAAACTTGCTTTGCTGGCGATCTACTGGGAATAGTAAACACGGACGAGTGTTTACATCCAGGAAATAAAAGGTATAAGTGTTTTGACGTTGTGTATAGATTAAAGATGCGGACGAGCATCCCTAAGACTACGATACGGACGAGTATCAGGTAGAAACAAATACCGACACATGTTCAGAGATGATGATACGGACGAGTATCAACTGGTTAACAAGGAATACGGACGAGTGTTGAATCTGAGGGGACTCTTCTGGGGAATAGTATACACAGACGAGTGTCTATATTCAAAAAGACAAGGGTGTTTGACACGTGTATGGATTAAAGATGCGGACGAGCATCCTTAAGACTATGATACAGACGAGTATCAGGTAGAAACAAACGCTTGACGCATGTCCTGAGATGATGGTACGGACGAGTACCAACTGGTTAACAAAGAACATGGACTAGTGTCGAATCTGAGATGATATAAGTGGTGTATAGAAGATACGGACGAGTATCGGGTATAAGAGTAATAAGTATGAATAGTGTATGGATGGGTATTTAACCTGCTAGGGAGGGCGACACGGACGAGTGTCGGAAGGAGAAAAGTATAGTATAAAAAAATATCTGATATAGAAAGTATATGTATCTGTGCTAGGAAAAGTGACACGGACGAATGTCAAGAAAGATATATATAAGTATCTGTGAGTGCAAAGGGGTCGCTTTGGCTTTCTACTGGGGATGTGACACGGACGGGTGCCACAAGGAGTATATACTGATGTTTGTGATTGTAAGGCAACAGCTTTAGCTTCAACTCTTTGTTGGGGAATCTGGGGAGCATTCTGTATATTGTTGGTGGATTGTCATTATTCACAAGTGTTTGATTCAGAATCATGGCTTATGATTAAGCAATATGTTTGATTTTTTTGCCGTAATGTTCCGTATTAGACGGAATGCTACGCTTTGTGGGGTGAATATGATGCGAATGCCATGATTATGCAGGGATACCAATCCGGGATTCGGATCCCGTTGCTGTGAAGATCTCTGGCCGATCTGCTTTGAAATGGACATCCCAGCTGGGGATGAGATCATTGGTAGATCTGACAAGATGTATCTTCTTGGGGAATAGGTCACTGATAGACCTATCCTTGGTGATGAGGGACCCAGCTGGGGTTTGTAGAGGCTTTCGTCACTCTGTTGTGATTCCTTCATGCGTTGCTCTTCTGGATAGAGGCTGAAGCTCTGTGGGGGAAGTGTTTCCCTGGCTTCTGTACTTAACTGAGGAAGAAGAATGATTGGCACCTCGGCTGCGGAGAAATAACAAGTGGCAACTCAACTGGGGAGAAAACACTTTGGGTGCTAAAACTGAGTGAGTTTTGATTTGCCAGCTTGCTGGGATGAAGCTTACATGCCCCATGTTGCGCTTTGAATACCTGCAATCCTGCAAAGACAGAGGGACGCACAAGTAATCCCAAGGTGTCCCTTACCGAATTCCGTCATGGGAGTTCAGACACTCCCGGGAGTAAGTATACTTCCTGCAAGCACGCATTCTTTAGAAAGGAAACATCTGTGTTTATGCAATCAGTATCCCTAAAGACATCAGACATTTTGCAAATGAAAATAAAATGTACGAGACTAGACATGACTGAAAATCTGATTTTATTGATTCATGTGTCCTGAATTGGCAAGATACAGTCAAAGGAACATATCCCCTAAAATGAGGAGATTGTTACAAATTGAGAAAAAAAATGCTGGCAATGTTGACGACTCTTCAAGGAGCTTCTCTTTTGCTATGACTCGTATGACATTTGACGTTCTTCTCGTCTTGCTTTCTGAAGAAGGCTGATTCTGAGAGAAGCTTGATCCTTTCGAGGTTTACCAAGTTGTAGGTGATACAGACGAATTCAGAATGCAGTTGTTCGCTTACTCCCTTATTTTGCATGGATCGCCCTTTCGGGTTTTCAATCCATCGGGATACCCATTTTTGCCTGAGTTGTCCAATGCGGCTCTTCAACTAAGCAGGTGTACATTTTTTTGTTTATTTTCCCTTATTTTTGCCCGAGTCTTTTATTCTGTTTCTGACTCGCCGGGATGCCCTATTTTTGCCTGGACTTACATTCTGTTTTTATGTCCAGCGGGTCATTTTATGCGAAGTATTTTTTTAACTGCATCTGAATTCACAGGGGACGAGAAGTCTTCACCATCCATAGTGTTGAGCATTAGAGCTCCACCAGAGAAAACTTTCTTTACTACGAATGGTCCTTCATAGTTTGGAGTCCATTTGCCCCTGTGGTCTGTATGAGGAGGGAGGATTCTTTTCAACACAAGATCCCCTACTTGGTACTCTTGGTGCCTGACTTTCTGATCGAAGGCTTTCTTCATTCTTTTCTGATACAGCTGCCCATGACAGATTGCAGCCAATCTCTTCTCTTCGATCAGGCTCAGTTGTTCGTATCGGGATCGGACCCATTCTGCTTCGTTCAGCTTAACATCCATCAGTACCCGTAAGGAGGGTAATTCAACTTCTACAGGTAGGACTGCTTCCATACCATACACAAGCTGATACAGTGTTGCCCCAGTGGATGTTCTGATTGACGTACGGTACCCATGCAAGGCAAATGGTAGCATTTCATGCCAGTCTTTGTAGGTGACTACCATCTTCTGCACATTCTTCTTGATATTCTTATTAGCTGCCTCAACAACGCCGTTCATCTTTGGCCTGTAAGGAGAAGAATTGTGGTGTTGGATCTTGAAGTCCCGGCATAGCTCTGCCATCATTTTGTTGTTTAAATTGGAACCATTATCAGTAATGATTCGCTCGGGAACTCCGTATCGACAGATGATATCTCTCTTCAGAAATCTGGCTACCACTTGTCTTGTAACGTTTGCATAGGAAGCTGCTTCGACCCACTTGGTGAAATAGTCAATGGCAACCAGGATGAATCTGTGGCCATTCGAAGCAGTCGGTTCAATCTTGCCAATCATATCAATGCCCCACATGGCGAAGGGCCAGGGTGAAGACATCACATTCAAAGGATTGGGAGGCACATGCACTTTATCCGCATAAATCTGGCATTTATGGCATTTTCTGGCGTAGGCACAACAGTCGGCATCCATTGTGATCCAGTAATATCCTGATCTTAGCAATTTCTTAGCCATTGCATGTCCTCCAGCATGGGTACCAAAGGATCCTTCGTGCACTTCATGCATTAACAAGTCTGCTTCTGTTCTGTCAACGCATCTGAGAAGTACCATATCAAAGTTTCTCTTGTACAAGGAACCATCGGTGTTCAGAAAGAAACTACCAGCAAGCCTTCTCAAAGTCTTCTTATCATTGGAAGATGCCCCAGGTGGGTATGTTTGATCCTCCAAGAAGCCTTTAATGTCATGGAACCAAGGCTTATCATCTTTGACAACATCTGCTGCGAACACATATGCTGGTCTGTCAAGTCTGGACACTGAAATTTGAGGTATAAAATTGGCAGCTTGAACTTTGATCATGGATGAAATGGTAGCCAGAGCATCTGCAAACTGATTCTCGTCCCGAGGGATATACTCGAGCTTGACTGTTGTAAAGAAAGTCAATAACCTCCTTGTATAATCCCTGTAAGGTATCAGATGATCCTGGTGTGTGTACCATTTGCCGTTGGTTTGATTAACTACCAGAGCTGAATCTCCAAATACAGTCAATGTCTTGATCCTAAGGTCAATGGCTTCCTCAAGACCCATAATGCAAGCTTCGTATTCAGCTTCGTTGTTAGTGCAGTTAAAGGTGAGTTTTGCCGAGAAAGGCATGTGAACTCCTTTAGGCGTAATGAGTACTGCACCAACACCACGACCATTCATATTGACAGCCCCATCAAACATCATAGTCCATTCTTCTTTCGGGTCAGGCCCTTCAGTGTGGACAGGCTCTTCATGATCTTTTGCTTTAATGAACATGATGTCTTCATCAGGGAAGTCAAATCTCATAGGCTGGTAATCATCAATAGGTTGCTCAGCAAGATATTCAGACAATACACTGCCCTTGATGGCTTTCTGAGATGTGTACTGGATGTCATATTCTGTGAGGATCATTTGCCATCTTGCAACCCGTCCGGTAAGTGCTGGCTTCTCAAAAATGTACTTAACTGGGTCCATCTTGGAGATCAATAAAGTAGTGTGGGTCAACATATACTGCCTTAGTCGGTGAGCAGCCCACGCTAAAGCACAACAAGTTTTCTCGAGCAGTGAATAACGTTGTTCACAGTCGGTAAACTTTTTGCTTAGGTAGTATATTGCATACTCTTTTCGACCAAACTCGTCATGCTGGCCCAGCACACACCCCATTGACTCTTCTAATACTGTCAAGTACATGATTAGAGGTCTTCCTTCAACTGGAGGCATAAGGATTGGAGGCTCTTGTAAGTACTCCTTGATCTTGTCAAAAGCCTTCTGGCAGTCTTCGTTCCACCTGACCGTTTGTTCTTTTCTCAACAATTTGAACAAGGGCTCACAGGTTGCTGTAAGGTGAGATATGAACCTCGAAATGTAGTTCAATCTACCTAGAAACCCTCAGACTTCTTTCTCTGACTTTGGTGCAGGCATTTCTTGAATGGCTTTGACTTTATCAGGGTCAACTTCAATCCCTTTTTCACTCACAATAAATCCCAGCAGCTTACCGGATCGTACCCCGAATGTGCATTTGTTGGGGTTTAACTTCAGTTGGTACCTCCTCAGACGCTTGAATAACTTCAACAGAATCACTAAGTGATCTTCTTCTGTGAGGGACTTGGCAATCATGTCATCCACATAACATTCGATTTCTTTATGGATCATATCGTGGAATAATGTCACCATAGCCCGTTGATAGGTTGCACCAGCATTCATGACGGCGGCGAGGTGCAAGGTTGCGGTTTTCGGATGGATGGTGGACGGTGTTTGGTTCGGTTTAGTTCCTTCTCAACTTTGCGGTGAGGCGGGTCAATGAAAAAGGTGGTGGTAGTGGGGTTGGTTTTTGGGACGGTCGGATGTTGTTGGTTTTGCTGCGATGGTTTTTGGTTGTGCGGCGAAGGTGGAGGGTTTGGTGAGTTCTGTTTTGTTCTGTGATTGGAAGAAAGGTGGCGGTGAATTTGTGATAGGTGGTGGTGGGCTTGGTGAGTTCTGTTTTTTGCTTTCACAGGTTTTGTTTTTGGTGCGTTTTGGGTGTGTTTGGTTCTGGATTTCGGTGAGGTTTATGAGCGGAGGGAGTTTTTACATAGAGCTTTTGAAAATAATGCAGAGAGTTTTCTCCATTTTTTTATGAGGAGAATGTGTGTTGGTATCAGAAATTCACGTAGGTCCGATTTGAGATGGGACAAAGGGTCATGGCGTTTCAGTGGTGTGGTCGTTATGGGAAGGTTGATTCAGTGTTGGTTTGTTATTGATTGGATGTTTACCGGTCTTTTTTTTGTTGAAGGTTGAGGTGTGATGTAGGCTCTCTGTATGTGTTTTGCTGTGTTGTTGTTGGTTCTAGGAGCCGCGAGAAAAAAATGAACCACAAGTTGAATGTCTTTTTTGGTTTATGATCTGTTGATGAAGGAGGCAGGTTTGTGTGGTCCCCGTCGTTATCCCTGCCCCTCACTTCTTATCTGTTTTTTTGCTTTTTTCCCCTTTTTTCTCTGTTTTTGGGTTAAGACGTTTTTATGAAGTTTTCGGGACTGCATTTATGACGGATCCCTCTTGTTATTGACTTGTCCTGTATCACTTTTTGGGTGCAGGTTTTGATTTTGTCAAAATGGTGTAAGGATGCAACATGTTTTGGCATGTTGTTGCAGGAAGGGGTTTGGAGTGTAGCAGGATCAGAGGCGCGGGATGAGGCCAATGCGGTTGACTAAGACAAAAACAAACTTTCTTTTCTTTTTTTGAATTTACTTAAAATAACAATAAAAAATGTTAAGTAATAATAATAATTAAATCAATTAGAGAAAAGAAAAAGGATATAAACTAAATATAAATCAAAAAAATAATTTTAAATTATACTATCTAATTTAAACTAAATAAGAGATTAAAGTTAAACCAAACATAATTAATTATTTTTAAAAAAATAAATAATAATAAGTTGGATTAGAAAAACTTAAATCAAACTTAAAACTTAAATTATTTCAAAACAATCTAAAAAGACTATCTAAATAAAATAATAAAATAATAAACAATTAAATTATGAGATGAGACAAAAATACTAATTCTAAAATGAAACAAAAATCTAAGATACAAATAAAAATTGGATTAAGGTAAAATTGAATTAAAGGGTGCATGATTATGAAGATGGACTAAAAATGCGTAAACAACTGATTATCGATATCACGACAAAAATGCGTTGAAAAATGCAATAATTAATGATTAATGATACGTTTAACCTAAAATGCAAAAATTCTTGATTTTCCATATATCGACAAAATGCGTCAGAAAGTGAACAAAAATTTGAAAATTTCTGGTCAAAATTTAGGGTATGACAGCTGCCCCTATTTAATTGTCCTGAACCTGAATGTACTAGTAGCAAAGATTTTTTTTGGATATTCAGGGTGGAAGATGATTAAATATCAGAATACCTAAAATTTTGACTGAAAATGTGGATAGAATGATATGATATGCAATGTAAAAAATGCAATAACAAAAGCTACAACGCTACTGGGAAAGAAAATCGACACTACTGGAGATTAGACACACACGACTGTAATAGAACTCACACGAGGAATATCTTGAGCGAAGCCAGATGACAACTATCTACAAGTTCTAAGATGACTCGAAATCTCTGAACAAAATTCCACTTTGAGGAATCTACTGCCGAGATTTAAAACCTCATTTGGAAATACCTTCTGTTGGTGTATCAAAACGAACCAGAAATCTACTGCCGAGATTCTGGAACGAAAACAAATTCTTCCGAAGTCTACTGGAGTCTACTGCCGAGATTACCAGAGAATCTAAGAATGGAATACCTTCTGCCGAGGTTTCGAAATGAACCCAAAATCTACTGCCGAGATCTTGGAAAGAAAAACAAATTCTGTCGAAATCTACTGGAAGTCTACTGTCGAGATTTTCCAGAGAATCTAAGAATGAAATACCTTCTGCCGAGGTATCAAGATAAACCAAAAATATATTGCCGAGATCTTGGAAAGAAAACAAATTCTGTTGAAGTCTACTGGAAGTCTACTGCTGAGATTTTCCAGAGAATCTAAGAATGAGATACCTTCTGCTGAGGTATACTATGAAATTCCTACTGCCAAGGATTAACTGAGGATACACCTGTCGCCAAATCTTCTGCCGAGATTTAACTAAGGATGCCATTGAATAGAACTCTCACCATACTTCCCTTCTTCTTAAAGAGACAGTCATATGATGGAGAAACAATTTCACGCTCAAACTTCTCAACTTGTCTGGAAGAGATGCCTTTTGACGAAAATCGAAAAATCACGACAAACTTCTCACCTTGTCTGAATGAGATGCCATTTGCCGAAAAAAGGAAATAAAATCACAACAAACTTCTCACCTTGTCTGGATGAGATGCCATTTGTTGGAGAAAGGAGATTCAAACCAAACTTCTCAACTTGTCTGGAAGAGATAGCCATTTGACGGGAATTGGAAAATTCACAACAAACTTCTCACCTTGTCTGGGTGAGATAGCCATTTGTTGGAAAAATAACGAGATTCATATCAAACTTCTCCGCTAAACAGGGGAGATACCATTTGATAGAACCCTCACCATACTTCCCTTCTTCTGAAAGAGACAGCCATATGATGGATAAACTACTTCACGCTCAAACTTCTCAACTTGTCTGGAAGAGATAGCCATTTGACGGGAATTGGAAATTCACAACAAACTTTTCACCTTGTCTGGGGGAGATAGCCATTTGTTGGAAAAATAACGAGATTCATATCAAACTTCTCCGCTAAATAGGGTAGATACCATTTGATAGAACCCTCAACATACTTCCCTTCTTCTGAAAGAGACAGCCATATGATGGAGAAACTACTTCACGCTCAAACTTCTCAACTTGTCTGGAAGAGATAGCCATTTGACAGGAATTGGAAAATTCACAACAAACTTCCTACCTTGTCTGGGTGAGATAGCCATTTGTTGGAAAAATAACGAGATTCATATCAAAATTCTCCGCTAAACAAGGGAGATACCATTTGATATAACCCTCACCATACTTCCCTTCTTCTGAAAGAGACAACCATATGATGGAGAAACTACTTCACGCTCAAACTTCTCAACTTGTCTGGAAGCGATAGCCATTTGACGGGAAATGGAAAATTCACAATAAACTTCTCACCTTGTCTCGGTGAGATAGCCATTTGTTGGAAAAAGGACAAGTTCATACCAAACTTCTCCTCCAAATAGGGGAAATGCCATTTGATAGAACAATAACCTTGCTAGGGATGAACAAACTGCTCGAAAAGAGAATGTCATCTGCTGATTTACTAGGAAATCCATGGATAAAAACAAGCTTCTCAAATAAAGAGACTGCCACTTGTTGATTCCACTTAGAAGTTCAAGGACGAAACAAGCTTCTCGAATAAAGAGACTGCCACTTGTTGATTCCACTTAGAAGTTCAAGGACGAAACAAGCTTCTCAAATAAAGAGACTGCCACTTGTTGATTCCACTTAGAAGTTCAAGGACGAAACAAGCTTCTCGAATAAAGAGACTGCCACTTGTTGATTCCACTTAGAAGTTCAAGGACGAAAGAAGCTTCTCGAATAAAGAGACTGCCACTTGTAGTCAGGTATTAGTATTCCAAGAGAATGTTGCAACAACACTGCTGGAGAGCAAAATTTGTCTTCACTGGGGGAACCTTTAACAAATTCCTTCTAAGAGACAAAGTATTCAAAGGTGCAAAATAAATGCACTTTCCATCTGAAAATTCAATCATTAAAATTGGCAAAGACCAAATTCAATCCAGGAACGAGCTGGAAATAAACTATCAATCAAGACACTAACCCATGAGGAATGAACTCAACTGGGGATTTATCCTATCCAAGTGTGGAAAGGAGAACTAAAGCAAAAATCTTCCACGAGGGTAAAATCTCAGTGGGGAATTAGAAAGATCGTACATTTTCCGCCTAAGGTTGACAACTCTATTTGGAGAGAGACACATCCCTTGGGGATAAACACGACCAATGTGAAGGAAGTATACATCAATGAATGCAATATGAATATGAATATGAATTCAATTATGATGTACATGTATGTATATGCATTATGTTTTTGCTGACAAACAGACAAAACAGACACAAGAGATAAACTGGTGACGAAATAAATATCACAACAATAAAATGGTGACGAAATAGACATCACAACAAATGGATACTCGACCAATCTCGTCAAGGTGTACTCAACCATTGAAGATAGGGTATAGAACCATCCATGGAACAAAGTCCTGTTACAAAGCTCAAATCTCTTGGAGGAGAGAAAAATACTTCAATTGGGAAATAGACCCAAGCAAATCTTCTAACTTCAATGTCCATCAGAAGGAAACAATCATACAAACTATGTTTGCTTAGGATGAAGTAAATTTGTACTCCGTTGGGGAAGAAAATCACATTCAGCTGGAGACGCTTGAATCAAGGCTCAATTGGGGATACTAGACTTAGTATCTCACTGGAAGTACTAAGTAGCAAAAGGAATTCACTAGAAAATACCGAGTCATGCACCCAACATATCATAGCAACTTGGCGTAAGGACCCTGTCATCTGGAGATACTTGCAAGGTAGATTACAAGAGTGTCTTGCTTGGGGAAACACGTGGTCATGCATCCACGAAATGGTTTGTGAGAAAAGATCATCTCAAGAGGATTTTACAGAAGACTTGACATTCAGAATGCCTCAGTGTCTTCAAACTCTTATAGAGATTCGTCGAATATCGACGTCATTGCCTCAGATTAACCGTGTTTGGCACAAATGAGTCTTCAATACTTATCCTTTTAGGGATGATCGGAATGTGTAAGTAGTAAAATAGGAAACAACTTGCCGATGTCTAGCAAGGTCTTCGAGCAACTTTCCCATGTATGGCAATGTCTTTAAGCAACATGCTCTTTTATGGAAAAGTATTCAAGTAACCTGCCTCCATCTGGAAAAGTTTTCAAGCAGCTTGCCCCTGTTTAGCAAAGTCTTCGAGCAACTTGCCCCTGTCTAGCTAAGTTTTCAAGTAACCTGCCTCTATCTGGCAAAGTCTTCAGGCAAAATGCCCCTGGTGATGATCATTCTCTGAAATGGTTGTTCAACTACTCTTCAGAGTTTCAAATCTCAAGAGATTAAGCTCATCCCTGGTACTCATACACAGGCTTCTATGATATCAAACAAATGCTGACAAGAAAAATGTTAATGTTGAGACTGCTAATGCAACACATATGTTTGTCTCGAAGGTTTTTTTTAATGTTTTTGAAAAGATTTTCACAATAGCCTGTAACCGAATCACTAGCTAGGATGTGATATTCATTTTTTATGAAGCCAACACAAATTTTGAGCATAGCTCATAGGAGTCGGGAAACACTATCTCATCGAGTGTGCTTTCGAAATAAACCCTACTTCAATTAGGACTTTTGAGGGTTATAATGTGGTTTGGTTCACGGTTCTTAGAAACAAAGGATAAAGGCTCAAAGTTTATTTGGTGCCCACCCATTCTCCATGATGTTCTCCAATCCTATGCTCAACTAAATTGATACATACATTTGTCTTTGATGGATTTGTAATGAAGATGAAGATCCAAGGTTTGCTTGAAATGACAGTCATCTTATTTATTCTTCATGGATATTGGTGACCCCTTGACTTTGGTATGGTGGTCACTAAATCTTATGTATTTGAGGACTTCTTTCAATTGACTTGTTCTATTTGGTCCCTAAATCTCCTTTTGGGTGTTTGACTTAGTAGGATTTTCTTTTTCTTTTTTCTTTTTTTTCTTTTTTTCATTGGAAGGCTGAAAATTGTGACTGTCAAGTCGTTGATTGTAGTGGATTCCCTGATGAGATGTTTCACCTTGTAATTTGAATGTGTAACTAGATTAATTGAACACTACCCTACCCCAGGTTAAGCGTGAGGGTTTTGAAATATCTGAAAGAAACTCCTACTTCTAGGCTCGAAGTGGTTGACTAGGGATTAACTCCTTATTTCTCCAGTGTTTGGGGATTCGAAACAATGCCTGTACATCGTCAGTATGGTTTTGTTCAAAAGCGTCCAGCTAGAGAATTTGTGTTTTAATTTCGTCATCCTCCCTCCAATTCTCCGCCTAGGCAAAAGATGGGATAATGTTGGCATTATAAAAGTAGAAAAAGTATTATGAGTGAATACGAATGGATTACTTTAAGACAAACATATTCATTGCATTAATCATTCAAAACAAATAAGTTCTTACATGCCAAAAACAAATGCATTGATAAACAAAGAAAAATACATATGAAAAGCAGCGAATGAACTAAACATCTCAGAAGATAATTTTCAGAGCAGCAAATGATCATATGCATAGAGGAACTTGTTCCATGATCCAACAACAAACTGACTTGGAAAAAACTCTCTTAAGTTTTTTTTATCAGCACAAAGGCACTCCGTCCACAGATGGAATTCCTCCATTGAAGGCCAACACCCAATAGTCGATCATCTCTTGAACCTTTTCCTGGAAAACTTTGCACTCTTCAATCGGATGCCCCAGTACTCCACCATGAAATTCACAACTGGTATTTGGATTGAACCAATGAGGGCGAGACCTCATGGCTCTGGTCTTTCTGGGCCCATCACTAAATTCCTGGTGAAACAAGTCCACATTTGACCGTAAGTCATTGGGATTGGATCGAAATGAGGAGTCTCTCTTGTTGGGTTGTCCTGAGATCTCTGTTGATCATGGCGCTGATTCTGACATTCGCCATAAGGCACTGGAACTTGCAAGATTTTAAGAGAATCCCTAATTGCGTTAACTTCAAAATTCCCTTCCTCTTGTGAATCACACACAGACTTCTCTTCAACAATTTGGAAATCTGGCCCCTCTTGGATTCTTCTACATTTGAATGCGTTTTCAATGTTTACTCCAACTTCCACAATTTTGGAGAACTCTAATGGCACAACGCATATCATTCTGATATAATAAGAGTCTGATAATGTTTTCAGAAACATTTTGGCCAGTTCTTTCTCTAAGAGTGGTGGATGAACTTGGGCTGCCAATTCTTTCCATCTTTGTGCATACTCCCTGAAAGATTCATCGTCTCACTGACTCATTCCTATCAACTGGTAATAGTCTGGAGCCATGTCCAAATTGTAGTTATATTGCTTCACAAAAGCGCCGGCTAGGTCTTCCCAAGTCTGTATATGGTTTCTTTCTAGCTTCATATACCACATCAAAGATGCCCCATATAGACTTTCTTGAAAGTAATGAATCATCAGCTTATCATTATCGGCATGAGCAGTCATTTTTCGACAAAACATCGTCAAATGATATCTTGGACAACTTACACCCTTGTATATTTCAAAAGTAGGCATTTTGAAATCTGGGGGAATAATCACGCCCGGGACCAGACACAAGTTATGAGCTTTTAAACTAAATGTGTTGAGTTCTTTCACCATCTTCAGTTGTTCCTCGAGATCACGAATTCCTTCCTCAATTTTCACCACCTTAGGATTATTCACCTTTGTCACATGATGGACATTCTGAGATTGGGGAACATCCACTTGTTGAGCATCGTTGTCAAGAGGAAAATCGTACATTGGGTTGGTCATTACAGTAAAGCCTGACATGGAATCAGCATTCTCTGCCATATCTGTTGTTCTTCAGTGACTACTTCAGGCTTGAAAGAGACGTCTAAAAGTCAACAAACTGGTAGAAGGACAAATGAGTGAGCTTTTTGTTTGGTGGGAGAATGATATGCGATGCAAATGCAAATGATATGCGAATGAATGCAAAGCTCAGAATCACAAATACAATCAGTTCCAGCATGAAGGCAATATGTTGGATCCAAGGTACCAGTAACTCGGAATCTCCTAACTGGTAAGCCTTAAGTGGAGAGTTCTAAATTCTTTACCCATAAAGCCCACTCACAGGGTAGCTTCTATGGTGATGGTATAAGGATACTCAAGGTCACAGACGTTTATCGTACTAACGCCTCGCCGCAGGCTAGCTGTATTGTGACGATAATGACGATAAGGTCTACCTTGAGTGGAGTTCTCATGCTAGGCCCACAAAGGGGAGAGCCCTCGGAGACTAACACTACAAACCTTCCAATTTCGAAACTGGTTCTAAGGGGACCCAGAATCACAGCCCTTCCGTGAATCAGGTCACGCGACATGCTAGCTGTGTTGTGACAAGATCTACGAAAAATCTAACTATCTGGGGGAGCTTTCATGTTAGGCGTGCAAGGAGCGAGTCCTTGGAGATTAACACTAATAACATCCAATTCTAACTTAGGTGTTCCCTCTTCTTTTTCAAAATTCAAGTGTAAAGCTCTCAGTGATGTCCTGAGATCCAATGTACATATATAATGAGCAATATAATAAAGAAGGAAGCAATAAACAAGCGTATAAAATAGCAATAGCAAATAAAGAAGACAAACAAACAAACCATCAAACAAACGCAAACTATCTTAAGCTAGGCTCGACTCTCTTATGCTAAAGGCAATAGTCCCCAGCAGAGTCGCCACCTAATTCTATTTATTCTAACTAAAGAAAAGGGAGATATAGACACAACCTAAATAAAGGATAATAATGGTCAACGAAACCACTAATCTAAGTTCGGGAGTCAGTTACGCAAAGGGAAGGTGTTAGGTACCCCTCACGTCCGTTGTACTCAACGGGAACCTCTTAGTCTAATTTGCGCTTAAATGTTAACTTATTTTATTGTCTTCTTTTTGTTAAGATTGTTTATTAAAGGGAAAAGAAAATTATTATTTATTATGGGGAAAGGTTAAGTTTTTTATTATTGTGCTCGCGAAGGATTAAAATCCCCGTGCCTACGTATTCCCTTGTGCAATGGGAAAGTCAGAGCTTCGTAGTTCGTGTAACTAAGGTTTGTATACTTTATTGAACTATTGTTTGAAAATACTTTCTACTGCTAAGCGCTGGCTTATCTGCTCGTGATGGGAGGCTGAAGCGTTAGCTTGTTTGCGAGATAGAAAGATTTAAACGACGTTCATTTTGAAAAAGATGTTTGATCTTTATTAAAGTGTTTTAAACGAGAGGGTGGATGAACCACAATGCATGGGGCTAGCCCATGGGTGATTGCATTCAAGAACGTGTGGAGTGCAAGACTCCGGAGTTCAGTTACTCACTGATTAATTATGGAAAATAGCTTGTGTTGGTTGGTAATTTTTATATTGTATTTGAAAAGAAAGAGACAAGTCGTCATCTTTAAGGGGAGGTATCCCGCCTAATCCACCACAAACATTTGAGGAATAAGAAATCGAAAGAAGCTTTAAACTTGGATACGAGGATCGACAAGCAATGCCATATTCTTTCTTTGAGAAATAAAATCAGAAGAAGCTTTAAACTTGGATATGAGTATCGACAAGCAATGCCACATTCTTCCTTTGAGAAAAATTGTTTGTAAGATTTGATTTGTGTTTGTGGTTGATAGGAGGAACATCTTTCCTATGGAGATGAATCGTGTCTAATCTTTCGAGGTTGTTGAATTGTTTTGAATACGAAAGAGTGAATGAATTACAACTCGAAGGCTGGCCTTAAGAGTAATTCAGTTCAAGCACCCGAGGAATGCTAGATTCCTGAATTCAGTTCTTCGTATAATTAATTAAAAAGTTTTCGTGTTTTAGGAACGAGAGGATGAATAAACCACATCGCGTGTGGCTAGCCCAGGAGTGATTTAATTCAAGAACGTGCGGAATGCTAGACTCCGGAGTTCAGTTACTCGTTATTTGATTTGTGAATTAAGATTTACGTTTTGAAAACGAAAGAGCGAATGAATTACAAATCGGGGGCTAGTCCCAACAGAAATTCAATTCAGAAACCCAAGGAATGCTAGATTTCCGAGTTTAGTTCTTACGTTAATTTATTAGACGCGTAATGTCGTGTAGACGGCGATCACAAGTGATCGACTTACGTGTGTGCAAAATGATGTCGTATGAATTGTTGTTTTAATTGATTTTGAATCGAGTGTTCTAAATACGAAAGGGCGAATGAATCCACAACGCGTGGGGCTAGCCCAGGAGTGATTCACTCAAGAACGTGCGGAGTGCTAGACTCCGGAGTTCAGTTCTTTCGCAGATTAATTAGTTTGAAAGTTTTTAAATGTTTTATGGTTTATACACGATGGTGATGCACAATTAATCGAATAAATACAAATGTGACATCAGGACTAAATTGAAACGCAAAAGAGATAAAGTTGAGTTTTAACGATACCTAACAGAGAAGGTCTGTTGCCTCTTCGATGCGCGCAAAAAAAGTTCAATAATATTTATCAGAAGTTTTACCATTAATCCTCAAATGTTCGTTTTTAGTATCACGAATCCATATTAGATTCAACTATCCAACACTCAAACTCAATCAGAGTCAACAATTAAAATCAAAAGTAACATTTAATTTAAAAGAACAAAGAAAGTTAATCAATAATTTGCACTTAGATCTAACAATTAATCCCAAAAAAAACAAAATAATTAATAAAATAAATCAATAATTAACAATTTCCAATTAAATTCTAAAAAACATAAAAATTAAATAAAATTCTAAGTATCAATCAATCTAAGTTCACGTCAATTATCAAGACAAGTATTATAAACTAATAAAAAATGATGCTCAAAGATTAATTAAGAATAAATAAGATAACAAAAACCATTAGCAACTACCAATTAACAAGTTGGGTGCAGAGTTGAAACCAGATGCGTGGAAAGAAATCCAAACGGGCTAAGCCCGAAAACAACAATCAACAAACAATAATATTAGTAAAGGTTTTTTCCTCTTAAAACAAAAAAAGAAATAAAATAAATAATAAAACAATAACTTAAATAGATAAGGGAAAATGAAAATGGAAACGCAATATTCTACCCAAAGGGGATCTTCTTCTCCACCCTTTCCTAATCCTGCTCGCGTGATACTCGATCGACAGCGGCGCTCATGATTTGCGCGAGTTCCTCTATTGCCTCAAACATTATCTTGATCTCATCTTACTCATGGTTATCTCGGTGATTTCGTGATTCTCTCTCTGTGAATCCAAATATCCGTGAAGGCGGCGAGGTGCAAGGTCGCGGTTTTCGGATGGATGGTGGACGGTGTTTTGTTCGGTTTGGTTCCTCCTCAACTTTGCGGTGAGGCGGTTCAATGAAGAAGGTAGTGGTAGTGGGGTTGGTTTTTGGGACGGTCGGATGTTGTTGGTTTTGTTGCGATGGTTTTTGGTAGTGCGGCGAAGGTGGAGTGTTTGGTGAGTTCTGTTTTGGTTTGTGTTTGGAAGCAAGGTGGCGGTGAATTTGTGATAGGTGGTGGTGGGCTTGGTGAATTCTGTTTTTTTTTCTTTCACATGTTTTGTTTTTGGTGCGTTTTGGGTGTGTTTGGTTCTGGATTTCGATGAGGTTTATGAGCGGAGGGAGTTTTTACAGAGAGCTTTTGAAAATAATGCAGAGAGTTTTCTCCAGTTTTTTATGAGGAGAATGTGTGTTGGTATCAGAAATTCACGGAGGTCCGATAGAGATGGGACAAAGGGTGATGGCGTTTCAGTGGTGTGGTCGTTATGGGAAGGTTGATTCAGTGTTGGTTTGTTGTTGAATGGATGTTTACCGGTCGTTTTTTTGTTGAAGGTTGAGGTGTGATGTAGGCTCTATGTATGTGTTTTACTATGTTGTTGTTGGTTCCAGGAGCCGCGAGAAAAAAAATGAACCACAAGTTAAATGTCTTTTTTGGTTTATGATCTGTTGATGAAGGAGGCAGGTTTGTGTGGTCCCCGTCGTTATCCCTGCCCCTCACTTCTTATATATTTTTTTTGCTTTTTCCCCTTTTTTCTCTGTTTTTGGGTTAAGACGTTTTTATGAAGTTTTCGGGACTGCATTTATGATGGATCCCTCTTGCTATTGACTTGTCCTGTATCACTTTTTGGGTGCAGGTTTTGATTTTGTTAAAATGGTGTAAGGATGCAGCAGGTTTTGGCATGTTGTTGCAGGAAGGGGTTTGGAGTGTAGCAGGATCAGAGGCGTGGGATGAGGCCAATGCAGTTGACTAAGACAAAAATAAACTTTCTTTTCTTTTTTTGAATTTACTTAAAATAACAATCAAGAAATGTTAAGTAATAATAATAATTAAATCAATTAGAGAAAAGAAAAAGGATATAAACTAAATATAAATCAAAAAAATAATTTAAAATTATACTATCTAAATTAAACTAAATAAGAGATTAAAGTTGAACCAAACATAATTAATTATTTAAAAAATAAATAAATAATAATAAGTTGGATTAGAACAACTTAAATCAAACTTAAAACTTAAATTATTTCTAAACAATCTAAGATGACTATCTAAATAAAAAAAATAAAATAATAAACAATTAAATTATGAGATGAGACAAAAATACTAATTCTAAAATGAAACAAAAATCTAAGATACAAATAAATATTGGATTAAGGTAAAATTGAATTAAAGGGTGCATGATTATGAAGATGGACTAAAAATGCGTAAACAACTGATTATCGATATCACGACAAAAATGCGTTGAAAAATGCAATGATTAATGATTAATGATACGTTTAACCTAAAATGAAAAAAATGCTTGATTTCCATATATCGACAAACTGCGTCAAAAAATGAACAAAAATTTGAAAATTTCTGGTCAAAACTTAGGGTATGACACGAAGGAATTTAGAATTGTAACACTGTCATTTGTGATGGTTCAAAAAACCAAAAACTTATTTGAACATTCAATCATCTTTCTTTGTTGAGGATTCATAGTGACCTCTTTTTTTCTTTTTCTTTTTTGGCTTTATTATCCCTTCCTGATACATCTGACCATGACAAACAGTTGCTAGTCTTTTCTCATCAATTAGGTTTATTTGGTCAAGTCGAGTCTGAATCCATTCATCTTCATCCAAGCCTGCATCCTTCATTATTCTCAAAGAGGGAATCTGAACTTCAATGGGTAAAACTACTTCCATACCATAGACAAGGGAAAATGGGGTTTCCCCTGTTGAAGTACGCATGGTGGTACGATAACCATGAAGAGAAAATGGTAACATCTCATGCCAATCCTTATATGTAACTGTCATCTTTTTCGAGATCTTCTTAATATTCTTGTTGGCGGCTTCCACTGCGCCATTCATCTTTGGAAGATATGGAGAAGAATTGTGATGTTTAATCTTGAACTACGTGCAGAGATTGGTAATCATAGCGTTGTTCAAATTAGTACCATTATCGGTGATAATCCTTTCAGGGATGCCATATCTGCATATAAGATTATATTTGATGAATCGAGCCACAACATTCTTGGTAACAGAAGCAAATGAAGTTGCCTCTACCCATGGTAGACCAATGATAACCTGCTCTCAGAATCTTCTTAGCCATTGTATGCCCACTAGAGTGAGTACCAAAGATCCCATCATGCATGTCTTCCATAATCTCTACTACTTCTTTCTTATCCACACAGCAAAGCAAAGTTGAATTGTGGTTGCGCCTGTACAAAATTCCATTACTCAGGAAGAATTTAGCAGAAAACCTCCTTAGAAACTTCTTATCATTGACAGATGCCTCTTTAGGGAACTCCTGAGCTTCAAGATACCTCTTCACTTCATGGAACCAAGGCTTTTATTCTACTCCTTCAGTACCCACTTCATTGCAGTATGCAGGTTTGTCAAATCGATCAATAGTGATTCTCGGAGCTTCATCCTCCCAACTGATTTCAAACATAGATGCCATGGTAGCTAATGCATCTGCCAATTGATTCTCTTCTCGTAGAATATGCCCAAAGGTAATATCTTCAAAGAACGAGATCAAAGACAACACATGCTCTTTGTAAGGGATAAGATTAGGATGCCTGGTGTCCCAATCTCCTTTAACTTGACTGACTACTAAGGCTGAATCTCCATACACATCCAAAAATTGAATCTTCATTTCAATAGCAACCTTGATACCCATGATGCACACTTCATACTCAGCCATATTATTAGTACATTTAAAACAAAGCTTTGCAGTAACTGGTGTATAACAACCTTTAGGAGAGATAATCACAACACCAACACCATTACCAAGCGCATTAGAAGCTCCATCAAAAACCATAGTCCATCGGGATCCTTGTCCAGGTCCTTCATATTGTCTAGGTTCTTTAGTAAAAATCATAATATCCTCATCTGGAAACTTAAAATTCATATATTGATAATCATCCACTGCTTGATGAGCCAAATGGTCAGCTACTACACTTCCTTTGATTTCTTTCTGAGTAGTATATTGTATGTCATATTTTGTCAAGATTATTTGCCACCTTGCTATTCGTCCGGAGAGAGCAGGTTTCTCAAATATATACTTGATTGGATCCATTTTTCAAATCAATAAAGTGGTATGAGTCAACCTATACTGTCTTAGTTGGCGAGCAGCCCATGCCAAAGCGCATCAAGTTTTCTCGAGCAGTGAGTATCTTGTTTCACAGTCGGTAAACGTTTTGCTAAGGTAGTATATTGCCTGCTCTTTTCGACCAGACTCATCATGTTACCCCAACACACACCCCATTGAGTTATCCAATACTGTCAAGTACATAATCAAGGGTCTTCCTTCAACTGGTGGCATCAATATAGGAGGTTCCTGTAGGTACCTTTTGATCTCATCAAAAGCTACCTGGCATTCGTCATTCCATTCCAATACTTGATCTTTCTTCAATAACTTGAAGATTGGTTCACAAGGTATTCCTGAGATTTTAGAATTCTCTTGATATCGTAGTACCAAGGCTTGTCATTGTTAACACCATCAACTGCAAACACATAAGCAGGCCTTTCAAGACGAGACATCGCAATTTTAGGCATATAATTCCACTGTTGGACCTTAATCATAGATGATAAGGTTGCTAGAGCATCAGTGAATTGATTCTCATCACGAGGCACATAACGGAGCTTTATCGTCGTGAAGAACGTCAATAACCTCCTGGTATAGTCCATGTAGGGAATCAAATGTGGTTGATGAACAAGCCACCTTCTATTAACTTGATTTATCACCAAAGCTGAATCACCGAAGATATTGAGGGTCTTAATTCGCAAATTAATCGCCTCCTCGATCCCCATTATACAAGCTTCGTACTCTGCCACATTTTTGGTGCATTCAAACGTCAACTAGGTAGTGAATGGCGTGTGGACTCCTTCCGGTGTGATAATAACAACACCAACTCCGTTGCCATTCATGTTAACAGCCCCATCGAACATCAGACTCCATTTGGATTCAGGGTCTGGCCCCTCCTCCGAGAGTGGTTCTTCACAATCTTTTGATTTGAGGAACATGATGTCTTCATCAGGGAACTCAAATTTCATTGGCTGATAGTCGTCAATCGGTTATTCAGTCAGATAATCTGATAATATGCTTCCCTTGATAACTTTATGAGAAGTATATTGGATGTCGTATTCAGTCAAGATCATCTGCCAATGAGCTACCCTTCCGGTCAAAGCTGGATTTTCAAAGATGTACTTGACAGGGTCCATCTTGGATATCAGTAGGGTAGTATGAGTCAACATGTACTGTCTTAGTCGGCAATCAGCCCATGCCAAAGCGCAACAAGTTTTCTCGAGTAGTGAGTATATTGTCTCACAGTCGGTAAGATTTTTTCTAAGGTAGTATATTGCGTGCTCTTTTCGACCAGACTTGTCATGATGACCGAGGATGTAACCCATTGATCCTTCAAGTACTGTAAGGTACATAATCAGGGGTCTCCCCGGAACTGGGGGTATGAGGATTGAAGGTTCTTACAAATACTCTTTTATTCAGTCGAAAGTCAATTGACAGTCATCATTCCACTTGATGGCCTGATTCTTTCTCAAGAGCTTGAATATTGGTTCGCACATAGCGGTTAGGTGAGATATGAACCGTGTAATGTAGTTCAATCTTCCTAAGAAGCCACACACTTCTTTTTCAATCTTAGGCTCATGCATTTCTTGAATTACTTTCACCTTTGTAGGATCGAACTCAATCCCCTTTTCACTTATGATGAAACCTAACAGCTTAGCGGAGCGTACTCCGAAGGTACACTTGTTCAGGTTCAACCTTAATTTGAACTTTCGCAGCTGGTCAAATAGCTTGGCAAAGTTGACTAAGTTATCTTCTTCTGTTTGCGACTTCACGATCATGTTATCAACATAGACCTCAATATTATGATGAATCATGTCATGAAAGAGAGTCACCATTGCCCGTTGGTAAGTTGCTCCAGCAATTTTTAGACTGAACGACATCACTTTGTAGCAAAAAGTTCCCCAAGGGGTGATAAATGTAGTTTTCTCCATGTCATCTGGAGACATTTCAATCTGATTATAGCCTGAAAATCCATCCATGAAGGAAAACACCGAAAATTGAGTTGTATTGTCAACCAACACATCAATGTGAGGCAACGGGAAATCGTCCTTGGGACTAGCTCTGTTTAAGTCTTTGTAGTCCACACACATCCGAACTTTAACATCTTTCTTCGGTACCAGAACGATGTTGGAAACCCATGGGGATAACTTGTAACAGCCAAGAATCCATCATCAAATTATTTTTGAACATCTTCCTTGATCCTTATTTCCATGTCAGGTCGAGTTCTTCGCAAATTTTGTTTTACTGGCGGGCAGTCCTTACGGAGTGGTAGCTTGTGCACTATGATATCAGTATCCAGCCCCGACATATCCTGGTAAGACCAGGCGAAGACGTCAACATATTCACGGAGCATGTCAATCAATCGGCCCTTCACAGATTCCTCTAAGGATGCCCCGATCTTGACTTCTTTCTTCACTTATTTGGTGCCCAGGTTTACAATCTCAATGACCTCCTCGTGTGGTTGAATCTCCCTCTCCTTTGGCTTCAACAATCTGGCTAACTCCTCGGGCAGTTCACAATCTTCTTCACCTTTCTCATCGGCTAGGTAAATCGTATTGTCGAAGTCATAGCGAGCCATAACAAGATCGTTATTGATGAGACCCATCGGGGTGCATCTGCACGAACGATGATTCATGCTAGATTTTAGAGAGTGGGAAAATTATGCAAAATGAAAATGCACATTGCCATTTATTGTATGAAAATGTAAAATGAAAGACATGGAACGCTATGAATGAATGCAAAAACATCAGTTTAATTGATGATTAGTATTGCAAATTGGAACAATGAATGCCTTATAATGAGCTGTTATGCCTTGGGCAAGACATAGAGCTTTCATACAAGAATAAAACACAAGACAATTACTCTTTGCACTTAGTAACAGTTGCCGCTCCCTGGATTTCCATCCTGGTACAAACGCGAAAGTGGCTCGGAAAAGAGTAGAGTCGTCAGTCAGGCATTTGTATCCCGAAGGAACGGGAATTGTAATGTTGCACAAACCAAAGAAAAGAAAAGGAAGGACACGGGTCCTACGAACCAAAGAGTCTGGGTTCGGGAGTCGGTTACGACCTGGGAAGGTATTAGCACCCCAAATCGTCCGCCATACTCGACGGGATCCACGCTTGCAAAGAAACTGTTTCAAAGGGTGAAGAAATGAAAGTTGCTGCAAAAAGAAAAGACTAGAACTAGAGAAAAGAAAAGAAGGGGGAAATGTAGGGAAAATAAAAGAGTGCTCGAACGGGCCCTACCCCGCTGCCTACGTACCTCATCTGGACATGAGGATCAGAGTCGCCGTAGTTCCCCTAACCAGGGGTGGAAAGTGGCTTGTAAATTAAAATCTTGAACTGGTTATGTCAATGCTCGGGTGTTGCTGGCTCGGAAGACGAGTGTGTTATCGTTTTGTAAAGTGACAAGTAGGCGCAAGTTTGTACGTAAGGAGTGAATGGGATGAGAAAAGAAATCCTGAAGGAGAGACGTTTATTCTTTGTCCAGTGTTTTTTAGAAGCTTTTAGGAGTGTGGCACAAGGGAGTGAAAGTAAATCCTTTCCTAAGGATGTATTCCCATTACCACATCCCTAGATAGGATGAGTAACAAGTCTACCAAGAATGAAGAAGATCCTCAAACTTGTTTCCCAAGAACAGGGTTTGAATTCACTAGCTTGCTTTGGAATTATTAAGTGTTTTATGGATTAAAGTGAAGAAATATTTTTTAGGATTTTCTTTGTAAAAATAGTTTTATGATTGAACTTGTGCATCATGCTAGACAAGCTTGCACCACCACCAAGATGGGGTGAGTACAAGTGCCCCATGGAATAAGGCCATGTATCAAAGACTACTTCAACCTTTATTAAAGTGATTTTTATGTTTTTGTATGAAGATGAGAAGAGAAGAGAACCAAAGGAGCAAAAGGTAAACAACTAAGGGAATCTAACCATCCTAGAAGTTATCATGCAAAGGGTTGGTGTCATACCCTAAATTTTGACCATGAATTTTCTTTTTTTCGTTCATCTGACGCAGTTTCGTCGATATACTGTAATTCAACCATTTTCTGCATTTTAGTCAAACATTTCATTAATCATGCATCATTTAGTTGATTTCTATATTATTCTCATTTGTTTCATTTTTGAATATCTATATATATATTTTTATTATTCATAATTTTAGATTTTTGTCTTATCTTGAATTTATTATTTTTATTAGTCAGTTTAATTTAAATATAATGTAGTTGTAATTTTATTAGTTAAGGTTTGCAATTATTCTTTTTATATAAGATTAGTTTTTCATCAGTCTTTTATTTTAACTTAATTCAATTTAGCTTAGTTTTCAGTTTTTTTTTAATTTAACGTTTTAATTAAGGTTATAGTGTATATTAGTTTATTTAGATTAATTAGTTATTTTATTCTAGTTATTATTTTATTATTTTATTAACTTCGTATCATTGTATTGTTTTTTATTATTTTTTATTGTTTTATTTATACTTATCTTTGTGTCAAAAGCTTTATTAATTGTACTTTTTTATTTATTTATGAAAAGTTAGTAAAGGTGATAGAGACATTGAAGTATAGAGACATTGAAATTAGTAAAGTTAGTAAAGCTTTATTAATTAATGTTAGAAAGAAACAGACAAAAATCTAAGAATGAAGTATAAAGACATTGACCACACTTCATGTACAAAAAAAGGACTTCTGCAAAGGTGATGGCAACCCTACATAACACCCCAACCTGTCTGCCATCTTGTATCCCACACCATCCTACCATGCCAAATAAGTCTTACCCTGTATCCACACCTTTCACTAAATTGACTACAAGCCAAATATGCAGAGTCTTAACCAAACCTGCAACACAGACAAGAAGCGGAAATAGATGAAAATGATACAACATAATGCTGCAATAATATCAGGAGAAAAGTACATAACACAGAAGGGATGCATCGTTCAAAAAAAAGGATAAGAGAGGGGAACGCTAGCTGCCTTAAAAGGAGGCTTCCTCACTGCAAAATGCGGACTGGGATTTTCTCCCTAATCTGCAGAACCACCCTCACCATTATGCTTCATCACCATCTCACAAACCAACATCATACACCAACCAAAACAGAACTTCAACTTCATCTTTCTTCACACAAATCTTTCATTCTTCTTCAACTTTCGCCACAAATACTTCCTCGACCTCCGCACAAGCTATACAACCATAACTGAGAACAACCATTCAACACCAATCTCACCGATACAAAACCACCAAATCTGACCACACGACACCCACAAATCAAAACCGGAGCCGCCATTGTTCATCCTTCAACACACCTCGGAAACCAATCGAAACAACCGTCGTCCGAAACATAGTGAATCAATCACGCCGATCCAACATCAATCGCCGCGAAACCAAACAGGAGCGAACCACCGAAACTTCTCCGCGACAACCTCAGAAGATCTTGAAACCGTTCACTCCTTCCTCCTCACAGAAACCGTGGCCGCTCGCCCCCCACCGTGAATAACCATCGCCGACCAAACCCCCTTTCGCTCATCCTTCCAACACGCAGTGAAACCCTTTCGAAACCCACCACCGCAAAGGACCTGAAACAGAACGCAAATTGAGAGAGAACTCGGACAAAGAAACGAGACTCGAACTGTGACGACGGTGTTGTTTTTTGTTCACGATGAAAAGTAGAGAAGATCGAACAGAAAAGGGTTAACCGTGTTTTCCATGACGGCATGTTTTTTATGTTTTGAAGATAACCCATTATTTTCGTTTTTTATGCCATTTAATCTTTCTTTTTTTTATATATTTTTGTTTCTTTCCTTTCTTCTTTTTTTAGGAGGAAGCTATGTGATGTTGAGGACCTTTTTTATAAGAAAAATATAAAAAAGTAAAAAAAACATGGCTCGTTTGTGTTGATACGCTGCACCCAAGATTGCAGCGCCTTACCCCTCTCATTTTGTTCATCCTTGTTTTGTTTTTCTTTTCTTTTTAATTAGTCCTTTATGATTTTTCTTTTAATCTTAATTATTTGAAACTGTTTTAACCTTTGGTTAATTTTGTTTAGGTTTAGTGTAGAATTTTATTGGAATTTTGTTTCAATTTTATTCTCAATATGAGTACTAATACTAAGTTATGACTAACTTTTTGGTTTAGATTTGTAATTAATTTTTTTTATTAAGAATGATTAATTCTTATCTTGTGACTAATTTTCATAACTTTGTTTAGACGGATGAGATTCTGGGTACAAATTGCATATTGTCCTTGAAATCGTTTGGACCCATTCTTAGTGTTGATCCTGGTTCTCTTTGTTGATTGTTTCGGAGGCTGGATACTTGCATTTGGTTTTGGTCTGATGCCCTGATGACTAATGCTTGAGTTTTACTGTTGAATCCATTGGCGTGTGGAGCTTCTGACAAGTATTCTTATTTTTTTCCGCACGTATTAAAGAGGCAACGAACCTTCTCCGTTAGGTACAACAAAAATTTAATTTTATCTCTTTTGCGTCTTATCTTAGTCTTGATGCCACGTTTGTGTTTGTCGGAGTATTCGTACCTCACTACCGATTCTAAATCTTGAATCTCTCAGGACAAAATGCGATTTTCATCAAACCTTCAAACTGTTTAATTTGCGAAAGAACTGAACCCGGGAGTCTAGCACTCCACGAGTTCTTGAGTGAATCACTCCTGGGCTAGCCCCGCGCGTTGTGGTTCATTCGCCCTTTCGTATTTAAAACACTCGATTCACAAAATCAATTAAAACAACTCATTCTCTCCTACATTCTGCACACACGTAAGTCAGTCACTTATGTGATCGCCGTATGCACGACCTTACGCGTCTAAATTATTTAATGAGGAACTGACTTCGGAATCTAGCATTTTGCGGGTTCTTTAATGAACCACTCTTGAGGCTAGCATTCGAGTTGTGTTTCATTTACTCCTTCATTTCTAAAACATTAAACCCTAAAACAAACGCAACACTTAATTCACAAATGAAATAACAGAGGAACTGGATTCTGGAGTCTAACACTCCAATAATCCTTGAATTAAATCACTCCTGGGATAGCCCCACGTGACGTGGTTTATTCACCCTCACTATCCTAAAACACGAAAACTTTTAAGTTAATTATACGAAGAACTTAACTCAGGAATCTAGCATTCCTCGGGTTCTTGAATTGAATTACTCTTGAGGCTAGCCTTCGAGTTGTAATTCATTCACTCTTTCGTATTCAAAACAATTCAACAGCCTTAAAAGATGAGATATGATTCATCTCCATAGGAAAGATATTCTCTCTATCCCTACAAACACAAGCAAAATCTTTCAAACAATTATTCTCAAAGGAAGAATATGGCACTATTTGTCGATCCTCGTATCCAAGTTTAAAGCTTCTTCCGGTTTTTATTTATTTCTCAAAGAAAGAATATGGCATTGCTTGTCGATCCTCGTATCCAAGTTTAAAGCTTCTTCCGGTTTTTATTTATTTCTCAAAGAAAGAAGAGTAGGCGAGGCATCTCCCTTAAAGATGACGACTTGTCTCTTTCTTTTCAAATACAATTTAAAACTTACCAACCAATGCAAATCATTTTATAATTAATCAACGAGTAACTGAACTCTGGAGTCCAGCATTCCACGGGTTCTTGAATGCAATCACTCCTGAGTTATCCCACGCGTTGTGGTTCATTCGCCCTCTCGTTTAAAACACCTTAACAAAGGTCAAACATCTTTTCTCTAAACGAACATTGTTTAAATATTTCTATCTCGCAAACAAGCTAGCGCTTCAACCTCCGCCGCGAGTAAAAGCCAACGCTTAGCAGATTAGAAAGCATTTTCAAACAATCGTTCAATAAAAAACAAAAATCGTAGTTGCACGAACTACAAAGCTCTGACTTTCCCATTGCACAAGGGAATACGTAGGCACGTGGATTTTTATCCTTCGCAAGCACAATAATAAAAAATTTAACCTCTCCCCAAAACAAATAATAACTAATTTTTTCTTAAAAGCAATCTTAACAAAAAGAAGACAATAGCATAAATAAACATTTAACTGCAAATTAGACTAAGAGGTTCTCGTTGAGTACAACGGACGTGAGGGGTGCTTAATACCTTCCTTTTGCATAACTGACTCCCGAGCTTAGATTATTGGTTTCGTTGGCCATTTCTTATCCGATTTAGGTTGTGTCTATATCTCCCTTTTCTTTAGTTAGAGTAAATAGAATTAGGTGGCGACTCTGTTGTTTCTTTCCGTGTCCATCGCGAGGATCATATTTTTCGAGGTACGACAGTTGGTCCTAGGTTAGTGAGGCTTCAACTATCCTAAAGAAGATGGAGAGAAGGAAAGAAGCAGAAGAAAGAATAAGTTAGAAAACAACTTACTTCTCTAAAGAAGTTAAGTTGTTTCTAAGAGGGAAATGATGAAGTTGTACAAAGGATGGCCTAAGGCACATCATAAAGACAAGTAAGAAGGCAATAAAGAAAAGAGATGAAGGTTTGAAATATGGGTAACATCCACACTTCTTACTTACCAAAGCCCTTGCAAGGAAAGAGTGGAACATATGCCAATAATAAGATAACAACAATTGTAATCAAATAAAATATAAGCAAGCAAAATATCAACTAAAATCTCTACAACCAGAAACAAGACACTCCAATCACATGCTAATAAATAAACACACAACCTCTAGGAGTTGGCACAAGTGCCATCCTAATGTAATGAGCAATCATACATCCATAATATGTTCAAAATAAAGTAAGCAAGCACACAATTCAAATAAAATAGAAAAAGGTTCTAAAAATTATACAATTAAGCATGAGAACACTTTGATCACTTACAAACCATATATCAAAAACACAAACCAAAAGTCAGAAGCAAAGTAAGCCAAATAAATGTCTAAAGTTCAACTAGGGTTTAATAAACTTCAACATAAAACAACATGGCAAAAAGCAAGCAAATAAATCCTAAAAATCATGAAATAAATTCCCAGTGACCTTCAACGTGTTAGGGATCAGTACAAAAAAGAATCAGGTTCATTACTATTTTAAAACTCAAGTTATAAAATCAGCAAGATAAGGTGTGCATAAAAGAATTTAAAAGCAAAGAAATAAAGTTAAAAATTAATATCAGGCGCCAAAATGAATAAAAAAAAAGAAATAAAAAAATCAAAAATTAAAGAAAATTAAAATAAAGGTCTATGAAATTTTTCACTATTTTTCAATGTTTCTAATTATTTTTAAGAATATAAAAACAAACAAATAAAACATAAAGATAAAATGAATCAAAACAAAGAGGGAGGGTTCAAATAGCAAAGAAAATCCATTAAGTTTGAAAATTGGGCCCAGACAGGGGTGCAAATAGAAACAAGCTAAGCCCAACTCACACACACTCAGTCAACAATAGTCAAAAGTATGCAAATCCCATGGATGTAGATCAGGGTCAATGAAGTCAAATGATCCAAAGGCTTAGGCGCGCAGTCAAACAACTCTAGGTAATCTAATCCAATGCATCTCATTTAAACATAAATCTCCCTCCAGATCCTACGTTCACAAATATTCTGGCGGGAAACCAAATATAATACAAACACAAAAACAAAATAAATAAATAAAAAAGCCACGCATGTGAGGCTTAAAACGCTGGCAAGATCTGAGCCTCACGATGTGAACGGATCCAATGTTCACGACTTAACCTAGAGAAAACACCAAGAACATGCAGATCCATCGGCCGGAGGAGCGCCGGTCACCTTCTATGGTTAGCTCCGATGAAGGCCAACACCAAAAAAATCCAGAAATAAGCAAATCGCATACCAAAATGAAGCTAGCATTATGTAGATCACAGATACACAAACGAAATTCACAAACACATAAAATCCAGGGAGAATCGAAGGTTTGAAGTTCAGATCACAAAAATCAAAAATAAAAAATCAAAGCACACAAGCTCATATACACTCCAAAGAGTTCAGGTCAATCATCACTAACACAAAACAAAACAAAATGAGGCAAACCAGAGGCAAAAGAGTTTGATTAGTAAACCTGCAATAGAGATCCTCTTGACATTTTGAGAAGACCAGAGGTTCCTTGAGCTTCCTTGATCCCGTATCTAGCCAAATAAAGGCTTAGATCTTGATGTTGAGTAAGGAAATGCAAAACTCGAGTGTTGTTCTTCAAGTATTCACGCAAAGCTTCACCACCACACTCAAAAGGATGATGATAATGATCTGATTCGAAGAAGCTTATGGAATATGATGAAGGAGATCCAGACTTGAGCTTCTTATTGTGAATGAAAGATGAGAAAATGCGGAGAGAATGAAAATAATGAAGAGTAGTTCTTGTGAATGTAAAATGATGAGACTTTCTTTTCTTGATTTCGTGACTAAATTCCTTTTATATAGAGTGATTATTTTGTGCCCATGGAGAGTGGAAAACACAAGTTTGTTATTACCATCACAAATGAAGAACCCGTGACCATTCCCTTCATTCTTTATATTGGTTTTCACAAAGTCATCACATGTGGGTGGTGCATGATACTCTCCTGTGGTCCGCATGCGTTGTCATGGTGAGATTAAATGCTGAGAATAAGTGAAGATCATGCGGTGTTAATTTGTTGCATTTGGATGGTACATGGTGATCAGCTTCACGTGAGATCCTCATCTTTTCCAATGCCATGTGCATGTACGTGAGTGGAAAAAATTGAAGAAAAGTGTGAAGGCTGAGTGCACAATGAGAGAGGCATGTATTGTTGGTGTCACGCTGATCACTACACCAACCTTGTACCACCTTTTGTACTTTTTCAATTTCCATATTAAAATGGTAACAAAATAACAAGTGACCCCCTTTCTCATTAGGTCACGTGAAAGTGTGGGGTGGGCATAAAAAAAGTGTAGACAAAATGTACCACAATATGTGACACCCAAAATAAAATAAAAGAACAATGGTATGATGACACCTATGCACCAAAAAAATCTATAATGCACCAAAACTTCTAAAAATTATAATTTGAGTTCTAGAAATGCCATGAAGGTGTTCTTGGACTTTTTAGAAAGGGAAAATCATGCTCTACAACTTTCATGTTCAAGGAAAAATCATCTGGAGCTTTTTTGCACATGAAATAATAACTTAAAGATCTAGGGCAAATATTTCTAAAAATAGAAATTTCTAAATTTCCAAATTTAGCAACTTTTGCATATTCCTGATTTTTGACATTTGAGCTCATCCAAGCTATTCCTTGACATGATATGACTTCCAAAGATTGATGATCCTGATTAAAACCCTAAAAATCCTTCAATTGACTTTTTTGACTGCAAAGTTGACTTTCTTACTTCATTTTCAAGTAACTGGACATATTCTTGACTTCTTCAATGAATTTTTGCTTCAAATTTCATATATAAGCCTTGCAGATCATATGAGAGCCTTTAACCATAAAAATTGGTCAAAACTAAGAAGATATAAGGATCTAGTCCAAAACCCTAATCAGGGTTTCGCCTGCATATGAGAATGTTGCACTTTTGAACTTCTGATGAAACTTCTCTCTTTTGAACTTTTAAGGATGACCTTGGGCTTGTATAGGATATGAGATGACCTTGTGAGCTTCTTGAAATGTCCCCTGGATATTGGCTTAACTTTAAAAAATCCCGAGTTGTCCAAATAATTGATCATGTACCTTATGCTAGAACATGTGAGTATCATGCCTCATTTTTCTATGCCAAATGCTAGAATATGGTATGCTTATGTTATGCTTATGCTATGCTTATTGTTGCACCCCAAAAGTTGCCCTCCATTAATCAAGACAAACCCTCTCAAGACTTCTAAATGATCATAAGGTCCTCAAGACTCCCAATTGATCAAGAAGTGTGGAAGTTTCCCCAGACAATGCCTCCTCCTAAGCAAAGTGTCCAAAACTAGGGTTTTGAGTTTCCTCAGGTTAAAATGAGTTTCAAGGCCTCGAGTGAGCTTCATAACATCCCATATGTGTTCAATAATCCCTATGTCAAGTTTCAAAGCTTTCCCAAAGAGCTTGCCCAGTCAGATGATCAGATATGCAAAAATCAGTCAAAGTAGTTAAAAAGTCAAACCGAGGTCAACTGTGGTCAAATTAAAGTCAAACTTCAAGATTTTTTACCAACATCAAGTTTATGAAGTAAAATTCATCATTTGATCAAGGGTTTATCATGATTCATGAAGGAAGTTTCAGATCATCAGGAATCAGGAGTTTCTAAATTAGGGTTTTCTAAGGAAAAGTCAACTGAACTTTGACCAGCCATAACTTTCACATGCTTCATCAAATTTTTTCCATACAAAGCTAATTTTAAAGAAAATTGAATTCTCTACAACTTTGTGTCTCACAAGCTAAGCCTAAAAATGCTTCATTTGGAAGGTATGAGCTAAAACATTATAGGTCATTTCAAAAGTCAACAAAAAGTCAACATCTTCCAAAGGGCATAATTTGAAAATGGTAAAGGATATGGACATGAGACAAAAGAGGTTGGTTATAGGACTCTTTAAGCTTTCCAAAATGTCCAAGAACACCTTCATAGCCTTAAAATTGAATGATTTGTGCTTTGTCAAAGTTGGGAGATTTTTGAAGGGTGTATGAAGAAAATAAGGCCTTAAAACCAAAATTTTCCAAATGGGCTTGCAATTTTGTAATCCAGTCTTTACAATGACATCATACACGACCCAATGCTTATTTATTCAGATTTTTATAATTTATTTTATATTTATTTGGATTTTATTCATTAAAATTCAATTTAAATATATATAAAATGTGAAAAATCAAGTAAAGCATGAAATCTTTGATTGAAAATCATTTAAATCATATTTGGAATGATTGTAAGTCAATTGAAATCAGATTGGATCAAAATTGGAAAGGATGGATGAGATTTTTTGAATATTTGAAAGTGAGAAATCTTCATGATCAAGTTATCTCATAAGCCCACAAATCCATAAGTTTTTGACCTAAAAATCAATCCTTATAAGTTCATGAACTCAACACAAGCAAGGGACACGAATTTGGCAGCCAAGAACACCAAGAACAATCTTCAAAATTTGCAAAAAAAAAGTGATATTCGGATTCAAAGATTGAGCCACTTTCAAGACCAAATAAAGGTTGCAACACCTTCTATGATGATCATTGAACATATCTCAACCCTCATTCGCATCCAAATCATGCTAAAATCCATGAACCGATTCTCTCTTGTTCTTACTTTTGCAATTTTCGATTCTTACGATTTATGCATCATACACTAACTTTGATTGTTGTTTTGTGTTTAGAATGAAGTATACAAGCTTTCTGGATAATTTTCATGATGAACCATAGCCTAAAACGCAAACGGCCATTATTAGGGTTCATACCTCCCAATTAGGGTTTTCCAATTTAATGGTTATAAATGAATTCTAAGACCATAATTGAATTAAACAAACTGTCTAGAACATGTTGGCATGATCAATTTGGTGAATTCGTACGTTTTTGTGGAAGTATTTGTTTCGCAGGTTTTGTTCGCATGACAAATTGCAGGTAGCTTCGTAGGAAAATTCGTAGGTAAACCTGCGAATTTCAGAGGAAGAAGATGAAGTTCTTGGCGCCATCTGAAAATTCAAATTTTTAATCTAATATTTTATTGATTTGTTTTTATTTTATTTCAACAAACACTGGTTAGCCCAGTGGTCAGAGCATACGCGTGTGAATAGAAGGGCAAGGGTTCGAACCTGAGTGAGGCCATTCCTTTTTCTCATTTATTTTCAATATTCAACATGTTTGTTATATATTTATTTGTTGTTGTTTATTAGCAGACACGCCCCATGTGGCTTATTGGCAAGGCATTTGATTTGTGAGAATGAGGATGCAGGTTCGAATCTGGTTGGGACCAATTTTTTTTGGTTTTTCTATTTTCTCAAACAAGCTTCATATATTATTTGCCAAAGTAATTTCATTGACACACGCGCGCTTTAGCTCAGATGGTTGGTATGCTTGTTGTGGGAACTGGGAGTCCTGGGTTCGACCCCAGGCTTCAGCAGATAAGTTATTTTTGTTATTTTTTCTATTTTTTACTATTTTAATATATTTTCTTAATAATTATTATTAATATTAATTAAAACCTTTTAAACAAATAAAAACTTAACTATTTTCTCTATATAAATTATAATTCAAATTTTATTTTTTATATAATATTCTAAAATATTTTGTAAATAAATATTAACTATTTTTATTTAAACACTTATATGTTTTATCTTGTAAATATCTAATTAAATTTCTAACTAAATTATATAACTATTTTTTTCTATAATCTTTTTAAATTGTTAAATTCTAAATTTTGTATATAATTAATCTTTTATATTTTAATTACTTCTTATTTTTCCTAATAAATTTATTATTATTTTTAATTAAAGCCTTAAACTAAATTCTAACCCTAATTTTTCATTAACCCTAAATATTTAACCTAATTATTTCTAAACCCTAAACCCTGATTTTTTTAAATATAACTTTCTTAACCTAATTTTTTCTCTTAATCATTATTTCTTTAATTTATTTCTTTTACTAACTCTTATTATTTGCTTTATAATCCTATTTTATTTATTTCTCGCTTTAGTTATTTGATATATTTGTAATTTATTTTCCGCCTATATTTTGTAACTGCCCAAGCCTTGTAATAGTTTAGATTTACTTTTTCCGTTTTTTAATTATTATTATTTAACTGTGTGGTTAGTAAATAGGGAGTGCGAAACTATTTTTAATTAAAATTAAATTAGATAATTAACTTTAAATAAGATAAATATTTGAAATAAAACACTCACACACGTAAGTCGATCTTTGATCGCCATCTTGCACTTTCTAGGGTATTCCTCTTGGTTGCCTTTAAATGGTCAAGTCCCTCGAATATAGAGGTGTCTTAAGCAAAGTCCCTTCAAGTATAAATCATCATAGTCCCTTAAGTTTAAAAGATCAAGTCCCTTCGAGGTTGCCTACGGAATAATGATCTTGTCCCTTCGAATAAATGATGATAGTCCCTACGAATTGCTAAAGACACCCCTTAAGTTGCCTTCATTGACCATACGATGACCCTACGCCCGTCCCTTAAACAAATCCAAGGTAATGACCACCTATTCCTAAATAATAGGGATAGTCTTACCATTGAAAGAACATACGAGAACATGAAAGACTTAATCTAGGGTAGGTACCTCTTAGTTACTTGCTCACATTTCAAAATACTTTTTACACCTCACCTTCTTAAACATTTTTCAAAACAAGGCTTTGTATACATCCATACGAGGATCATTACAAAGTACTTAGAAAAATTTCTAATCACACACTACACTCTTCAAAGATAATTTAAGTGAGCTAAGTAACTAAGAGCCCATGGATAACCATGGATATAAAGGGTGCTAACACCTTCCCTTTGTATAACCTACCCCCCGAACTCAAGTCTTTTAAAATAGGTCTTTCCTGTTCTTTTATGTCCTTTCCATTAGATAAAATAAAAGTCGGTGGCGACTCTTGCTATCCGCAACATGACTAAAAGTCAGTTCTCCCACCGTGTTACACTTATGATATGCTTATGATGATGAAAAGAAGAGGGCAAATTTAGGGTGTTGCAACAGTGATGATTTCTTCTGATGACCAATTGTTGAGTTCCACTCCTGGGACACTCGGCTTAATCCACTCATCAACTTCGTAGTCGCTATCGATTATGTCTTCATGAATAGCACAAATACTGTTGTTGTGGTCCACCCATCCAGCACTGGAAAAACTGATCGGGCATTTACGACCTCTAGCACGTTAAGATGATGTTGATTGAGCAGGGTGGTAACCGATTCCGAACATATCCTCTTTCTTAGGGACCTCTATCATCTTGCCCCCAACCTTTGTTGGCCCCTGATTCCACCACTTTCATAGATTGCTTATAGGATGCGATGGATACACCCTTCTTCTTCTCTTCCGAAAGGGATGCTGATGAGGATGACATAGCTTCAGTCTTGACTGGCTCGAAAGCCTGGCAAGGAGTCTCATATGTCTCATATATTTCACCATCCATCTCCACGTATTTGAAGGAAGATAAGTGGCTTATGAAGATATCCTTCTCTCCACACACCGTGAAAATTTGCCATTCCCAAACAAACTTTAACTTCTGATGGAGAGTTGAGGATACTGCCCCGACTGCATGAATCCATTGACGCACGAGTAAACAACTGTATGTCGGCTGAATGTCCATGACATAAAAGATCGTATTGAACACCTGTGGGCCTACCTTGATCGGTAATTCCACTTCTCCAAGAACTGACCTTTGGGACCCGTCAAACGCTCTGACTACCAAGTAACTTGGCCTGAGCACCACTCTGTCGTAGTCCAGCTTGATTAACGCCTTCTTTGGAAGCACATTTAAAGAGGACCCTTAATTGACCAGCACGTGGGAAAGCACAGCCCCTTTGCATTCCATTGAAATGTGCAGGGCTCAATTGTGACTGCGCCCCTCAGCAGTCAGATCAAGATCTGTAAACCCTAATCAGTGACTAGCGTTCATGCTAGCAACCATCGTCTTGAGTTGGTTTACAGATATTTCTTATGGCACATAAGCATTGTTCAGGATTCTCAGCAAAGCCTTCCTGTGGGATTCAAAACACATTAATAGCGACAAGATCGAGATCTTGGAAGGCGTCTGTTGTAAATGGTCGACTATCTTGTAGTCGCTCTTCTTTATGATCCTCAAGATTCATCGGCCTCTTTGTCAAAGGTAATGTCCGGATCTGGTATAGGAACATCATTTTTCACAACTTGCTTACCCTTGTCCTTAGCCTGGGCATCTGCACTATCGTTCGGTGGCACTGTGATGTTCCTCAAGGTCTGAGGCGCGAATAATCGTCTACTCCCCGTGAATCCACCGACTCCCACATTTTCGACCCGTTGTGGAGCTGCGCTGGAGGTGGTTACATTTTGTTTCTAGCTGTTACAATAAACTTCTGCCCCCATAATGCCATGGGAAAACTCTCTCACTTTGATACGGCATAGGCCCTACAGTGGTGAACGTAACTGGTGCTGCTCTGGCTAGCGCTGGAATTTTGATTGGGATATAGTAGATAATGACTGTAGAAACTTCATTTTCTTTCACAACCCGTTTAAACTAGATGCTTTTGTCATTAATCATCTTCTGAATTCCTGACTTCAACTTGTTACATCCATTGGTAGATCCTTCACATTCTGGACAAACTTCCCCACAACCTGGGAATATACCTTTCTTCGCCAAACAACCCTTTACTACTACTAGGGAGTCTTGAAGGCATTGACATCATAAACCAGATTCAAATTGTCACGGTCATCTACAGCTCCCACGGTTCTTCCATGTGAAGGCATAGGATTTTGCAAGACATTCGATGTAGGAGCAAAGTTAATCGCTTTGGAATCCAACATATCCTAAATAACATGCTTGAAGGCCTTGCAGTTTTCTGTAGTAAGGCCAGAAGCTCCAGAATGAAATTCACAATGAGCATTGGCATCATATTCATCTGGAATTTGTCTGGGCTTTGGCGGTGCCAGAGTTTGAAGCTGAATCATTTGAAGTTGCAACAAGTTCTGCAACAATTGTGAGTAAGACATCGGTGGTGCCTCGATTTTTCTATACTTTGGCTTGGGTGGGTAGTACGGCCTATGAGCTCTTTGTTGATAGATTTGTTGACGTTGTTGCGGTGGTTGTTGTTGATTGGTGGCAGCAGGGATGGTGACTGATGTAGCCTGATAATAAGTACCCTGATTTCCTCTCTTTATCTGCGAGTACACTGCCCCAGCTTCGCCTTCTCTTCTTTTTGCAAATGGCTTTTTGGTCTCCGAAGTAGAAGCTCTACCATTCTCGATTTTTCCCTATTTCATCCAATTTTCAACCCACTCACCAGTCAAAATGATATAAAAAAACCCACTTGAGGAACACCCTGCTAGTCGTTCCATGAAATGCCCTAGAAGGGTATCCATGAACAGATCCACCATTTCTCTTTCAAGCAGGGGTGGTTGTACTCTCGCAACCAAATCATGTCACCTTTGCACGTACTCTTTGAAACTCTCAGAATTTTTCTGGGACAAGCTCTGCAACTGAGTTCTACTCTAAACCATGTCGATATTATACTGATACTGCTTGAGGAACGCCTCTCCTAGTTCCTTCCAGTTTGGGGCACTGTATCAAAGGGCAATGAATTCAATCTTTCATGATTTTATAGATACTTTCATGCAAATTTATATAGATGAATTGTTGGCAAGTCTGTTTCAGGGAAGAGTCACATTGATTATCTTAGACAATCCTTTGAAAGGATGAGAAGACATGGTCTAAAAATGAATCATCTCAAGTGTGTCTTTTGTGTACATGTGGAGGACTTCTTAGGCTTTGTGGTCCATAAAAAGGGAATCAAAATAAACCAGAACAAAACCAAGGCCATCATGGAGGAGAAAACGCCTTCGACAAAGAAAGAATTGTAGTCATTGTTAGGTAAGATTAATTTCTTAAGGAGATTCATCTCAAACCTAAGTGGCAAGACTCAAGCCTTCTCATCTCTACTTCGAATCAAGAAGGAAGGCTTCAAATGAGGGAAAATTCAACAAAAGGCTTTCGACAAAATCAAGGAGTACCTAGTCCATCCTCCGATTCTAACACCTCTTTGTAGAAATAAGAGTATGAGATTGTACATATTTTCATTAGACGAGACGTTAGAGAGCATGTTGGCTTAGGAGAATGAAAATAACGCCGAAAGAGTCATTTATTACCTCAGTAGGGTCTTGAATGAATTAGAAACTAGATATATCATAGTAAAAAAATTATGCTTATGTATTTATTTCTCATGTACAAAGTTAAAGTATTATATAAAACCAAATGATGTTTATGTTTCATCTCATTTTGATATTATTAAACATATATTGTCTAAACCAAATCTGCATAGTCGAATTGGTAAATGGGCATTAGTATTAACTAAATATTTGTTGACTTATATGCTTTTAAAGGTTGTTAAAGGATAAGCAGTGACAGACTTTATAGTCGACTAATCTATTAGGAGTGTTCACAATATTAGAAGTAAAATGAAGACATCTTTAAAATGAAAATTTCCTTTTTCTTGAAAATAAAAATGATTTGAGGAATAAAAGGAAATTTTTGTTGTTCTAAAAAACATAAAGAAACTCAAAGTAAATAGTACAAAGTAAGGAATATCAACGGATGTTATTTATATGGAAGGTCTAAAGAATTAGACAAGTCTACTGTCTACATATCAAAAGTAGATTGCATGAGTTGTCGATTTTGCTCATTGCACTTAAAAAAATTACACTACTAAAAGGCTATTTTCGTAAACAACTAAACCTAACAATTAAAACTCTCTTCATCATCTCTTTGCTTGACACATGACTAACACCTTTATCTCACAATTCAAAAAAAAAAAAATTTCACCATTACATAAACGCACACCTACACTCTCAATTTCAAATTTTGAGATTTGAAATTCAAATTTGATTTTCCCCCTCTTAAATTTCATTTATTATTTCCATTTTTCGCTCAAATCTCTATTTTATCTCTCTTTCTCATATCTTTATTTTTCTTTCCCTCTCTTATGTTTTTAGTTGAGTAGAGGATTTGCCCCACTTCAATAATGTGTGAAACATACAATTAATTTTTTATCTCACAAATTATTATTAGAAAAATATATAATTTATTTTAATTAATTATTTTTATTATTTGCGATAAAAAAATATTTTTTAAGTGTCAAAATTTCAATTTTTTTATGGGCCACTATCAGCAACGTATCTATTTTTTTTAACTAACAATTGTTTTTATTCGAAGGATAAACATGTTATTTTCAAATGTCAAAAAATTTTACGGACCACTATCACTAACATACCAATTTTTTTTAAATAAAATAACACTACGTATTTATCTCACGGGTTACTGTCAACACAATATTTATTTTATTTTAATCAATTATTATCTTAATTTAAGAGACAAAATCCTTATTTTTAAATATCAATTTTTTTTGGTAAATTCTTAGGTGCTCATGATAAGTAATTGGTACCGGTACCTCTAGTGCAAATTGTGATAATATTTTAATTTAATTTAAAATAAAATAATACAATAGAATGACATGTCATTGAATCATAATTTTTTATTGGTTAAAAGTACAGGTACCCAACTAAATTCAAGGATACCAGAGTGTTCACCATTATTTTCATCTCACGATTTCTTTTTTTAATAACTATTTAATAGAATTAAAATTTTATAATTATTGGTCATTTTAGAATTCAGTAAATCATTTTAAATTTTGCATTTGTACACATCAAATAGTATTTTGGGTTAACAGACATTTACACCCCTTCCCCCGCGCAATATATGCGAGTTTTGATTTATCCCGTTTAAAAAAATAATTTTTGAATTACCCCCCTGAAATTTTTGGATACCCCCTAAGCGTATAAAAATCAATGAGGTAAATCAATTTTTTTTACAGGAGGTAATTTTTCCACACGCGGACAAAAGATTTAGAATTTTAAAATTTCAGGGGGGAATCCATTTTTTTTAGACGATAGTAAATCAAAACAAGCATAAATTATAGGGTAATCCAATTTTTTTAAACGATGTTCTATTTAATCACGATTTAATCAGAAAAATATTATATAAAACCTTATTTAACTATTGTTTAACTTTAAAATCTTATATAATAATCCGTCTTATACACCCTCAAACCACCTTGGATTAAAACATAAACAAACAAGTGAAATTGAAAGGCAACAAGACATCATCATTTTATTTTAGATTTATAGGAGTCCATAATTACCATGAGATATGCAAGAAAGAGTTAAAAGGCCAATAAGCATAGCCTAGGCAATAAAGAGTAACAAAACACGACAACCCCCTTAATAATTGGTCTTTCTAGTAAAGCACAAAGCAAAGAGCTTGAGTGGCATCACTCTACTCTAAGCATCAATGTTTTTCCTCTCCATTTAGGTCTTACAACACTCAAGAAATTAATATGAGCGGTTGTGTACGGACCATACTTCATTTATGAATATAATTTGACTAGATCCTAGTTCCCACCAAGAAATTAAATACATAGAGGTAATTAAAATTCTTATACAGAAAAAGTTGAAAGTTCATGTATGAATGATATATCTAATATCTTGCAGATATTAGATATATGATGACCTGAATTTCCATGTGAATAGAACACGAGAGAACATATGAAAACCTTAGAGACCATATTATATGCATGAGATATATTTATTACTATGTCTTTAATTTGGTAATAAGTGGCCCCACATGTGTTACATATCCTCTATGTATGGGCAATGCATGTGACACTATATCTATATCACTTAGTAATTATGCGGTGAAGTTGCATCTTTTAGTCACTACTCATTCACCTTACCTTTGTTTCTCCATATTCAAATTTAAATTAAAATTATACAAAACTTATAATTCAATCAAAAAATTAAATGGGTATGTTATTGACCGTCTTTAAGAGTGAACAAGACGATCTATAACACTTATAACATAGAGTCTTAACTTTTTTATGCTTAAATTATAATAAAAAGGGTTGAGAAGATCTACAAACATGGAAATATGGCATGATCAATGCATTTCGTTTGTGACAGTTAATTATATTTGCATTTTTTCTTTGACTTCATGGTGTAGAAACTTCTTTAACTACAAAGAGGCATGAATAGTTACATATAATATATATATATATATATATATATATATATATATATATATATATATATATATATATATATATATATATATATATATATATATATATATATATATATATATATATATAGAATGCACATGTTTGAGGTTTTAAATCAAATTGAGGTTGAGAATTAGGTTGAATATAATGCAAATAAAAATTTAGATTTAAATGTATTTTTGGTTTTTATAAATTAGTAAATTTTTTATTTTAATTTTTGTAATTTTTTTTGGTCTGACTTTCTATATCTCTTTTTTTTACGTATATTTTACTACTTTCTAAAGTCAAAATAAAAAAATAAAAAAAAATAAAAATAAAAAATAGAAGAAAAAAGTTCAAATTTAAAATTTAAATGTATTATAAATAAGTAAATATATAAAATATATGATATTTAATGATAGCATGATGAGTATATCCGATCAAACTTAAGGATATCATTTTGTTCATTTATTATCAAGAAATATTCCATTCATTATAATATTCTAAAACACTATTCTTACACTAAAATACAAGACAGTTGGAGCTTTAATTGACTTGTATGATAGAAGTGATTAATGGTAGGTAGTGCAACAAATCTTTGAAATACTTTAGTATCATATAATTTGAGTTAGAATTTTTTAACTCTATAAAATTGATGTATAAGATAAATATTATCACTTCATATAATTTTATGTTCATGTTACATCTTGTTTGTTGAATGTATTAGTTTAAATATTGATGAAGAGTGGACAATTTTTTGTGCTTTAAATATTGAAAATCCACCTATTCGATTGGTGGAAGGGTAACTCTAGTCAATTCGGTTTTATCTAATATATTGATTCATCGTCTCGTAATTTGTAAAATTCCATCTAAGGTTATTAAGAAACTAGTTCTGATTCAACGTAGGTTTTTATGTGCTGGTAATGTCGAAACGAATTCGTTTTTCTTTTGGATTTCTTGGATGAGTGTGTGTAAATCTTATGATCAAGGAGGTTTAGGAATTAAAAGCTTAAAGGATTTTAATGTTGCTCTAATGACTAAGTGGTTGTGGAGGGTGATCCATGAGCCTTCTGCAATTTGGCAGTAACTGCTGTAGTTTTGCAGCAATTGCTGCAGTTTAGATATGGGAATGACCGGTTAGTCTCGTTTTGGCATGCTAAATGGCTAGATATGCAACCTTTACGTGTTTGTTATCCAACTCTGTTTGAGGCTTCTGTCATGAAATATGATGTTGTCATGGAGTGTGGTTCTTGGTCTGCTCAGGGCTGGCAGTGGAGTTATTTGGGGGATGAAGTTGTTTGAGTGAGGTTGTGTCTGCTGATAAATTGGAATTGGATCTTTTGCTTGCTGGTGTAAGTCCTATCTTACACGAGCATGATACGTTCGATTGGTTGGCGCTTCACCTTATTGCTTCTCGGTGAAGTCTTATTATATATGAAGGTTGGTTTAGGGGTCAGCGGGCTGTTTGGGATATTACACTCAAGGCTGCTCTTGAATTACTGTGGCATTCATTTATTTCGAAGAAGGTTAAATTATTCGATTGGCGTTTGAGTTTGGATTTGCTTACGACCTGCTATAATCTGGCGGCCAGGGGTATAATATCAAATCCGCATGACTTGGTTTGTCCTTTTTGTTTTAGCTCCGTCGAATCCTTTTTTCATCTATTTTTCCGTGCCAACGTGTTTGTCTCGCATGGAGAGCGATTTTTAATTGGGTTGGTGTAGAGTGGTTTGAAGCATCGAATTGTTGTGAGCATCTTCTTCATTGGTTTGTTACGGTGGTGGGGAGATCTTCTCGCAAATCGGCGGCTATTATTTGATTTTTCTCTTGTTGGTGTATTTGGAGAACGAGAAACCAAATTTTGTTTCACGACGCTTTTTGGGACCTGGAAGATATTTTCAATAGAATCATCCATTATTCTTGGTTGTGGCTTGCTATTTCGTCTAAGACTCAACCCTCTTGTAATTATTATGAGTGGCTTAATCATCCCACTGATTTTCTTATAGTCGGGTTTTGTTTTGTTCTCTCTGCTAGTCTCTTAGTTGGTTGGACTGGAACTATTATTTTATATTGGGTTTGGAATGCTATTTATATTCCGTTTAATATAATTTTCTCTAATTATCAAAAAAGTGCATATTTGAATAATCGAATAAGCATTTATGATAAATACTCATATATTACATATGAAAATCCACCTATTAAAATTTTTTAATCAAATAACTTATTTTTATTGTCATTAAACTACAGTAAAATATCATTTTATCCCTTAATTATATTCTTAAATTTAGATTATCTTTTAATTTTTTTTTACATGTCAGATTGATTCATTTATTCTTAAAATGTTTTATGTTAGTTTTTTTTTGTCTAATTAAAAATGAATTTATAGACTGATTTTTGAATTTTTTTTCATCGTTAATTAGACAAAAATGACTAACGTTACACGTTTTAAGAGTTAAATGACTAATATAACAGGAAAAAAAATTAAGAGACGAATCTAAATCTAAGATATAATTAAATAAAAAAATATTTTACCTATATTTTTAATTAAATTTCATAATCTATATTACAAACTATTCAACTGTTTATCTCACAAGATAAACTATATAAAAAAAAAAGGCTCTTAAAGTGTGCCATTTATCACATAAGCACTCAAACTTTTTTCACAAGTGGTAAAAACATGTTGAAAATCCAGCAAAGTAAATAAAAGTTTGATAAAAAAAGTGATCAAGTAGAGTTTCTTTTCATGCCTTGAATGCTAGTCACCTCTCTAGAATCACATAACAAACATCAATCCCAAATGATTCACCTACCAATATCTTAAATAAGAGTGGCCATGTCGGGTCTCTAGATGATGATCCATGCCATAATATGGCCCATATGTATCACCTATAAGGTTGTTTAATCGTTTTCTCAATGAAAAATAAAATGAATAGTAATCATTCAATTTCAATATAGCTTGTTTTTCTATACTATACCTAGAGTATTAAGACATGTATACTATAGTATGAAAAATACATTTTGTGGATCCAAAATAGGTATCTATCAACATTATAAAACAGCTCATTTCATAGGTACAATGTCAACTTCTTCTTATAAGTTGTGGCCAAACTTTTGGATCTTTGAAAACTAATTGACATACATATGAAAAAACAACTATGGGGACACAGTTTAATTTTTCCTTCTTTGTGAATGAATAGTCACTATGATTGTGCTTCTTAACTTGTAATTCTTTAATGCTATCATTATTCAATAATTGGAATCTTTATATTATAAGGTTTTTTGTGAAAATTTGTCAAAAGAAGATTATGTGTGTCGACATAGATTGTTTCTTGTCACAATGTCTTTTTGTTGTGAATTTTAATAGTGTAGATTTTGATGGTTTACTTTTGATCATTGTGTTTTTTTGGGTTTATTTTGGATAAGTCAAAATATGAGTTTTTGGTCTTAATTAGACTATTGAGGTGGATTTTGATATAATTAATCTAATAGCTATGAATAGAGAAATGCCATAGAAACATAAAAGTTAACACAACCTAACACCCTTTACTTTTATGTACTATTGATTTTTTTTTAAATAATAAAGTGAGCTGATAAATACACATTAGAGGCAGACCAATTGATGTAATCCAATATCTAATTATAATTTTTTTTTAATTGTAACTGTTTAAATATATGTTATTGTGGTTGAAATTACCCCCAACGACTGACACTAGACTTGTCATTCGATAAATTATTGTTAAGAAATTTATAGAATATATAATTATCAAATTTGTAGATGATATCTTTAAAAGGGTTAGATCAAGACTTCAAACATCTTTTTGGTCTGACCCTTGGATTGAGAGTATATATATCCCTTAAGAATAGATTTTCTGGATTGTTTACCATTATTGATTATTTAGAGGGGAATGTGGAAAAGGCTGACAAGCTAGTAGAAGATACATAGCTCATTTGGGACTAAGGTGGATGAGGTCTTTCTTATTCATGAGGAATTAATTGTTCTTGAATTTTTTATTCATTCGAGGGCATATTTTTTCTTTGGACAAAGATAAATGGATTTGGTAGATTGCTAGGGAAAATACTTTCTCGATTTTCTTTACTTCTCTTTCGTCTTCTTCTAATTTTTCATGGCATTCACCTCCACAAACAATTTGTCTCTCCCTCACATTTAGGGTAGTTGGACACCTATTAAGGTGATTATTTTGTCTTTGCAACTTCTCATTGATAGATTCTCCTTTAAAGAGAATTTATTCAGGTGAAAGGTGATTGTTCACCATAGTCTTATCACCTGTTCTATTTGCGGTATTTTTCATCAAGTCGACTTCTCACTTGTATGTCACTTGTGACTTAGTTAGCACTATTTATTATAGGATTTTCAGCTAATTAGATGACAAATACTTCATATGGATCTTAGTCTTCTCTTCAAAATTTTCCTATCTTTAGGTAGTAGGATAAAGTCTAGATGATTTTTTTATGATCTATCATGTCGTGGTCTGAACCATTTGGAAGACACGAAATGATATTGTGTTTTCTAATTCTACAACAACTTAAAAGAAGGGGAGGAGGTAAGTATTGTTTTGGTTGGAAATAATTATTGTCTAGGTCATAGAGAACTTTTACACCTTTGCATATTAATTTTAGAGTCATATCTTTTAGATTAATCAATAGCAGATCAATTTTCAACCAAATTAAAAGTTTTTTGTGTGCACTTTTTCCAATGGTATTTAATCAGATAGTCTAACTCACTAGAGTTCTAACTTAATCTTCCTTTTATGTACAAGACCAAACTCTTATCCCACTTAATAAAACCATTTAAATAAAACCTAAAACTTTTTTTTACTAAACTCAACATATTTTTAACAATTAATATATATTTAATAATAGTTGAACATAATTAATATTAATTTATGTCAATCCATATAATTAATTACTCCTCTGTCTCACAATAGATGTCTTTTTTGAAATTTTTAGACTTTTTAAGATAATGATTAATTGTGTTGATTTCAATAATAAAATGAGTATCATTTACTAAAATAACCCTATTAATAATAGATAGTGGAGTAGTTATCTGAATTATAATACAATAAATAAGGATACGTCAGTGAAAAAAATAATAAATATCACATTGATAATATAAATCGACAAATAATTTGAGACAAATAAAAATAGAAAAGATAACATCTATTATGAGATGAGGAAAGTACTTAAATATTTAAAGTAACACCAATATCAAATAATTGCATTAACACATCATTTCCGTATAGAATAAAATTATAACTTACAATGTTAAATCAACTCGGTTAATAATAATATAATATTATCGAATATAGATGTTTGTTCCCGTCCTATTTATTTATCTTTAAAAAAAATGAATTATAGACAACAAACTAGTTAAACAAAAATTATACCGTACAATTTCTTAAAAATAGAAGAGTATTATAAATAAGAGAAAGCAATATGAATTTGATGTATAGGGTTAGTCTATTAATTATTAGAGTTAAATAGGTATTGACTTATATACAAAAGAGCACAATTAGAACCACCTATGGTACACCATACGTGCAACATTGGGGCCCTTACATTAACTATGTGACTCCTTTTTGGTGCTAGAGATGTGGGGATGACACTACTTCCAAATTATGAGATTAATATTGTAAAACTTCTTTTTAAATATATTCAATCGAATTGTTTTGTATGCATTAATATTGTAAAACTTTTTTAAAATATATTCAATCAAATTAATTTGTATAAATAGTCAAAAGTGTTTCAATAAGATGTGTACATGCTAAGTATAATTTCCATGTAATTTCACTTGAACTTACAAAAAAAAAAGTGTCATTTATTCCTTTATTATACATCATCCTTATATAGTAGTATGGACCTTTCTCCAAACGTTAATGGAAGGTCATTAATAATATTGATTATGATAATATTGTATATAAATGTAAGTTAGAAGTCACATATTACTTTAAAAAATGGAGATTGAATATTTTATAAGTGAGAAGATTGATATACCTATTACTTTAAGATTTTTAACGAATATATGTTGTTTCTCTCACTTGTGTATTACTTTTGACCCAATATGGATGTTTCTCTGGATGATCCAAGAAATAATTGTATATCTTAATGATAATTGAGAATCAACCTTTTATATCCCTCAATCTCAGAAAATTATATGCTTTGTCGGCAATAAATGTTCTCTCAATCGTATATGAACCAAATTATGATCTATTTAGACTATGGACCGATATAACTAACTCAGTCCTTTAATAAACAAGACCCGACCTCATTCTTTAAGTGGTGGGTTCCTTCGGAATTAGATCGAGCTCGGTCTGTTGGGGTATGAGGATGAGTATAAATATTGGGCCAAGAGCAACAAGTGAGAGAGACATCACATATTCACTTAAAACCTTAAGGGGATAGATATATTGGTTCTCCCATTTATAATTGCTCAACTATCCACACTTATAGTCGATGTGAGACTTTAACTCACACTTGACATATTATGATTCTCAACACGACCCACTTTAGTATCTTGTATAAGCAGTCGAATTTACTTAGAGACTGACCCAATTAACTTGTAAAGTACATAATTATCTAAGCACAAGACATGTAAAGGTGAGATAATTTAGAAAAAAGATATATTACAAGCTTAATATCCTTTTTTGTCCTCTAACAATATCTCTGGTCCAATTTGGTCCTATTTCTTTTAAAAGTTTCAAGTTGCTCTCTTATGTTGTCTAACAGAAGCATAATGGTCATTTCTGTTAAATAAAGACAAACGTTGTTAGTTTTGCTGACATGTAATATGAGTTGGACAGTTGGTTTGCCTAATCAACACCTTCTTCTTCCTTCTTGTTGGCATAGTTCTATATTTCCCAAAAAGCACCAAATTGAAACCAAAATCATCATCTAAACATGAGTTCTTATCACAAATTGAAACCCAAACATCTGTTGGAAAGTTCAAACTTCCATGGATTTCAAAGTTTTTCAAATTGGAAGAATGATGCTCAAAATTAGCTATTTCTACAGTATCTACTAAGGTTTCTTCTGAAAGTTCTATAATGACAAATTTCTCCTCCACAGAACATGAATTTCGAAGATACTTGTCTTTGTCCCTGCTTAAGATATTAGAGGCACCCTTTCCTTCTTTATTAGAACCTAAAACTTTATCTCCCTTTGATGTCGAAGCATAATTATATTCTGCACCACCAGGCTCCAATCTATGTGTTACACTTCCAGATTGACCAGTACATGACTTAACTTTAGAACTAATCGCCCTGCTCTTGAATTCATCAAGACTAAAAGGCACAACCCGAAATAAGAGATCATATTTTCTTTACATCATTTTCAAGTTTGACAGCAGATTCAGAATTCTCAACAACATGTTCATCTCTATTGGAAGAACCAGTACTTAACTTATTAAAACCATTGGGCACTACATAGAGATCTAACGTGAGTGACTCACCAACTGAACCATTAGCCTTAGTACCTCCACCTTGAGAGTATAACAAAGTCTTTGAAGGAATGATTATATTTTTCTTTTAATAAAATATTTTTCAATGGTATCAGAGATTTCACAAAATCCATAGTTATTCCAATTTGATACTCCATCTGAAATCTCTTCAGAACCATCTACATACAGAAATAATAAACATGTCAACAAATTAGGTTTCAATTTGGTGCGCTTTGGGAAAAATAGAACTACGTCACAAATTGAAGGTGAATTTATAAACGTATCAGTAAGAAGGAAGAAGAAGGTACTAATTAGGCAAACCAACCGTCCAACTCAGATTACATGTCAGCAAAACTAACAGTGTTTGCCTTTATTTAACGGAAAGGACCATTATGTTTTTGTTAGACAACGTAAGGGACCAACTTGAAACTTTTAAAAGAAAGAGTACCAAATTGAACCTAGGGTATAGTTAGAGGACCAAAAAGGATATTAAACTTATATTAAAATTCAAAATGAACACAGTCCTTCAAACTTAATACCTATGGGGACGAAATATTTTATGCAAAAGTTTGGATTATGCAAATGAATAATGATATACGTCCGGATAGTCACATGATCATCAAGTCGCTTTGAGTGCATTGTCTAGTTTCTATTTTGGATTTTCTCAACGTGTTAATTCAAGACTATTTAGCATCTTAACTCGGTTTTATCCTTATGGATTGAATGAGAATTTGGGTGGACTTTTATTACTTTGGGTTAGAATCCGACTCAAGAGATCAAAATAGTAAAAAATAATTTCCTAATTTAACGCGAGATTTTAAATTCAAATTCAACACTAAACAAATAATAATATTAAATTTCTTAAAAATAACTTATTGTACTCCTCTCTTGCTTCAGTTACACAAAGAGCTTTAAGATCTGTTTTAGTTCCACCTTTTAAAATTCATTATAAAAATGATATTATAAGATAATCGAATTGAAAATATATATATATATATATATATATATATATATATATATATATATATATATATATATATATATATATATATATATATATATATATATATATATATAATTGTTACGAATTTAGACAATCACTTCATGAATTTTTTTTACTAAAGCAGCTAGCACACTAATTTCCAAAATTACATGCAAGTCTATATTTGAGAATTTAAACAAACAAAGATATCACTGTACCTTCTAATAATGGCAAATAAATAATAATAGTAAAATGGAAAATATCAAAGAATGGTCCAAATGCCTAAACCTTTGCTGGCTCTTACTATATGGTTTTAAAGGCCAACACATGCATTGCTTTTTTACATACTTATAAATAGCTTATATACAGTTCAATACATTGAACAAACTAATTTATGAATTAGCTATTTCAAACACTGCATCCTAACAATTGAACTATTTCTAATCAAATTAAGTAATTATTAGTTAGTGCTAATTTATGAATGATGATATAGCACGTGAAAGATTAAAGGATAGTTAGGTTAGTTCAATTTCCTAATTTAGTTTCATTTGAAATTATTTTAAAGTTTAAAGATGTAGTTATCACTATAAATATACTCATTTTATTTATTTTAGTCTCTATATTTTTTTATCTTTATTTTTAGTCTTTTAAAAAATTAATTCATATAAAATAAATCTCTATAAAATATAAAAAAATATAAAAAATTGGTGGGTATATCTGATATAGTTCTAATTGAATTTCAAGTATTAAAATACAACAAATAAAACTATAGTAAGTATTTAAACCTTTGTTAGATTATGACATACTTTTATATTCACACACTCGATTATCAATAGGTTGATTTGCGATAGATTATCAACCCGTCTAAATCTTGTTATTAGAGGTATTGTAGCTTCTCCCCATGACAAGATTTGAGTGTTATGTTTCCAAGAGGAAGAGGATGTCTCTCACTTGTTCCTCTCTTGTTTCAAGATTTAGATTTTGTGGAACAAATTAGTTGATTGATTAGACATTCAACCGATTATAGCCGATACTTTTTATAACCATGCTTCGTTGTGGTTCCTTGCTTCTTTTTTCAAGGGCAAAGAGGATATGAGTTGTTATGTTTAGATTATTTCATCTTGGTGTATTTGGAATATCCGTAATAATATCATGTTTAACGATTCTGTTTGGGATGTCGATGACATTTCAATCGTATTGTTTTTATTTCTTGGAGATGGTTGGAACTAGACCGTAGAAAATGTAATTTTTTTTAATGGATGTATCATCCCTTAGATTTTTTGTAATAGGTTCAAGGATGATTTTTTTCTTGATCTTTTGATTGACTTTTTATAAGGGTTGGAGAATTCATGTTTCTCCCTTCAATACATATTGTTTATAAAAAAAATTATTAATGAGATTGAATTCTCTAAATTTTAAATTTAATAATTTACCAAAAAAAAATCTTTTTAAATATATCATCTCATCATAGCTCAAATTTTTTTATAAAGAGATCGTAATTCAACTTTAAAATATTAATTTTGTATATCTAATTGTAATCTGTATCGACGTTAATTCCTGTAAAAGTAAAAGCTCACAATTATTATTTGATATATTGGTGAGTGATTGATAATAAATGAACAATTAAAATTTTAAGTATAATATTTTAATTTTTTTCTTACAAAAATCTAATTTATATTGAAATCCAAGCTATTTAATCTCAATTTTGTGAATGCTGAAAATTTTAAAATGTAACCAAAATGAAAATTCGTTTTAATATCCTTGTACGTAATGAAAATGAAAATGGACACAAATAAAGAGTTAACGTACGACGGTTGGAATATATAAATGATAGACTAATTATATTATTTAGTGATATCATTGAACGTCATTGTTACCGTTTTCAAATCCACCCACCAATATTGCTTCTAAAATGCAACGAATTAATTAATTAAAAGTTACATAATACTCATATTGTGTGATACACAAATATAATATTAAATATTGCAATAGGAAAAAGGTGAAATTGGAGACAATGCAACGGAAATGATACGTAATGAGGTTGAAAATTGGAAAAAGATGTCTAGTGTTCAATCTTGAAATTTAGAAAGATAAAGGGATAAATGAATAGTGTTACATTGGGAAATAATTGGTTCTTGTTTAAGATTAGGATCAACCTTATGAAACATATATAGGTCACACCAATTGCTTAACACACTTAAGAACTATACTATTGATTTGGCTTTAATACATTATATAACTCTAATACTCTCCCACAAATTCAAGGGGTTTGTAAGTTACGATCTTGAACTTGATCATAAGTTCTTAAAATATTTAAGTGTTGAGTGATTTAGTCAATATATTTATAATCTGAGCAGTGTCACGAACATGTTGAATAAACAACTTTTATGAGATAACATTTTTATATATAAAGTGAATATCAAGTTTAATGTGCTTGATGCGAATTTGAAGAATTTGATTGTAGGACAGAAGTATAGCACTTAAATTGTGACATCGAAGTGTAGGTGGTAAGAAAGGGATACATAGCTCAGTTAATAAAGATTATATCCACAATAATTCAGAGGTGATGTGAGATAAGGCTCAATACTTTAACAACATGTTTCTTTTTAGAGCTACATAAGATAAAGTTTGGTCCAAAATAAATTCATGAACCAGAAGTAGATCTTTGATCATCTGAATCATTAGCCCAATCAAAGTCACTATATACTATTAAAGAGAATTTATGTGTTGAGGGACAAGTCATGAGATAGAAATCCACTAAGATACCTCAATACTCTTTTCACAATGGAACAATTACAGTCATGGGAGAAGAACATAAATTGACATGCTTTGTTAACAAAAGAGGGTGTGTGTGGCCTAATCAAAGTGACATATTGAAGAACACATACCATGAATTTATATAACTAAGTATATAGAACTGAACTAGAACCATGTTTACTCCACTTGCACTTACTTAACATAAGTGTAGGAGCTCCATTTACAACACACAACTTTGCTTTAGCTAGTACATAATTTATGTATTTAAACTGAGTAGAAAAATGGATCCATTTGACGTAGACTTTACCTCGATTTCTAAGAAATATGAAAGTCTGCCCGATTTCTTAAGACAAAATGTAGTATTCGGGTTGTTAATTATCTTATGGACTAAATTTGAAGATAATTCAGTGATGAGTATGTCATCAAAGTACACAAGTGCATATAGTGTCACACCTTGATGTGAGTATAAAAACAAAGAATGATCATATTTTGTGTGAGAAAATCTATATTGAAGGAGAGTTTGAGTTAATTTTGCATACCATGCACTTAGGGCTTGTTTAAGTCCTTAAAAGGATTTAATTTAACTTGCATATAAGATTTTTATTTTTATGAGTGAAGTCAGGTGGTTGAGACATATATATACTTCCTCTAGTAAAGTGTCATTAAGAAATACATTATTTATTTCCACCTACTAGAGTTTCCACTTCTATTTGAAGCCAAAGTGAGAATAAACTTTGACTGTGGTTGGTTTAACCACTTGAGCAAATGTTTCATTAAAGTCAAGTCCACACGAGCAAGAAGAAGAAGAAATTACAACTACACAAATGATTTGTTTACTAAGATCGATCAAAATTGGTCTAATTTAAGAAAGAAATAAGTTTTTCAATTCACTGTACTTCAAGAATTGTTACAAGATAATACAAATGAGTTACAAGAAAATAGTCTTCTGAGTTCCCAGGAACATCTCCTATTTTATATCCCAAATGTTTATCCATGTCTCAAAAGGTCTTATAATTCTTAGCCTTTAACCCAAGCAATTCTTGAACATTGATCTAAACATTTGCATCTACATGAACCCTACCACCATTTCCTGTTTAGGTAATCTAGTAAGTCCACAAATATGTTTCTTCATCAATGAATGTATTTTACCATTTATCTCATTCAACCATCTTTGAATCCATTTTCTTTCTAATGTCTCCCTGAAGGTTTTTGGTTCTGAGTCTTGCAAATCTCCAAGCACATTAAAAGCATAACCAAGTTCGAATAACTATACCTCTAAGATGGTACATTTTCTCTTCTTACCATATCATGAGTCAAATGATAATTGTGAGTCATTGTAGATTTTTCTCTCACTAAAACTATGACCAGAAACCTTAACTTCATCTAATCTCTAGTCTCTCTAACAGAAACATCCACCTCAAAATAAATCTTCACCACCATAGTTTATAATTCTTCATCTTCCGGTCTTTAGATTCCATACCCCAACGACTCTCACTGAAAGTAACATACTTCCTTATGATGAATATTGATCCTGTAGATTCTATATTTCACAACTTGTAACCCAACTCACCTTTTGGGTAACAAGTGAAGACACATTATGCATCATTATTATTAAGATGGACTAACTCGATTTAAAAAAAAAACAAAAACAAAAAAAACAAAACTTTGAAGACTATCTAATTAGAGTAGTCTATCGATTTTTGACATAATATCTTCATATGTAAATAGACATCTCCTCTTCACTTCAGATGAGTTGCTGCTTTGGTTGTAACCTTATTCCATAAACACTTTAATAGCCTAATAATTCTTTAGTATTATGTCTGAAACGGTCCACTGTATCTTTATAGAGAGAGCAACTTTCAAACTCAAACTCACCGATATTTAGAAGTGTTTCTCATTCCTCTTAAATACATTCAAACCTCTTTTAATTTTTAACCTTCAATCCTAAAAATCTTCATTTGCTTCTCTAAATTTTTTCACTAGTATTTTCCCATTTCCCCCTATACCTCTCGCCTGTCACATGTTTATCAAAAGAGTTGAAAGCACCTTTTAAATGCTAGGAAGGGATGTAATGTGCAGTGCGTTTTCACAAACTCTTTAAAATTGATTTTGACACACTCTATAAAAACTTGCACAGTTCATTCAGGTCACTAATTAACTCATTAAAAACTCAATTATCATACTTACTTAAACCTTAATTTGAAATCAAATTTGTCACACTTGATCGTTAACCAAAACTCATGGTGCACGCATATGTCATGTAGTATAAAACTTTTACCAGACCAATATGACATAATGAACAGTGTATTATGTACATAGAAAAAACCAAAAGGAAATTTGCGTGGCATAAACAACGGAAGGAAGGGGTGACCCTTGCATTGCAGGGTGACCCATTTCTCTTGTAGGGTCCTTCTTCAACTTTTCTTAAGTGTTTTATGACTCATTGAAAACTGACCCCAAAAATTAAATTTAAAATCTAAATTAATAAATAATAATAATAATAATGCATATATAGCAGATCAATTTCCTCACTTGCATTGCATGCTTTCTTAATATCTTCTTCTTCTAATTTTCTCTCTTTCCAATTTCCAATTTCCAATTTCCACAAATTTTCTTCAAAACTTTAACAACAATGAGAGTTTCACCGCAAAATTCAGAAACCGAGAGCACCTCAAATTCATCACCATCTACAACAAACTCAATTCAAGACCAAGGCTCCAACAGCAACAACCTTAAACGCAACAGGGATTCCAACAAACACCCCGTCTACCGAGGCGTTCGCATGAGGAATTGGGGAAAGTGGGTGTCAGAAATCCGCGAGCCTCGTAAGAAATCGCGGATTTGGCTCGGCACTTTCCCCACAGCCGAAATGGCAGCCAGAGCACACGACGCTGCAGCTATATGCGTTAAAGGAAAATCCGCCATTCTCAATTTTCCTCACCTTGCAGATTCTCTCCCCAAACCTGCTTCTTTAGCCCCGCGCGACGTTCAGGCCGCGGCGGCTAAAGCAGCTCAAATGACCAACAGTTTGGAACCACAATCATCATCTTCGTCAATCTCATCGTCATCGTTGTCGTCGAAGTTGTCGTCTTCGACGACAACGATGTCATCGTCGACAAGTCTGTTAATGAAGACAACGACAACATTGTCTTCATCAGCAGACTTATCGACAACATCTGACGAACTCAGTGAGATAATCGAGCTACCTACCTTGAAAAACAATTATGATGATATTGGGAAAGAGGAGTTTCTCTTAGACTATACATGGATGTATCAACAACCAATAACATGGCTACAAACACCACAAGAAAACGGTTGTTGCGGTGGCGGTGGCGGTGGCGGTGGCAGTGACGTATACGATGATGGATTTGGAAACAATAACGGTGCTGTAACTAATTTCGAGAGTTTTCTCTGGAATTACTAGGTTATTTGTTTTCCTCCTTTTCTTTCTCTTTCTTTGTTCTTGTCTTTTTTTGTGAATGCTTTTGTTTCTGTTTCATTTTGTTTTATCTTCTTTGATTGATTGATATAATTATAGTTATATCTATAATTATTAATATCATCTTCTTCACTTTTTAGATTCTAGTCCCTTTGTGATTTTTTTTATAAGGGGCCATGGCATGATTTTCTGTTTTTTATTTTATTTTATTAATTAATCTACTCTGTTTTTTTATGTGTAATAATTTAATATCCTTCTTTTGTCTGGTTGTAAATGTTTATTGAAATGTGGAAAAAGTAATAAATTTTCCCTGTTTTGGCACTAACTATTGAGTCAATGTGTCATACTGCATAAACTATTAATAAAAAATCTCCCTATTGAGGTTTGAGTTTTTATGCAAGATTATGAAATCAGAAGCTTTGTGATTGTCTTCAATATCTGTGTATTTTGCTGGAAAGAACAACATTAACTGAAAAGAAAGAAAACAAAATTTTGGTGTACTTATAATACATTAGGGGAATATTGATGATGATGTTGCTTTGTTGGCCATTTTTCTATTTGAGGCTAATGTTAATTAATTTGAATTAAAAATGGTTATGATTAATTGGAAAGATAAATATATTGCCAAATTTTTTAGGCAAGTTGATTACACTAACTGACAATTTAGTATGCTTCATTGTTTGATATGAGAAACCGTTTGGAATTTTCAACCAACCATAAATGTAGATTTTTTATATTATTTGGATTTATAAAATACTATATATAAACATTATTTAAAATAGTTACTATAATATTTAATTAAAACAAGTATTTCATTTTCATATGATCAAATGTCAAAAACTGTTTTATCATAATATATTTTTGTCTAATATTAATTGAAATTTCAAAATTATAAATAACAAAATACGTACAAGTTTAAATCAGCACTTTTTCTTGATGGATATATATTCATAATTATTAATTGAGTTGACTTGACGAAACTTCTTATCATAAATATTACACATATTTTTAAAGTATTTGCAAGTTATTAAATTATATTTTAATAAATATTTCTAGTTAAATATATATTAATTTAAAATATTTAAAATAAGAAAAAAAAATTAAAAAAAAATTTGTCCATTGAGGTGGTTATAAGAATTTCTTCCATTAGGTTGTTGGTTGTAAAGGCTTCTATAAATAGCAAAGTATAAAAAGTCATTGATCATTATTCATTTCACTCATTTCATTTACATAATCATGCATGCCTTGGCGGTTGAGTATTATAATAAGGATAACCAGTTGAGCATATGCATAAATTTATATTGGAATTTCAAACGAATGATTTCATGTATAAACAATTGGTTTTGAAATTTGGGTGATTGTCTTAGAAATGTAACAAAATTATAATATAATTTCTTCAGGGTAAGTTAATCATTCACAGTTGTATCAGACACTCTTGTATTTCTCATAAAAAATGAATATTTAAAAAAAAATTGAAAAATATCGGAATTTTTAAAATATATATATACAAAAATTCCAAAAATATTTTATTATATTATCAAAATTTTCAAAATTTTCGATAAATTGCAAGACTTTTTTAAATTTTCGCTAATGTTGATTTTTTTTTATATTGAATATGAACTACCGAAATTTTTTAAAAATCTAGAAAAAATAAGGCAATATCGAATTTTTTTGGAAAATATGATATGTTAATTTTTTTTGAACAGATAAAAAATTTATATAAAAAATTTAAAAATAAACTATAAAAAAAATTTGATCTATCAAAAATTTCGTTTGCATTTTTTATTCAAAATTTCCTATGAAGAGTTTTAGAATTATAAAATATATAGGGGTGTTAGATCCAAGTAAAAAGTTAAAATCTAATCGAAATAGCATAATCTACGGCATGATCCTAAACGAAGATTGTACCATATACCACTATAGTTTAACTTATATTCCAGTAAAAATTTTAAAATGTCAATTTTAACTTTGATATTATTTTATTATTTTAATTTTTACCATTCTTGTCAGACCGTCAGAATTTCGAAAAATTTATCCAAAAAGCAACGCGTCGGGAGACTTGAACGATGACTTCCGGTATAATATTTCTCATTCCGGAAGACTTAAAAAAACAGTTCCGGTTTGGTATATTTTCTTCACCAAAAGACTTATTAAATGTGTTCCGGTTCGGAACAGTCTCATTAAGACTTCCGGTGTGCCATGTTGCATGTACCGGAACACTTTCATTAAGAGTTTTGATTCGTATAAAATACTCTACCGGAACACTTTGATGAAGTCTTTCGGTTTATTTTTTATTTATTTTAAATATTTTTATATAATTTTATATTAAAAAAAATTATCATTATGCAGATGCGGAAATACCTATATACGAAAAAGAACCGATATGTGTGAATACGTCAGATGTTTTTACAATGTCAGAAAGATTTGGTACACAAGAGAAGGTGATAAGATCGGTTAAAGACATCGGGTTACGAAATAAAGTGACGGTTATCATCACTCGTTCAGATACACAAACAGGCAAGAGAGGAAGAAGTAACAAAATAATATTTGTTGTGATAAAGGTGGGAAATACAAGGATATTCATAGTGGAATCGAAAGTGTGACGAAAAAATGTGGATGTCCATTTAAGATCAGGTCGACTCCGGCGAAAGATGGATCTGGATGGAAGATTGATGTAAAATGCGGGGTTCATAACAAACAAATATAGTTGTTGAATTAAGTTGTATTTTGGGTTCATCCTGATTCAATTAAGTTGTTGAATATTTTTTCTATTGTGTTAGTTATGGATAGCACTTACAAGACAAACAAATATAAGCAACCTTTATTTGAAATTGTTGGCATGACATCAACTGAGTTGACTTTTGATGTCGCATTTGCGTATATTGAGTCTGAGCAGACTTAGACTTTTTGTTGGGTGTTAGATAAGCTTAAACAATTGTTTGTGAATAAAGATTTGTGTCCACAAGTGATTATGACAGATAGAGATCTTAGTTTGATGAAAGTCGTTGAGACTGTGTTTCCAAGGACGAATAATTTGCTATGTCAGTTTCACATAAACAAAAATGTTGGTACAAAATGGAAATTATTTGTGGCTCGTGATATGCAAGAGTCAATTGGAAAATTATGGACGAATGTTGTATGGGCTAGTGATGAGGTTGAGTATGTTCAACATTTAAAATAACTTGAGCAGACATGTGTTGATTGTCCTAGATTTTTTAGTACGTGAACGACACATGGTTGACACCACATAGACAGAGATTTGTTTGCGCATGGATTAATCGAGTCCTACATATGGGTAACACGACGACTAATCGGTATGTTTTGTTTTAGATCCCAAAATTTAATTTTTGCACATTTTGTATTTTTCTTAATTATTTTAAATATGTATTATTGTAGGGTTGAGTCTGCTCATTGGAAGTTAAAGTAGATGTTGGGTAACAGTGTTGGTGACGTGGTCAAATGTTGGGATGTCATGAATGACAACTTAAAGTTACAAATTGGCAACATTAGAGCTTCTTTTCAAAAGAGTGTCTATGAAGTTGTGCATGCCTATTTAAGTCCATTTTACACATATTTACGTACTTCAGTGTCTCGAGTTGCATTGAGACGCATTGCTGAAGAGTTAACAAGAATTGATTTTGTTGGAACGAACAAGGACAAATGTCGATGTACTCTTAGAGCAACATATGAATTACCTTGTGCGTGTGAGTTGGAAGGATATAGAATTAGTGGTATTCCGATACCAATTGACGTTGTGCATGTTCATTTGAGGAAACTAAGCATGTAAATTAAGTTGGAAGAAGACTTAGATGCGGAATCAGATGTGGGTATGAGTTGTGCAATGGATGAGTTATGGAAAATGTATAGGTCACTAAATGTTGTTGGAAGAAGGACATTACAAAGTAGGGTTTATGAACTTGCATTCCCACACAACGACTTCTTTGTGTCCACCACCTGAAAAAATAAAGACAAAAGGTAGAGTCAAGAAGAAAGACAAAAAACCTGTAGGGTATGATGTTTATAGAGACCTTTTGTATCATGAGTATGTTGATCAAGCATCTCAATCTTCACATCGGCAATCTCAACCATCACAAAATTCAAAGAAGAAATCTCAACCATCACAACCTGTGAAAAAGAAGTTGAAATTATCACAATCTTCACAATCATCTAAGCGGTTCATCCTTCAATTTCCTAATCATATTAGGTCATTTATTGATGATGTAGTCAATGTATTGTCAGATGGTAATTGTGGATTTAGAGTCATTGATTCATTGCATGGTTATGGTGAAGATGACTGGCTAATGGTTCGCCGATACTTGGATTTGGAAATTATACATAATGAAAGATCAACTTTGTATGTCAATTTATTTGCTGATCGGTTAGCCGAAGTGAGAGATTCTTTGAGGATAGAGGGATTTGGTCCTCAACCACCAAATAAATGGTTAACTCTACCAGACATGGGTTACTTGATTGTGAATCGGTATAATGTGGTACTTGTCTTTTTAGGATTCGAATGCTTGACTTTCTTCCCTATGGTAACTACATTTTCACCGATTGTCTCCTTTTATTGTATTGGATTTGTAAACTCAAATCATTGGGTTCAGGTAAACATTGTTATAATTGGATATTTTTAGTAAATGTTTTGATTAATGTTAAATAATTTTTTTATTATTTTTGTATCCAGGTTAACATGAAAGAAGGATTTCCATTGCCACCAGTGACAACAGATTGGAAGAACTTACATTATCCGGCAGCAACATCGTGGATGTTAGGATTTATAGGACGTCTACAACATTGGCAATAACTTACGCCTATATTACCAACACATTATGAATTATAAACTATGTTATTCATTTTTATTCATGAATTATATTATATGTTTGCAACACATTATGAATTATAATCTATGTTATTCAATTTTAATTTCAATTTTTAAGTCTAAAAATTATCACATAAAGATAAACATAACCATATAATTCCAAAAGTCAATACATTCAACGTATAAGTCCAAAAGTTAATACATTAACAATAACATACAACATAATTATACAAATTATCACATAAAGATAAACATAAATATAAGTCACTGTGAACGAGCAATACGTAAAGCTTCAAACAGATCAGCAAATTGTGGGTCATCCTCTTCAGCTGCAGTCTGTTGAAGGTAACGATGAATTAATGTAGACACACGAACCCAGGTAGGATCAGATAGTTATGCATCGTACTCAGGAACAGACACAAGTCTCGGCTCATCAAGTCTAGACGGTACCAATCGAGGATGCGAAACACGATAATACCACTGGAGATATCCATCATCTGTCTCAAATGGGATAGTGGCCAGTGTTGTCAGATGAATCACCTGCCCAACACTCTGAATGTAACTAATCCACTCAACATCGATAGCACCAACCATTGAATAATCAAGAGGTGAAGGTGGAATGTACTGACGGTATCCAAATTTTCGAAGACACCTGTCAGGCATATATGGAACAATAGTGTCACCCCACCTCAAACAACCCATGTATAGAGAAATCTCATCAAATAGACGGTGAACTTTATGATCCTCGAATGGCCGCCATATGACATCGATAGGTGTCAGCTCATCCAGAATAGGTTGAAAGTCATCCACATTTAACACACCTTGTCTGTATGTCCATCTCATCGCTCGCGGGAGACCACAATTATTAGCTGGTATCCAATTCTCTCCTTTTTCCAAGTGTTGGAAAATATTCATGAATCCAGCACTGTTAAAAAAATTATAACATAATAATTAAATATAACATAATGAACATAACAAAATTAACATTAGACTTAAAAAACCAATAAACTGAATTTAAATATATACCTGTAAGAGAGTCGGGTAACCATCGAGATGTTTACAACTGAACATGGACGCATCTCCGAGATACCTATATAAGGTAACAAATACAGTTGCTCCCCAACTATAGTTTGATAACACATTCAAGTCCATAAATAGTGTCAGGTATCGTGCCTCGACAAGTGTAAAGGTCTTGTCCGCAAAAATCGTGCAACCCACTAACATCATCAAATAACATCTAGTCGCATATGCCCACAATGAAGCAGCTCTATGCTCTACGAATCGATCATATAACCACTCCAACTTATAGTACGAACCCCTGCAATCACGAACCTGGAATTATGTCACTCTCTGTGACACTCCTAGGTAATCAACAACCCACTCAATAGCTAGGTCTTCACTGATATGTTGAGGGCTCCAGAATACCCCCCGAATGGGTAGGTGAAGCAAACAAGCAACGTCATCCAGAGTAATGGTCATTTCACCAAACGGCATGTGAAATGAAGAAGTCTCTAGATGTCATCTCTCAACAAATGCGGAAACCAAGTTCGTATCTATCTTCGACAAATTGGTTCTCTGTAGAGAAGATAAACCAGACCTAGATATCCAAGCTTCCATCTCTGGTGGAAGCTGTTGTAGAACCATATGACTCAGCTTCAATCCATGCCTTGCAACCTTCAACTCTTTCTTTGCACCTCTCTCCTGAAAACAATTAAAATTAAGCAAAGTATACAATACAACATTGAAATTTCAGTTTTTATTCAATACTAAATAATTATCATTTACTTACCTCATTGAACCATATACGTCTAGTGACATGATGTTCGTACTTAACCAAGACACTAGTATTGTACGGTCCTCCTGGATATCCAACAGGTTATGTTGTTGCTGCTGCTGCAGATGTACCAATATGATCTTCTTGTGTCCTTCTCGGAGTATCGCCCCGTCCCACAGAGAGAATAGGTATCCCACCATCTTTGTCTCGTGTGTGTAGCACTGCCAAAAAAATATTATTAAAATTTTAAAAAAAATGAGAACCGAAACACTTTCATTAAGAGTTCCGGTAACGCACTTTTAAAAAACATAATCGGAACACTTTATGTAAGTCTTCCAAAAATAAAATGCAAATTTGAACTATCGGAAGACAATGAAAGACTTCCAGTATGCACATCCAACAATTTTCGAACCGGAAGACTTCATATAAAGAGTTCCGGTATTAAAAAAAATAAACCGGAAGACTTACTTGAAGACTTCCGAAAAAATTAGTGAAAATTCTCTCTGAAGAGTATACGCGGTGAAAAGTGAAAATGAAGGAAAAAATTAATCTTTTTACTATTTATGTGAGGGCATTTTTGTCCAAATTTTTTTTGTATAGGGATAAAGGTATAAATGAGAGGGTATAGGGTAAAATCTTCTCCTAAACACATGACCCTAAATTTAATGAGGCCCAAATATTTTTCATTAATAGACATAAAAAAATTACTATAATAAAAATTCAATAAAAGAAATTAAGATTAACCAAATGTCAAAACAATTATAATTAATTTTATTTTGATTAATATATAATTATATTTCTAAAGAGTCATTTTTAATTATTATTATTTATTTTTATAATTTATGTTTATTTTATAAAGAAACGTCAAACACTTTTTGGTGTGGTTTTATGTTATTAACTTGTACTCACTTAGTTCTTTTTTAAGTGTCACTTTTTTAATTTTTACACATATCAAAAAATTTAATCAATATTGTTACTTTTCATACAATAGTTCTCATTTTACCTATATTATCCCGAATTATTTATTACATTCATTTTATTTTTTCTCTCTGTAATAATTACTTGGGTAATTTTGACAAATATACATTTAATACTACATTGAAATTTACAAGTGACAATTAAAAAAGAACACAAAATTATACAAACAGTGACACTTATAAAGGAACAGAGGGAGTATAATAGGTTTTGATGATTACAAATGAAATAAAGAAATACTATCATATGTGTTATTAAGTGGAGAAAAATGAATGAAGTAAATCAAAAGTCAAGAAGATTTTGATGTTCGGCGCAAGGGAATCAAATACTAAAAACAACATCAAAGAAACTTAAGTATTTTGCAAGTTCACCTGAGATCATGTGTTTAAGTTGCTTTTATATGTTAAAGATCAATAAGTTGTAGTATTAAGTATGAGTAGCTCTTAAATTTAAAAAATAATGCACACACATGTACACACGCATCCACGCACAACACACACAAGGAGACGCACGCACACACACATACAAATATTTTTCTAAATTTCATATATGTTGTGAATTGATGTCGTCAAGAACAAACCAAAATATGAGAAATATTGAGTTTCTTGAACAAATACAAGAAACCATATTAGTATTTACGAAAGAGAAAGACGAAGGGAAAAGAAGAGAATTGGAATTGGTTAAAAATGTTTTACTATTCACTTACTCAATAAAGGTTCAAAGATAACAAGCGAATAACAACAGTTAACCTCTATCAACAACCTGAGAGAACTAGTTTATTTTATAGACTATTAAGCTAACTTAGGCTACAAGCTAACTTAACAATTTGGCTTACAAGCATTGCCCAATTTGTCATGCTAATTTAAACACTAAGCTAACATATTTCGATAACATGCTTGAACAGACTCCGACTACAACATGCACGACTTTTGTCGAACAATGAAGTTAATCTTGTCGAGGCTAAAGTTCAATCCAAATACCAAAAATCTTCACCTTTGAACAAACTGTACACTAACAAGAGAACAAACTAGTTTTCATCATGCAGCTTTATCAACTGCATACGGTGGAAAAACTTTTTATTTTGAAATGACTTGGTGATCATATCAACAACATTGTTGTAACACCCCACTTTCCCAAATAATTAATATAACGTATTAATAAAAATATCAGAGTTTCCAAACTGGAATGCCACATTATTTTCAACAACAATCACCGAAATAAGTTATTTATTAAAAACAACAGAAATAACAATTTAATTCAACTCGGGCAATAAGCCAATCTGAACGAAATGTCCTCACTAACTCGGTTTACAAAATAGATACGTAACGGAAACAAAATAAACAACTAAAAGTTCTCCATCCTGTGTTACATATCAGAGCGTCCTAGACTCGAACAAGCAACACGACTCAACGCACTCTCAAGTACCTGGATTATTTGTACTTCCAAAGAAGCATAGATGCAACAACAACAACAACAACCAAGGGGTGAGAAACATCTTCAAGGTAGTTTCTCACACATAACAACAAATACAACAATTATACCAATAATCAAGCAACAACAGATACAACAATAATTACGCATTAACAATACAACAATAGATATGCAATGTGACTCAACACGACACAATGCATGTGGTACCAAGTTTTGTTCATTCAATTGAACACGATAATCACATACGCCCATTCGACAATGATTATCCCACCATTCTCCATAACGGAGTACGAATGATCGTATTCGCCCATCTGGCACGATCATCCTAACAATAATTCAATAAATGTATGCATGACAATAAAAATGCATACAACATGTATAATTCACCATATTATACATCTACACGATCCATCCGATCAATTCACAATAATATTTCCACAAAAATCACCAATAATAGCCTCACGCGACTTAACTGATTACTCAACTAATTAAATCCACCTAAATTCCATCATTATTATATTTCTCGATGTTAAACCTCGATTAACTATGTCTTTAGGTCCAACTCAATACTTCACACCAAAAGAATCAGCCACGCATGCAAAATCGGGACAGAAATCGCAAAAATCACATTTTTCCTCACCTTCGCTGGTGTTACACGTAATGCCTAATGTGTTACGCGTAATGCCTAGATTGTTACGTGTAATTCCCAGAGTGTTACTCGTAACGTGCGTAAATAGTATAGTGTTACGCGTAATGCACAGAGTGTTACGCGTAATGTCTAGAGTGTTACTCGTAAAGCCCAAATTTGTTACTAAAAACTGTTTTCCCCCACCAGTCTAGATTTAGCTACAAGTTTCGTATTTTTCCACTCCAATTCAGACCTAAACTTGTTTCTACATCAATTTTATACTACTAATCTTATTCTCCTTTTACTTATCATGATTAAATATAGTTTATCATTCGTTCTAGATCTAGAATCACACATGTTCATCTTCAACAACAAAATCTGCATAACTTATGCATATATCAGAACAACAAAAACAACATTCCAATATAAATTCATCAAGATCATACATTCACATTCATCATTCTGCAACAACAATCATACATGTACAAAATCATCACAGAACAATAGTACAACATAAAATTCCTACGAGGGAAGGAAGCCCTCACTACCCATCATATTAAACCACCTGAATTTAAATTCGTTCTCCCCCCTTACCTCGAATTCAGACAAAATCCTGCGAATTTATTCAAGAATTGGGTGCCCTAGGTTGATTTCCTCTTCCTAGCCTCTTGGTTCTTTCACAACAACTTTTTACGATTAATTCTTTTCTGATCTTTATTTTGACTAATTCATCTTTAACCTTCACTTAACATTTTACTAAACCATCTCTTATTCCAAATAATAATAATATTAATTTTAATTATTAATATTACTAATATTGCTTTATGAAGATAATAATAATAATAATAATAATAATAATAATAAAATAGTTAATTAAATGGTATTATCATTATTATTCGCACACTCGTTATTACTAAGCGCACCCGATTCTACCCGTCCCACTAGGACACAACAACAAAACGACAGATATATGCCTTAAACAAGGCCAACACAACACCAAAAATACCCGACAATTAAATATTAAAAATGGGGTGTTACAACTCTCCCCCACTTAGAATATTTTCGTCCTCGAAAATGTACCTTGTGAGAAAAGTTTCGGATACGACTCCCGCATCCTGCTTTCCATCTCCAAGGTCATACTTCCACCAGCAGCTCCACCCCAAGATACTCTCACCAGAGGAATCTCTTTACCTCTAAGTTGCTTCATTTTGCAATCCTCAATTCTTATCGGCATCACTTCCACAGTAAGATTCTCCCTAACCTGCCCCTCATCCCTCTAAATAACATGAGATGGGCCAGACACATACTTCCGGAGTTGCGATACATGAAACACATCATGTAAGTTCGAAAGCTCTAGCAGTAACGCCACCCTATAATCAACAATACCAACTTTCTGCAAAATCTGATACGGTCCAATGAACTTAGGATCCGACTTCTTCGATTTCAAAGCACATCTCACACATGTCATTGGATTCACCCTCAAAAACACATGATCACCTTCAGCAAATTCTAATTCTTTTCTCTGGTTATCATGATAGCTCTTCTGTCTACTCTGAGACGCTTTCATCTTTTCTCTTATGATCTGAATTTCCTCAGTAGTCTGTTGTACAATTTCAGGTCCAAGCACCACATTTTCACCAGTTTCATACCAACACAAAGGCGTTCTACACCTCCTACCATACAAAGCTTCAAATGGAGCCATTCCAATACTAGAATAGTAACTATTATCGTACGTGAATTCAATTAATGGCAAATGAGTATCCCACGCACCACCTTGTTCTAACACACAAGTCCTCAACAGATCTTCTAAAGTCTGAATAGTTCTCTCTGACTGACCGTCCGTCTGCGGATGATAAGCCGAACTCAATTTCAACTTCGAACCCAAAACCTCTTGTAAACTTTTCCAAAATTCAGTAGTAAATCTCGGATCTCTATCCGAAACTATACTCGAAGTAACACCATGCAACTTCACAGTTATCCTGATATATATTTTTGCCAACTTCGTCAACGGAAAACTCATATTAATAGGAATAAAATGTGAGGATTTTGTAAGTCTGTCCATAACCACCCAAATAACATCAAATCCTCTCGCCGTATTTGGCAAACTAGTAACAAACTCCATAAAAATACTATCCTACTTCCATTTCGGAATCTCTAACGGTTGCATCATTCCCGAAGGCTTCTGATGCTCCACTTTCGATTTCTGACACACCAAACAAGCATACACAAATTGTGCTATATCCCTCTTCATTTCAAACCACCAAAATAACTTCTTTAAATCTTGATACATCTTCGTAGCTCCTGGATGAATACTCAAGCTACTACGATGACCTTATTCTAAAATTTCTTTTTTCAAATCGACATTGTCTGGCACACAAATACTTCCCCAGAACCTCAACACACCCAAATTATCTACCTGGAAATCACTTTCAGGATCATTCTCTCCTGTAGGCATCAGGTATACCAACTTCACATTAAGTCTCTGATTCTCTTTAATAACATCTAAGAAATCATTATTCACCTTCAACATTCTAAGCCTAACACTCTTAGGTGTCGTTTCACAAACCATACTCAAATCTCTAAAATGTTCAGTTAATTCCAATTCTTTTACCATTAATGCCGACATATGAATTTCCTTGCGGCTCAATGTATCTGCTACCACATTAGCCTTACCCAGATGATTACTCAAATTAAAATCATAATATTTCAGAAATTCCAACCATCTTCTTTGCCTCATATTTAGCTTTTTCTGATCAAACAAGTACTTTAAAGTTTATGGTCACTAAACACTTCAAATCTTGACCCATACAAATAATGCCTCCAAATCTTCAAAATAAAACCACTACGGCTAACTCAAGATCATGAGTAGGATAGTTCCTCTCATGCACCCTCAACTATCTAGAAGCATAAGCTACCACATTTCCATCTTGCATAAATACCCCACCTAGTCCCATTTTGGACTCATCACAATATACCACAAAAGGTTCACCAGGACTTGGTAAAACCAACACTGGTGCCGTAGTCAATTTCTTCTTCAACTCTTCAAAACTTTCCTCACAAGCTGCATCCCAAATAAATTCTTGACTCTATCTAGTCAATTGAGTCAACGGCAACGCCAAATTAGAAAACCCTTGAATAAATTTTCTATAATAACCTACTAAACCAAGAAAACTTTGAATCTTCGTTACTGTCTTCGGAGGTTCCCATTGCAATAAAGCACTTACCTTAGAAAGATCCATTGTTATACCATCACCAGAAATAACATGACCTAAGAAACTCAAATTATCAAGCCAGAATTCACACTTCGATAACTTAGAAAACAACTTGTTATCTTTCAACACCTGCAATGCAACTCTCAAATGTTCCTTATGATCATCTTCATTCTTAGAATAAATAAGTATATCATCAATAAACACCATAACAAACTGATCTAAATAAGAATGAAAAATACAGTCCATATACTCCATAAATACACCAGGTGCATTAGACACTCTGAAAGGCATCACAACATATTCATAATGCCCATAACGAGTTCTAAACACGGTCTTCTGAATATCACCTTCTTTCACTCGAATCTGATGGTAACCTGACCTCATATCAATCTTACTAAAAACATGCGCGCCAACTAGCTGATCCATTAAGTCATCAATCATAGGAAGAGGATACTTATTTTTAATGGTCACATTGTTCAACTGACGGTAATTGATGCACAAACGCATACTACCATCCTTCTTCTTTACTAACAAAACTAGAGCTCCCCACGGCGATACACTTGGCCTTATAAAATTCTTATCCAGTAGCTCTCCAATCTGAGATCTCAATTCAGTCAATTCTGACGCAGACATCATGTATGGTGCCATGGAAATAGGCCCTGTACCAGGAATAAGGTCAATAGTAAATTCAACTTCTCTCGTCGGAGGTAATTCTGTAATGTCATCTGGAAACACTTCCGGAAACTCATTCACAACTGGAAACTCACTAATGACACCTTATGATCAACAGATAATGATGCGAACAATGCAAACATCTTCGCCTCGTCTTCCAACATGGTCCTCAACTCTTTAGTAGGTAAAGAATTAGCCAATGATTCCTCTTCAGGAGTAAGGAACAATAACGTCTTCCTATAGCAATCAATATAAACTCAGTAGAACTCCAAACAATTCATTCCCAAAATAACATCCAAATTCCCAAGCGGCAAACAAATTAAATCCACATAGAAATCTCTATCAAAAATAGTAAGAGGGCACTTCAAACACACCAAAGATGTAACCACAGAACCAATAGACGGAGTTTCAATTGTCATCCTCTACTCTAGAATAGATGGTACAATTCCTAACCTCCTCACACAATCAACAGAAATAAACGAGTGTGTTGCATCCGTATCAATAATAGCAATCAAGGAGTATTATTAATAAAGCAAGTACCTTTGATGGAACGCTCCTCACTAGTGGACTGGGCTCCCACTAAAGGAAACAATTTACCACTAGCTCCTTGAGTCTTCTTCGGTTTCTGACAAGTCGTACTAATGTGACCATGTTCACCATAATTAAAACAAGTAGGCATAGTAGCCTTGCAGTCAGCTACCACATGACATGTCCTCCCACACTTGAAGCACTTTTTAACTTCATTCTGGAAAGTGTTAGCACGATGACCTATGCTTCCACATCTAAAACACTTCACAGGATTTACCCCTCCCCCATTTGGCTTCTTGTCAGAAGTAGACTTCTGTTTACCTTTATCAGACGAAGCACTATAAGGAGTACCCCCAAACTTCTGCTTACCCTTCTTGTCATTCACAACTTTGTAGTGAGCAATCTAAGCCATGTTATCATTATCATAAATTCCGCTACTACTCACCAGCTCTGGATAGTTCCTGATCTTTTGGAAAGCAATGCCCTGCTTGATCTCAGGACGTAACCCATTCTCAAATTTCAAACACTTTGAAGTCATGGCGTCTTCAATCTTATAGTGTGCACAATACTACATCAGTTCTTCAAACTTCGCAGCATACTCTGCCACAATCATATTACCTTGCTTAAGTTCTAGAAACTCAACCTCTCTAGCACTGCGAATGTCTTCTGGAAAGTACTTCTCCAAAAACTCACCTCGAAATACAACCCAAGTAACAGCAGTACCTGCAACTTCCAACCTTTAGCAACTATTGTCCCATCAGACCCCGGCTTCACCCTTAAGCATGTGAGTACCAAACCTCACCTTCTGATCATCATTGCACCCCATGGTTTTGAAGATCTTCTCAATAGCCTTCATCCATTTTTGTGCAGCCTCTGGATCCAAAATACCCCCTTCATAAGTAGGCGGTTTATTGCTTATAAACTGATCCAGATCACGAAATTCAGCATTTCCAACCGCTGGACCAATATTCTCAATAGCTTGCGCCATGGCTTACATAGCAACAGCAAGTGCAACATCATTCCTTCCTGCCATACTAATACAACAAACACAAACACCTCAGATTAGAACACTACAACAACTCATATTCTAAGGACTAACTCGACACAACATCTGGCCGGTTGGACCGACCTGCTCTAATACCAATTGTAACACCCCACTTTCCCAAATAATTAAAATAACGCATTAATAAAAATAGGGTTAAATATATTTTTAGTCCCTATAAATATCTCAATTTTCATTTTTAGTCCCTATTAAAAAAATAGTATAATTTAATCCTTACAAAATTATTATGCTCATAGTTTTAGTCCCTCATGTTAAACCAATGTGTATTTTCAAATGATTATTTCACAGATATCTTTAAATATTATAAAAAGTTTCTCGAAAAAAAATGAACTTAAAATTTGATTTCTAAGTCGAGGTTTTCATTACTTTTATCATTATATTTTGAAATTTAAAAAATTCATATTTAATTATTCTCATTTTAAAATTTCTAAAATTTAGTAAACAAATATGTTATAGTATTCTAAACATAGATGAACAAAATTATTCAAAAATTTAAAAGTTTAAGGGTAATTAAATATTTTTCAAAATTTTAGAAAACAATAGGGACTAAAATTGCATGAATATAAAATTTGTAGGGACTAAAATTTAATATTTTTTTAATAGAGACTAAAAATGAAAATTGAGATATTTACAAGGACCTAAAACATATTTAACCCATAAAAATATCAGAGTTTCTAAAGTGGAATGCCACATTATTTTCAACAATCACCAAAATAAGTTCTTTATTAAAACCAGCGGAAATAACAATTTAATTCAACTCGGGAAATAAGTCAATCTCAACGAAATATCCTCAATAATTCGATTTGCAAAATAGATACATAACGGAAACAAAATAAACTAAAATTTCCTCATCCCGTGTTATGTATCAAAGCGTCCTAGACTCGAACAAGCAACACGACTCCACGCACTCTAAAGTACCTAGATTATCTGTAATTCCAAAGAAGCACAGATACAACAACAACAACAAAGGGGTGAGAAACAAATTCAAACATAAATGGTGCATATAACATCTTCAAGGTAGTTTCTCACACATAACAACAAATACAACAATTACAATAATAATCAAGCAACAACAAATACAACAATAATTACGCATCAACAATACAACCATAGTTATGCAATGTGACTCAACACGACACAATGCATGTGGTACCAAGTTTTGTTCATTCAATCGAACACAATAATCACATACGTCCATCCGACAATGATTATCCCACCATTATACATAACGGAGTACGAATGATCATATTCGTCCATCCGACACGATCATCCCAACAATAATTCAATAAATTTGTGAATGACTATGAGAATGCATACAACATGTATAATTCACCATATTATACATCTACACGATCCATCCGATCAATTCACAACAATATTTCCACAAAAATCACCAATAATAGCCTCACGCGACTTAACCGATTACTCAACTAATTAAATCCACATAAATTCCATCATTATTTTATTTCTCAATGTTAAACATCGATTAACTATGTCTTTAGGTCCATCTCAATACTTCACACCAAAAGAATCGGCCACGCATGCGAAATCGGGACAGAAATCGTAAAAATCACATTTTTTCTCACCTTCGCTGGTGTTACGCGTAATGCCTAATGTGTTATGCGTAGTTCCCAAAGTTTTAATCGTAACGTGCGTAACAAGTATAGTGTTACGCGTAATGCCCAGAGTGTTATGCGTAATGCCCAGAGTGTTACTCGTAATGCCCATATCTGTTACTAAAAACTATTTCCCCCACCAGTCCAGATTTAGCTACGGATTTCATATTTTTCCACTCCAATTGAGACCTAAATTTGTTTCTACATCAATTTTACACTATTAATCTTATTCTCTTTTTACTTATCATTATTAAATCCAGTTTATCATTCGTTCTAGATTTAGAATCGCATCTGTTCATCTTCAACAACAAAATCTGCATAACTTATGCATATATCAGAACAACAACAACAACATTCCAACAGAAATTCATCAAGATCATACGTTCACATTCATCAATCTGCAACAACAATCATACATGTACATATTCATCACAGAACAACATAACAACATAAAATTCCTACGAGGGAAGGAAGCCCTCACTACCCATCATGTTAAACCACCTGAATTTAAATCTATTCTCCCCCTTACCTTGAATTCAAATAAAATCCTGCGAATTTCTTAAAGAATGGGTGCCCTAGGTTGATTTCCTCTTCCTAGCCTCTTGGTTATTTCACAACAACTTTTTACGATTAATTGTTTTCTAATCTTTGTTTTGACTAATTCACCTTTAACCCCCACTTAACATTTTACTAAACCGTCCCTTATTCCAAATAAGAATAATATTAATTTTAATTACTAATATTACTAATATTGTTTTATGAAGATAATAATAATAATAATAATAATAATAAAATAGTTAATTAAATGGTCTTATCATTATTATTCGCACACTCGATATCACTAAGCGCACTCGATTCTACCCGTCCCACTAGGACACAACAATAAAACAACAGATATATGCCTTAAACAAGGCCAACATAACACCAAAAATATCTGACGATTAAATATTAAAAATGGGGTGTTACAATTGTCATCACTCAAAACCTTCAGTACTTAGACTTCTCCACGCTCGATTATCTCTCTGACGAAGTGAAGCTTCACATCAATGCGATTGGTTTGCTCATGATAGGATGAATTCTGCAACATGTGTATTGCACTTTGACTATCACATTTAATAGTGGATAACTCGAGCTTGAAGTTTCAACTCCTTAGCAAAACCTTCAAGCCACAATTCTTCATTCAAAATTTTAGTGAGGGAAATATATTCTGCTTCAGTGGTTGATAAGGCAACAACCTTTTGAAGAGTTTCTCTCCAACTGATTGATGTGCCAATGATAGTGAGCGCATATCTAAAAATAGATTTTTTAGAATCCATACAACCTACATAATCAAAGTCGACAAGCCCTTCGATTTCAACTTTGTTATCATCACCACAAGCTCCACCATAAATCAGGACTCTGGTCAGAGATCCATTTATGTACCTTAGAAATCACTTTAATGCTTGCTAGTAGGCCTTCCCAGGATTGGTCATATACCTGCTTACAAGACTCACTCTGTATGATATATATGGCCTCGCACATACCATAACATACATCAAAGAACCTACTATACTAGTATATGGAATGTTATTCATATAGGCTCTTTCGAATTTAGTATTAGGACTTTGAGTCATACTCAACTTGAACTGATGATTAGTTGGTGTTAGAACAAGCTTTAAATTCAACATACCAAACTTGTCGAGAATCTTCTCCAGGTATGTCTTTTAAGATAAGCATATTATCAACTGATTTCTATCTCTCATGATGTCAATCTTAAGAATCCTGTAGGTAATTCCCAGATCCTTCATGTCGAGCTCCTTATTGAGTTCAGCCTTCACCTTCATAACATCTTTGACATTGTTGCATGCTATAATGATGTCATCCACATAAAGCAACAAAATAACAAGTGGATTTCCAGGTCAAAATCTGGATTTCCAGAACAATATATATTTCTTTTAATATTTTTTAAATTGTTTAATAAAATTTAAATTTACTTATATATATATATATATATATATATATATATATATATATATATATATATATATATATATATATATATATATATATATATATATATATATTGTTAAATAAAATTTAAATTTGCTTGTTCTAGATTGTCTAATAAAAATGGACGAACACGACCAGCGTGACTGCGTAAAAACTATAATAGCATTGGATTCATTTTTTAACATTACCTTATTCTTAAGAAAATACTTTTTGAAAATGTTGTACTTTTTCCTTTTATATAATATGAATACCCCCTTGACTCATTATAATATTTTATCCACAATGTGTATTTTGTTTCAAATATCAAAATCTGTAAAAAAAATTAAAATTTTTGGTTATAGGGACTAAATTATAAAAAAAAAAATAAGATACAATGATCCAGATAAAAAATAAACTTTCAAAAATCAAAAGCAAAAACTCATTAACTTAATGTGATCAATGGATTATTTAAATCTATTTTTTATTTGAGTTAATTAATATTCTAAAATATCAATAAATTATTAAGTTTTTATTACTATTTTTTCTTTCTTTAACAAGTGTGTAAGGTACCTCCTTGGCATTTTTATTAATTTTGTTTTCATTTGTAATTATTTTATTTCCACTTGTTATACTACCTTTTCTCTTTTCACATATAGGTGTGCGTGACGTATTAAGCAGCATCAATATATTAATTAAACCATCTTTTATGTTATTATGTCGCCTATTGTAGCAAATATACGTGTCTTATTTCTTGCCATTCATGTTTTCTAGAAATGGACATCAAAGTCAACATGTGTTTCTAGAAAGGCTCTAATAATAATACTAATAATCTATATAAATGAAACTTTTACTCAAATATCCCACTTTTTCAGAGAAAAAAAAATTCAAATAACTTACTTTTTAAATTAATTTTCTATTTATTCTGTTTTTCATAACAAAAAAATGAATTTGCAGGTAAATCCAGTCACTTGCAGATTTTCTTGCAAATTTGACATTATCTACGATTTTACTTGCGAATTTATCTATATCCGTAGGTAAATTCGTAGGTAATCAAATCTGCAAGAAAATTCACAGATAATTGAAAATTAAAAAAATATATATAAGAGGTTGTCAATTCAATTGGTGACTCTCTTTTAATTCAATTTTTAAATAAAAAAAAGTGGGGTAGATTGAGAATTAATTTGAAAGGTAAAGTAGTTAGAGATTAAAGTTGAAAAAGTGAGATAGTTTGATAAAATTTTCTCTAGAAATATAAATCTTTAAAAGTTGTTTATTTAATGTTTTTGGATTTTTTTTTCTTTTAAAAACAATATTTCATATAAATTTATATTCTTTAGTTTGCTGATATTTTCTTAATTATAAATAAATATATTTATTCTTTTACATTTATTGTACTAAATGGAAGATTCCCTATTTTGGATTGGAGTTTCCTTCTCAAAGTTCTCAAGCAATTTGGCTTTAATGAAAAATTATGTTCTTGGATATCGTTAATTCTAGATATGGCTAGGTTTCTATCTCGGTAAATGGAGACTTGATAGGTTTTTTCAACTGCAAATGGGGTTCGATAGGGAGACCCTTTATCTCCTCTACTTTTCTGTTTGGTAGAGGATTGTCGCGGTGAGAATCGGATACCAAGCTATTAAGTGAGCTTGAATCGCAAAACTTTTATGTTCACCACCGACTTTAATTTAATCCAAAAGGAAAAGGGAAAAAGATCGTAAAAACCCTAAATGAGGAGAAACTAGGTTCGGGGGTTGATTATACCTAGGGAAGGTGTTAGCATCCTAAGCATCCGCAGTATCCTACGGGAACCTCTTGTTAATATTTGTGTTATTGTTGTTTATTGCTTGCTAAAATTATGGGAACCTAAGGTTTTATTTCTAATGGTGCTCGCACAACATCGCATCGATGCCTACGTATCGGATATAGAATCAGAGCACACGTAGTTCTCCTAAGGATTAACGAACACTTGGTTACGCTCAAGGTTCGCGGGGGAAGGTAAGTGCTATGGCAAACACTCACGTGACTTTGAGAAAGTCACAAAAAAGTTGTAAAATAAAAAGCTAAGGACCTAATGGCTAAGGACCTAAGGATGGGGGACCTAATTGCTAAGGACAAAGAAAAAGAAGGACCTAATTGCTAAGGTCAAAATGGTAACTAGGGATGGCTAAACTTCCTATGACATTGAGTCAACTGCAGGAGCTCTTTCCCTTTTGGATTGAAAAGCATAAACAAAAGTAAATAAAGAGGGTGCAAGCTCCTAAGACTAGGCAAAGGCTGCTACTTGCAAAAATAAATCGAATAAAGTAAATGGAAATATAAGACAAAGGCTTAGTAACTGGCTATGGCTCGATATATGGATCGAGAATGCGGAGGTGGAAGACAAGCGCAGTGCGACAAATTGCTTAAGTTAAAAAGGCAATGAAGTGTAAGAAACTGTGCAGATGGCGATCGTAAACGACCGACTTACGTGTGTGAGTGTAGTGAAGTGAATTTGGCGTTGGACCAAAGAATTATTATTTTGAAATGAAATTGGTATAGTGTAAGGACGCAAGAAATGAATGATAATAAAATAAAGTGAAATGAATTATGAAATAGCAATGAATAAATTAAATGAATTAAGTAGAATAAATAAATGAATTAAATGGAAAGATAAATAAATATAGAAATAAAATGCAATGGCCTCATATGGGTCACGATTAATCGGAAACGATTTATCGTGACCTTCGTTATATCATCGGCCCTCAAAAAATAAAATCAAGAAATTGTATGCATTTTTTTTAACTACTTATAATGATAATAATAGAAAAGAAAATTCTAAAATTAAAATGCTTGTTTTTATTTTATTTATATATACATATTAAATGAGAAAATAATAAAAGAAAATAAGTTAACTAAATCTTAAAAAAAAAATAATCCTAATAAGTTGATTAGTTAATATAAAAAAGAATTAATTTAATTATGAAAAATGTTTTTTAGATTTTTTATTATTATTTTTTTTAAAATAAACTAAAACTAAAGTTATATTAATATTACTAATTTTAACAAAAACTACATCAAAGTTCTAACACAAGATTAAAATATAACCTAATTAAACTTAATTTAAAAAAAGAAATTAAAAAAAAGCAAAATAAAATAAGCAAAATGGGGGGTGATTTGAGAACAGACGGCCCAAAAGGATGAGGATAAGCGGGTCGGTCCTGACCCGGTTTGTGTTTATAGCAAAATGGGTTGGAAAAACCCTAACCACAGCCGCAGAAGAACAAAGACTTCTCATTCTGCCATTGGACCTAACAAAGGGACAAACAGCGAAATAAGAAAATGAAAGAAACTCGGAGACGAAACGATCCTCACTTCTGCCCGCACCTCCCTTGCTCATCCTTCTCCCGTTCACTTTCGACAGCGTCGCGATCCCAGTTTCACGGTTGTGTCTCTCTCTCTCTCCGGCTCGTGCTTTCGTGACTCTCGCCCAGCTCTCTCTCTCAATCTCAACGGCGACGGCGACGGTTCGTTCTCTATCTCTCTCACAGGCCCTCCCCCTCAATGTCAAGCATCTCTCTCACTCGCCTCTGTTCTTTCACAGTTGCTCACTCTCGAACCACTCCGCGCTCACGAATTATTCCCGGTCTCGTCTCTCTCTATGTGATTCTTGGATTTAACGATTGAGGTTCGTGCATTCACGGAGGTTTACTCACAGTGGCGGCTCTTGATCCATTCTTCACTCAGTTTCACATGATTTAAAAGGGGAGGTTCGTTGTTGGTTGTTTAGTGTTCGAATGGAGGGTTTTGCTGTGATGGTTAGTGAAGAGTTCGAAGGAGGATTGGGTTTGTGCGATTTGGCTTGGTTGTTTCGCGGTGAAGAGATTGATGGCGGTTTTGTTTTGCGATGAAGGGGTTTTTCACGGTGGTTTGGATTTTGGCTTTTGAGTTAGTGTTTGATTCGAAAGGGTTTGGTCGCGGGTTGTTGAAGGGACTGGGTATGGTTTTTGAAGAAAATCTGGTTTTTGTGAAAAAAGATCATTGAGTTTTGGAGTTATTTTGAAGATGAGTGCTGATAAAGATTAGAGATGGCTGAAGGCTTATGGAGGTATTGTGTTGTGAGTTTATCTACAGGTCTGTGTTTGAAAATAGAGAGTCAAATTTTTTATTCACTTTATGCAGGTTTTGTCAGGAAGGATAAGGTTGAAGAACAATTTGTGATTCAATCGGGTGGTGCGTTTCTGTGGATTCCCTCTTCTTTACTTTTATTCTGTTAACACTGGTTTATCAAAAAGGGTGGTTGAAGGTGGTGTGAAAACGGTGAGTCAGAGGTTATGGAAGCTCACGGTGTTGAAGGTTCGAGTAGTGGCGGATGGTGAGTTTTCGAGATTGTGTTCTCAGATGCTTCTGTTTTGTTTGTTGCGGGTTTGATGTGTTTATGTTTGAGAAAGTTTTGGGATAAAGCTTGTTTTCGGTTACATTTCCTGCAGAATTTTTGAGTGTTTTCTTTCAAGCTTTTTTTTGGTTTTTTTTTTGTGTTTGAGTGAGATTTGATGAAGATGTTGTTGTGAAGGTGATGAAGAGGTTTATGATTTGGTTTCAATGGTAGGTTAAGGTGGGCCTTAGGAAGAGGAAAGGTTTCTGCAGATTTATGTGATTTGGCTGGTATTGATATTGTTCAATGTTGCAGGCAATGATGGTTATGGTTCCCAGCGTCTGGTAAAGACAGGTTGGTTTTGCTATTGGTTTTGACTTAGATTCATTCATCTTTTCATTCTGGTTTTATGGTTTGTATGGTTTTTTTTGAAAACAGGTGGTGATTGGTTTTTGGTAACAGGGCTGTTGTTTTAGTGAGGAAATCTTAAAAAAAAATTTGAAGTTCTTATATGACTTTGTTTTGATATGTGCAGGTTTGAAATGAAACAAAAAAAAAAAGAAGCTAAATATGGACAAGATGCTAAAATAAGGGAAAGGTGAAAGAGAGGAAAAGAGAAAGATATTACCGCCCGAACGTTATCGGGGTGAAGATCCCCAAGGGTGAGTTCCTTGCTGCTTGTTGTTGTTGCTGCACTTTTTGTAACCTTCTTTCTCCTCTCTTTTTTTTGAGATTTTGGTTGCTGGATTTTTTTGGTATTGTTTTTGTGTTTTGAACTGTTTTTTGAGAGTTTTGTGAGGCTGAACTGTAGTATTTAGGGGGCTGTTTTGGTGCTGTATTTATGACTGGTTTTGAGGGTTGTTTGAGGGCTGTTTTTGAGGCTGAAAATGGGGTGTTTTGGTGCTGTATTTTGGTTTTGAATGCTGAGTTTTTTTTGAATGAGAGTTGTTTGTAGTGTATTTAGAGGCTGAATTTTGTGAGTGAGTTCTTGAATGTAACAGTGTGTTTTATGCTTGTAGGTGAAGGGTTTCAAAAGAGGGACAAGGTCTGAATTTTGCAGTTGTGGTGGAGTAGTGGAGCAGGGTGTTTGTGTGCTTGGAGCAGGCTTGTCTTGTGCTGCTGTTTGTGTTGGTGGCTGCATGCTGGGATTTGTATTTTTGTGGCTGCTATGTGTAACATTTTTGTATTATAGCTGAATTTTTTTTGTAGCATTTTCTTGTAATTTCTATGTAATTGTAACAAAATAATATGCTTGGAATAAAATGAAAAAAGTTGATTATTTACATTTGATTGTGATTTGAAATTGAACACTTAATATTTTAAAAAAATGAGAACTTTAAATTAAAATCTAAACATAAACTTAAAATTGGAGGTGAATAAAAAAGAAATAAACTTTAAAATTGAAAGTGACTTAGAAACTTAAATAAATTAAACTTGGAACTAAAATGAATAATAAAAAAAAGAAATTGGAATTTAGAAAATAAAAATATGGATATGAATTAAAATGGAATAAATGGTTAAAAATTAAAATTTGAATTAGAAGTGAATGAAAAGGAATTAAACTTAAACTTGAAATAACTTAGAAACTTAAATAATTGAAATTAAAAAAAATAACTTTAGAATTTGAGAAATAAGTTTGGAATTTAGAAAAATAAAAATGGATTGAAATTAACATTAGATTTAGAAATAACAACTTGAAAATGGAATAAAATCAAAAATTGAAGAATAAAAAATAAATTCAAAAAAATAAAACTTGAAAATGAAATAAAAATTAATTTAAAAATACGAGCTTGAAAATAAATAGAAATAACAAATAAATTTAGAAAAAATTGAAAATTGAGCTAAAGGTTAGAAATAGAAATTTTAAAATAGGAACTTGATAATAGCAACGAAAATAGAAATTAAAATTGAAACACAAAATGAATTAAAAGTTATAAATAAGAAAATAAAATTGAAATGGAAGCTAGAAAATGAGAAGAAAAAAAAAGCAACAGAAAAATAAAAATCGGGAAAAAAATCCCTGCTAAATGCGATAAATGTATGATTATGATATGAGCGATTAGGGGTAAAATTTGGGGTGTGACAGTTGCCCCTATTTAAATAACTTTACCAGATGGCGTGAATGACGATAGGCACTCATGAGATCATGGTGAAAGGTATTTAAATACAGAAATAACCGGAAATTTTGCCCCTAAGTGCAATGTTATGCCGGACTACAAATCTAACTAACTCTTGCAACCAAAATGCAATGAAATGATGATTATGGTATGAATGATGAGAATGAGAATGTCGACGACCACAAGCCAAGACTCACTGGGGATGACAAACACTGGGGACGACAGACACTGGGGATGACATACACTGGGGATAAAGAAACGAAAACGGGAAATATTCAAAGTGATAAATCAAGTGTAACTGTCGACACTAAGAATAACAAAAAATGGGAACAAAAGGAAATCCAAAGCGTTGGATCAACGAACACAGACAGAACAAGATAAACATTCAAAGTGACTGCACAGTGGCACGATGTGACCCACTGGCACTAAGAATAAAATAAGACAAGGAAATAAATCGAAGTGGTTGACCAATGGCTCTATGCGACCAAATGACTTCGAGAAATAAAAGCAGCAACATATTCAAAGTGAATGCGCAGCGGCACGATGCGACCAACTGACACCAAGAATACAACAAAATAAATACTCAAAAAGAATGTGCAGTGGCTCAATGCGACCAACTATCATTGGAAAATGGAAACGACACAATATTCAAAGTGAATGCGCAGCGGCTCGATGCGACCAACTGACACTAAGAATACAACAAACTAACATCCAAAGAAAAAATGTGCAGTGGCTCAACGCGACCAGCTGTCACTGAGAATGACAACAAACCTATTCAAGGTGAATGCGCAGCGGCTCAATGCGACCAACTGACACCATGAATACAAACAAGATAAACATTCAAAGAGAAAATGCAGCGGCTCTATGCGACCAGCTAGCATCGGAAATGATAAACATAATATTCAAAGTGAATGCGCAGCGGCACGATGCGACCAACTGACACTAAGAATAAACAACAAAATAAACAGTCAAAGGGAAAGTGCAGCGGCTCGATGCGACCAACTGTCACTGAAAATGATAACATAATATTCAAAGTGAATGCGCAGCGGCTCGATGCGACCAACTGACACTAAGAATACAACAAAATAAACAGAATGAAAGTGCAGTGGCTCAATGCGACCAACTGTCACTGGAAATGAAACGACACAAAATTCAAAGTGAATGCGCAGCGGCTCGATGCGACCAACTGACACTAAGAATAACAAAAGGCTTATTCAAGGTGAATGCGTAGCGGCTCGATGCGACCAACTGACACCAAGAATAGTCAACAAAAATAAACATTCAAAGTGAATGCACAGCGGCTCGATGCGACCAACTGTTACTGAGAATGACAACAAGCTTATTCAAGGTGAATGCGCAGTGGCTCGATGCGACCAACTGACACCATGAATAACAACAAAAATACTCGAAGCGGAAGTACAATAGGTTCGAAACCTAATGACACTAAAAAAAGAAAGCCAAGATACACTCAAAGTGAATGCGCAACAAGTTAAAAAACCGGTTGACACTAAGAATAATAAAGACAAAGTAGTCAAAGTATTCAAAATGGTAATATAGCAGGTTCAAATGTAACTGCCGACACCAAGGATAAGGAAGGAAATCACAATGATTTAGTAGCGGCTCCATGCGACCAGCTAGCATTGGGGATAAAATGCAAATCACCCAAAGATAGATCAACGGCTCTAAGCGACCGGCTAACGCAAAGAAATAACAGCAAAATATGTTGGAGTCTTCAGATAAGATAAAACATCCAACCTCTGGAAATTCCTTCAGGAACCAACCAGGAGAAAGGTACAAGTAAGTGCCAAAATCAAATGGACTTGGATTTAAAACAAAGGTTTCAGGACCTGCTTAAAAGATTTGTGCCAATGACAATTGGACTTCAAGGAGACACGGTGGTCATAAAGACAAAAGCCAAACACAAATAGAAGTCCACTGGGGACGCCCGCAATTACTGGGGACAATAACAAATGGTAAACCACCTCGGGCACCGACAACAATGAATTCTCAAATTGAACACTAATGATATCTGGACCTGGAGTTAGACAGACGCCAACTGGGGAAAGATAAATGCTAATGCCAAATGCGCATGATTGAGCATGATGCGAATGATCATGATATGCAAATGTTGACTCAAAAGAGACAAAGAGTTTCGACAAGACTCAAAGAGGAGTAGGCTCTCAACACCAATACTCAGATGAGCAATAATGAACAACACTGAGGAAATGTCATCGAACTTGGAAATCATGCTTGGTCCAAGGATCCATCCAAGAGTGTCATCAGTTTTGAACTTCTATGGAGATTTCTGTAACAGTAGTATAAAAGTGTTGTTGCAAACCAGGACTTCTTGGGGAAACAGAAGATTTTTTTAATTTTCCAAAGTCAAAGAAACTTAAAAGTTCTTAGTAGGTTTTCAAAAAACATTTTCTAAAAAAAACTTGTCATTTTCAGAGTTAAATCGTAATCAAGTGATGGCATTTTGCATAACAAAAGAAAATAAGAAGCTGAACAACAAAGTTCATAGGCAAAGTTTGTATTTTATTCAAGAATGGTAGTTTGCCAATGGCAAAAACTCCATGGGAAATTACAATTTGAAAATGGCAATGGGGAAAGGTCTACATTGAATCCAACGACCACTACAATCCCTAATAACTAAGACTGCCCGACACCTTGCTTCCGACGAGAGCAATTGGATCGATCTTCCAGTATGATTCTTCAGTGATGGTAAGCACCATCTGATACAGTCAAATGCCTTTGTCCCTAACTTTTGCCTGGACCGCCCTTTCGGGTTTTCAATCCACCGGGACGCTCTTTTTTGCCTAAGCCGCCCTTTCGGGTTTTCAACTTAGCGAGCTCTTATTTTTTTATTTTATCCCTAACTTTTGCCTGGATCTCCTTCATAGGTTTTGATCCACCGGGATACCCATTTTTGCATAGGTCGCCATTTCTGGTTTTCGACCTATCGGGTTTTATTTAGGCATAATATTTTTTGACTGCATCAGAATTCACCGGGTGTTTCAGCTGTTCACCATCCATAGTTGTAAGGATTAAGGAACCTCCGGAGAATGCCATCTTCACAACATATGGGCCTTCATAGTTAGGACTCCATTTTCCACGCATGTCTTTGTGGACTGGCAAGATTTTCTTGAGTACAAGATCTCCCTCTTTGAATTCTCGAATGCGGACTTTCTTGTCAAATGCTCTCTTGATGCGCTTCTGGTACATCTGGCCATGGCACATGGCGGTCATTCTCTTCTCATCAATGAGGTTCAGTTGGTCAAACCTGCTTTGGACCCACTCAGCTTCCTCCAGTTTGGTTTCCATCAAGATTCTCAAAGAGGGTATCTCTACTTCAATTGGGAGAACTACATCCATCCCATACACCAGAGAGAAAGGGGTTGCCCCTGTTGAAGTGCGAACTGATGTTCTGTATCCGTGTAAAGCATACGGTAACATCTCGTGCCAATCTTTGTAAGTTTTTACCATCTTCTGCAGAATCTTTTTGATGTTCTTGTTTGCAGCTTCAACAGCTCCATTCATCTTCGGACGATACGGAGAAGAGTTATGATGTTCAATCTTGAATGTCTCGCACAGCTCTTTCATTGTTTTGTTGTTCAAATTGGTCCCATTATCTGTGATGATTCGGCTTGGGATTCCATAACGGCAGATAATTTGGTTCTTGATGAAACGGGCAACCACTTGCTTTGTCACATTGGCGTAGGAAGCTGCTTCCACCCATTTGGTAAAGTAATCGATTGCGACCAAGATAAACCGATGACCGTTGGAAGCTTTAGGCTCAATTGCCCCTATCATGTCAATGCCCCACATTGAGAAAGGCCAAGGCGATGACAGAACATTCAAAAGTGTTGGAGGTACGTGCACCTTGTCGGCATAAATCTGGCATTTATGACACTTCCTGGCATACTTGAAACAATCTGATTCCATGGTCAACCAGAAATATCCAGCTCTCAAAATCTTCCTGGACATGGCATGTCCATTGGCATGTGTTCCAAATGATCCTTCGTGGATTTCCTTGATCAATAAGTATGCTTCGCGCTTGTCCACACATCTGAGCAGAACCATATCATGATTTCTCTTGTAAAGCACATTGTTGCTGAGGAAAAACTTGGACGCCAATCTTCTTAAAGTCTTCTTGTCTAGATTTGTTGCATCCGCTGGATACTCCTGATTTTGCAAGTAGTTCTTGATGTCATAGAACCACGGTTTCTCATCAGTTTCTTCTTCGACCAGTAGGCAGTAGGCTGGTGCAGTTCTTCGCTCGATTGTAATGAGTGGAGCTTCATTAAGAAACCGGACTTGAAACATAGATGCCAACATTGCCAAGGCATCTGCAATTTGATTTTCCGCCCTTGGAACATGATGGAAAGTGACCTCATCAAAGTATTTGATCAATTCCACAATGTGGGCACGGTATGGGATCAACTTCTCGTCACGGGTCTCCCATTCACCTTTGACTTGGTAGATTACTAAAGCTGAGTCTCCATATACATCCAGAATCTTGATTCTAGTATCGATTGCAGCTTCGATACCTAAAACACATGCTTCATACTCAGCAATGTTGTTTGTACATTCGAAACATAATCTGGCTGTGAAGGGAGTATAGCCACCATCGGGGTTCATCAGAACAACTCCTACACCATGCCCCATGTAGTTAGAGGAACCATCAAACATCATCTTCCAACGAGACCCTGGCTCGGGACCTTCATCTGGACCTGGAACTTCATAGTCCTTTATCAACATAATGTCTTCGTCCGGGAAATCGAATTTCAAAGGTTCATAATCTTCAACAGGATGATCAGCAAGGTATTCAGACAAAACACTGCCCTTGATAGACTTCTGAGTTACATATTGGATGTCGTACTCGGATAACAACATGTGCCAACGGGCGAGTCTTCCAGTCAAAGCAGGCTTCTCAAAGATGTACTTTATCGGATCCATTTTCGAGATCAACAAAGTAGTGTGACAAATCATGTACTGCCTGAGGCGTCTGGCCGCCCATGCCAAAGCACAGCAAGTTTTCTCTAAAAGTGAGTATCTGCTTTCACAGTCTGTGAACTTCTTGCTTAAGTAATAAATGGCGTGCTCCTTACGACCAGTTTCGTCTTGTTGGCCTAATACGCAACCCATAGATCCCTCGAGCACAGTTAGGTACATGAAAAGAGGCTTCCCTGGAGTAGGTGGGATCAAGATAGGGGGTTCCTGTAGATAACCCTTAATCTTCTCAAATGCCAGTTGACAATCAGGACTCCACTCAATTGCTTGATTCTTCCGGAGTAGCTTGAATAAAGGCTCACAAGTAGCAGTCATGTTGGAGATGAATCTGGAGATGTAGTTCAATCTTCCAAGGAAACCTCTGACTTGCTTTTCTGTCTTTGGAGCTGGCATTTCTTGAATTGCTCTGACCTTGTCCGGATCTACTTCAATACCTTGCTGACTAACGATAAAACCAAGTAACTTTCCTGATCTGACACCAAAAGTACACTTAGCTGGATTCAGACGCAGTTGGAACTTTCTGAGACGCTCAAATAACTTCAAGAGATGATTCAAATGATCCTCCTCACTCTGTGATTTGGCAATCATATCATCCACATAAACTTCTATCTCTTTATGCATCATATCATGGAAAAGGGTGACCATTGCCTTCTGATAAGTGGCTCCTGCATTTCTGAGACCAAATGGCATAACCTTGTAACAATAAGTGCCCCATGGTGTGATGAATGTAGTCTTTTCCATATCGTCAGGATCCATCTTGATCTGGTTGTATCCTGAAAACCCATCCATGAAGGAGAAAACAGCAAATTTAGCAGTGTTGTCAACCAAGGTATCAATATGCGGAAGAGGGAAATCGTCTTTCGGACTGGCTTTGTTCAAATCCCTGTAGTCCACGCACATTCTGACTTTGCCATCCTTTTTAGGGACTGGCACAATATTAGCTACCCACTCAGGGTACTTTGCAACTGCGAGGAATCCAGCATCAAACTGTCTTTTGACCTCTTCTCGAATCTTCAGAGCCATGTCTGGTCTTGTTCTTCGAAGCTTTTGCTTTACAGGAAGACAATCTGGTCGAAGAGGTAACTTGTGGACCACTATGTCTGTGTCTAAGCCGGGCATATCTTGATACGACCATGCAAACACATCTACATATTCTCTGAGAAGCTTGACCAATCTTTCTCTGATGTCTGCCCCAAGTGTTGTACCAATCTTGACTTCCTTCTTGTCTTCATCAGTGCCAAGATTTATGGTCTCTACCTGCTCCTTATGTGGCTGAAGATCTGTGTGCTCATTCTCAACCAATCTTGCCAGTTCTTCGGGAATGTCACAATCTTCCTCACTTTCATCTTCCGCTTGGTAGATGGGCGAATCAAAGTTAGGAGAGAATGTAGAGTCATTGGATTCAACAGGGTTTTCGTTTATTCTGCATATGATAATGATTTGCTTTTATTAAAAGTGGAAAATAGAGAAATGCAAGAGAAAAAAGCTTTTTATTTTATATTGGTTTTGAAAGATTGCCATTTTCTTTTAAAAGTGAAAAGAGAGAAAAACAGTAAATTGATCAAAATAAGAGTTTAACAAAATGCCTTCATTGATAATAACTTTAAAAATGAGAAGGGGCCCTACAAAATACTCCCATAGCCTTGGGCAGGGCTAGGGAACTTGAAAACATTGAAAAACAACAAATTACTTTGACAATGGAAAAAACTCTGGGATCTCGACTGCCTCCCAATTGTCCAAGGCTTCTTCACACTGATACACCAAGTGATTCACATCTTCATCTTCAGAAACTCCCTCAATTGCGTTGATCTGATAACCAGCACTGGAAAACACTTCTTGGATGGTCTTCAGACGGCCTTTAGCGGAGGTTGATGCTCCTTCCTTCACATGAGTTGGTTTGTAGCCCAACCCGCAGCGATCTAGCTTCTGTTTGACCTCGATGACATCACCCCAACCTTCATAGCTTCTTTCTTCGATGGTGGAAATGGTACTCTTCAGCGATGCAAAAGATGGGATACCCTTCCCTTTTGGTTCCTCAACTTCCAAAAGGACAGCATTGGCTATCTCAAGAGCTTGGAAAGAAGTTTCCAAAGCATCTTCATCAGCCTCAATATAGGTAAAGGATGAAAGGTTGCTAACCATTAGATCTTCTTCTCCAGACACGGTCACCAGCTTGTTATTGACTACAAACTTCATCTTTTGATGCAGGGTAGAAGTGACTGCCCCAGCAGCATGGATCCAAGGTCTTCCCAGCAAGCAACTGTAGTTAGGATTGATGTCCATAACCTGGAAAGTGATTTTGAAGACCTGTGGCCCAATCAAGATTGGTAAGTCTACTTCTCCAATAACAGTTCTTCTTGACCCATCAAATGCTTTCACAATCAGTGCGCTGGGTCTCATCTCTGCTCCTTGATAAGATAACTTTGCAAGTGTCCTTTTCGGCAAAACATTCAGTGAAGATCCTGTATCTACAAGAACTCTTGCTAAAGTATCCTCTTGGCATTTCACTGATATGTGGAGCGCACGGTTGTGGTCCAAGCCCTCCTTCGGAAGATCCTCCGTGCTGAAACTGAGGTTGTTACACGCAGTGATATTGGCAATGACACCATCAAACTGGTTCACTGTTATATCATGCGTAACATGTGCTTGAGCTAGCAACTTCTGAAGCGCACTTCGATGAGCCGGAGAATGCATAAGCAGTGATAGGATAGATATTTTGGAAGGCGTTTGATGCAGCTGATCAATCACCTTATAATCACTCTTCTTTATGATTCTGAGAAATTCGGCATCTTCTTCCCCCAAGACTACCTCTTTATCTTTGTTGACAACAGCTGGAATGACCTCTTTAGGCGGAGCCGTATTGGCTTGCTGGGTATATACACGACCACTACGGGTCAAACGACCTGCACCCGCTATATCAGTACTTGCAACTTTTGAAACTTCCTTCTGATTAGCTTTATCAATCTTCTGATGAACTTTCCCTGTATCATACTTCCAAGGAACTGCTTTAGTGTCCTCATAAAGGAAAGGGTTACTCCTCTGTTCAAATCATGGCTCAGGTATGTTGAAAATTGGCACCACAGATTCTGGAGTATTGAAGACAGGTTGAACTCCTGAAGATTCAGGCAGGTTGAACACTGGCACCCAGGTAGAATTAGATTCCGGCAAGTTGAAGATGGGTTCAATTACTGCCACTTCATTCTTCTTCATATGACTGCTCACTTGTAAGACGCCTTCATCAATCAAATCTTGAACATCTTTTAAGACCGATTCACATCCCTTTGGACTATCAACACAACCTTCACAATTCTGATGACAACTCTTCAGTATACCCGCCTCTACTAACTTCGCATGGAAGTCTCTGAGCGGGGTCTTGATCTCGGTGGCATTGAAAATCAAACCTTCTTCGGACTCATCAACAATAGCATTTATAGACCCATGCTTGGGTAAAGGATTATCTTTGACATTCGGACCAGTATTCCCAAATGACAGAATGTTCTTCTCCATCAAATCTTTCACTATGTACTTCAAAGCATAACAACCCTCCAAATCGTGCCCTGGGGCACCTTCGTGGAATAAACAGCGAGCATTTGCATTGTAATTTGGTGGGAGCGGATTTGGTGGAGGACCCAAAGGCCTTGGAGTAACCAAACCCTTCTTCAGCAGTGAAGGATATAACTCAGTATAAGTTATAGGGATTCGAGGATTAGGAGGCCTTCCACCTGGTCTTCTGTTCTGAAAATTGGGATTTGAATGAGGAGCTGGAGTCCTCTGCTGGTAGGCTGAAGCATTGGGTGCTTGTTGATAGCCTGGATTGTTGATCATTGGTTGATAAGGTTGAATCATTGGAGCCGCTTGTTGGTACATCGGTGCTGCTTGAGCTGGCCGATACATGGGGACTTGTGGATTAAATGCTGGTTGAACCGCCGCTACATAAGGATGTTGGGCATACTGTTGTTGATGAGCATACTGCTGTTGGCGAGCATATTGCTGTTGAGCCATAGGTGAAGGTCTCTGCCACAGCGGATTTCTTCTTTGACCGGCCATTATCGCATTTGTCTCACCTTCCTTCTTCTTGTGGAAGTTATTGGTAAATTTCTTGCCAATATTTCCACTACTAGTGCTAGAACTGCCAGATGCACTACTCATCTTTCCACTTTTCAAACCGAGTTCTACCTTGATTCCCACAGCCACTAAATCAGAGAAACTAGCAGTTATACTCCCCACCATTCTCTCATAGAATTCTGGTCGCACAGTGTCAACGAACCAGTCAGCTAATTCTTTTTCAGTCAATGGGGGCTCTACTTGAGAAGCGGTCCCTCTCCACCTCTGAGCATACTCTTTAAAGGATTCAGACTCTTTCTGGGACATGCTTAGCAATTGCCTCCTATCGGGAGCGAGGTCCATGTTGTATTTGTATTGTTGGATGAAAGCATCTGCCAAGTCTTGGAAACTGCGGATCTTCGACTGGTCAAGCGTCAAATACCATTTAGAGGAGATTCCCTTCAGACTGTCTTGAAAGCAGTGGATCATTAACTTATCATTGTCCACCTGAGCAGCCATTCTTCGATAGTACATCAAAAGATGGTTCTTGGGACAAGTTGCACCCTCATACATATCAAACGTGGGTATCTTGAACTTTGGAGGTATTACCAATCCAGACACCAGGCACATTTCTCTGGCAGCAGCACCAAAGATCTGGTCACCTTCAATCGCTCTTAATCTTTTTTCAAGGGTATCAAAATTCTCCTGCATCTTCACATGTTTCTCATCTCCGTTTTCAGACATATCTGGCGCTTCATACCCCTGATGGTCATTAAAATATGGTTGGGCACGGGTGTGCACAATGTCTTGTGTAAAATTAGCAACGGCATGATTCTCTTCATTAGTCACAGGAACAGTTTGTTGAGCAGCAAACCCCTGAGGAGGAGGCACAAAACCTTGAAAAGGAAATGCCATACCCTGAGAGGGAGGTGCGGAACTTTGAGAAGCTAAGCCTTGGGACGGAGGGAAGAAACCCTGAGCAGCAAATCCTTGGGAAGGAGGTATAAAACTCTGAGTAGCAAAACCTTGAGAAGGAGGGAAGAAACCCTGAGCAGCAAGTCCTTGGGAAGGAGGAATAAAACTTTGAGTAGCAAACCCTGAAGAAGAAGGAATAAAACTTTGAGTAGCAAACCCTTGTGAAGGAGGTATAAAACTTTGAGAAGCAAAACCATGAGGAGGAGGGACGAATCCATGAGGAAGTCCAAAAGGAGGCCAGGTCACAGGGGTAATGACTGATGATGTAGGCTGGGTCGTTGCAGTGACAACTTCAGTCGTTGCAGTAACAATTTCTGACACCACAGTCCGTTGGGTATCCATCTTCGCTCGAATGACTTGCAACATTTCCATCATCTGACCCATATCTCCACGAATATCAGAAAGCTCTTCGTTAACTCTGTCCATCTCTACGTCTCTTTCAGCCATCCTCTTTCTGGCTTGAGCTCGAGTGTAGTATTTGCGTGAGAGCCTCAGTGTGAAAGCTGAATTGAGAGCAGATGACGGGAATGAGTTTCATGAAAAAATGCAAATGCAATGCCAAATGTATGAGTGCAATGCAAAAATGAAATTATTCAAGGAACTTAAGAAACAATTTGCAAATACCAAGGAACACATAATAATCAAAGGGATATGATTTCATTAAATTCAAAAAGTGATACAAAGTCTTGAGTACACTTTCAAAAATCCCAAACAAAGTTTAATAAAGATAAAGACAAAGTCCTAAGGAGATTCTCCTAAAAGCCTCAAGTTGAGCTTCTCGATTTGTGCCTTCATCTGAGCCCTTTCAATCATAAGTTGATCCACGATCGACTTCCAAGAAGTGTCCTCTTGAGTACTGGAGGAAAATAAATCCTCTGGTGCTTTCCTTTTCTTGCTGGAGAGCTCTTCTTCTTCCTTCATCTTCAGTTGTCTTCTAAGTTCCTCATTCTCACTACTGATGATCTGATGACGATTCTTCCATGCATTCTTCTCTCGAATCTCTTTCTCCAAATCAATCTTCAGCTTCTCTGCATCATCCATAAAGACCAGAATGGGTTTCTTGAAGGTCATAGGATCCTGGCGAGGGTAAGGCATCTTCAGACTGATTGCCCTATCTCGTACCCATTGGAGATAGGGTTCCATAGAAACACAATTCGGCTTTCCCAGGCTACTCCTCCCCTTCCTATGGATACACTTCCAAGCTTGCACAATCTGTTTCTTGAGCTCTGGTTCTTCGTCATCCTTAAAGAAAATTCCTTCCACTTCAACACTCTTAGGCTTGTCCTTCAACGGATATCCGAGTTGGCGGCGAGCCAAAACTGGATTATAGCTGATTCCCCCCTTAGTGCCAAGAAGAGGCACATTAGCAAAATCACCACAGCTATCAATAATCAAAATTCCATCATAAGCACGATTGTACCAGCTAATGTCAGAGTGGGTAAGAGACATGATCCTTTGTGACCACCACAAACCATCCCTAAGGTTCCAAAATGAAGATGACTTAGGCAAGTGCGAAATAAACCACTCATATAGCAATGATGTACAACAAGTAATCATCCCTCCCTTATGGTGATTCCTCAGATGGATGGAATGATAAGTGTCTCCGAGCAAAGTAGGGACCGGGTTCTTCTTCAGAAATATCTTGATGGCGTTCAAGTCGACAAAGTCTTCAAAGTTTGGGAAAAGCAGCACTCCATATATCAGCAGAATAAAAGTCGCCTCAAAAGCTTTCATATCCTTCACATCAACAAAATTCTTGGCCTTTTCTATCAGAAACTTTGTAGGGAATCCAAAAATCTTTCCTTTATAGGTCATATTTGCCTTGACCTCAGGAACACTCAAATACGTCGCCTTTGCAATCTCCGCTTCTTCAGGGTCCTTCTCTAGAACAGGGAATGGAAACTCATCCTTAACACGTGATCCCACCAGAACTGAATACTCTTCCAAAGTAGGCGCCAATTGGTAATCAGGGAACGTAAAACAATGGTAGAGAGGATCATAAAACTGGAGCATCACAGAGAGCAACCTTCCATCCCAATCAGTCTTAAGCAAAGCTAAAAGTCTCCTGTGCTTCTCCATGAAGGCTTCTTGATCCAAAACCAAATCTCTTAATTTCCTTAGGTCTTCAAGTTTGGGAGTTTTGAATGTGTACTTGACAGTCTTTCTTCTTCCAAAATCCATGATGATACCTATGATATTTGCAAAAATAGAGTTTCTGAGTTCCTTGAATAAATGGTAAAAATGATGCTTCATGATGCGTGAATGCAACAAACACAAACAAGGCTTAGGTTCAAAGCTTGCATGAGGTCAAAGGTTCAACCCTCCCAAAAGGTATGTACTATGGGTTTATTTGTACCTGTACAACGGGTTCTAAAAGTTCCCAGAATCACTGTCCCATCTTTCGGATATTACCGACTTCCCAACTCGACTTGGTAATCAGTAATATTCTCAAGAGAGTCTCATCCGAGTGCAGTATCGCGTATCAACTATTTTGGATTTGCACCCTCATAGTCATCGCACTACATCCCTAAAAAGGCCAAGTGGGGGTAAATGTTCTACGGTCCTCAGCATTAATGGCTCTCAAGTCGAATATAGTAATGTTTTCACGACTGAACTCGATCAACAAAACTACATCCGAGGAGGCCTCCGCCGAGTGGTGGTGTCTCAAGTCAACTTGGTCGGGACTCAACTCCCTATAAGCCTTCTTGAATATACCACCGTCCTAACTTATTTTGCACTCAAGTCCGGGTTAGGACTTATCTCACCACACATGGAACACCCAAAAATCCAAAAATAATAACAAGCAATACAACATCAAATATACAAATAAACAAGGTGGGCTTAACCCTCAAGAATAGTGTCCCCAGTGAAGTCGCCATTTTCTGTCGCGGTGAGAATCGGATACCAAGCTATTAAGTGAGCTTGAATCGCAAAACTTTTATGTTCACCACCGACTTTAATTTAATCCAAAAGGAAAAGGGAAAAAGATCGTAAAAACCCTAAATGAGGAGAAACTAGGTTCGGGGGTTGATTATACCTAGGGAAGGTGTTAGCATCCTAAGCATCCGCAGTATCCTACGGGAACCTCTTGTTAATATTTGTGTTATTGTTGTTTATTGCTTGCTAAAATTATGGGAACCTAAGGTTTTATTTCTAATGGTGCTCGCACAACATCGCATCGATGCCTACGTATCGGATATAGAATCAGAGCACACGTAGTTCTCCTAAGGATTAACGAACACTTGGTTACGCTCAAGGTTCGCGGGGGAAGGTAAGTGCTATGGCAAACACTCACGTGACTTTGAGAAAGTCACAAAAAAGTTGTAAAATAAAAAGCTAAGGACCTAATGGCTAAGGACCTAAGGATGGGGGACCTAATTGCTAAGGACAAAGAAAAAGAAGGACCTAATTGCTAAGGTCAAAATGGTAACTAGGGATGGCTAAACTTCCTATGACATTGAGTCAACTGCAGGAGCTCTTTCCCTTTTGGATTGAAAAGCATAAACAAAAGTAAATAAAGAGGGTGCAAGCTCCTAAGACTAGGCAAAGGCTGCTACTTGCAAAAATAAATCGAATAAAGTAAATGGAAATATAAGACAAAGGCTTAGTAACTGGCTATGGCTCGATATATGGATCGAGAATGCGGAGGTGGAAGACAAGCGCAGTGCGACAAATTGCTTAAGTTAAAAAGGCAATGAAGTGTAAGAAACTGTGCAGATGGCGATCGTAAACGACCGACTTACGTGTGTGAGTGTAGTGAAGTGAATTTGGCGTTGGACCAAAGAATTATTATTTTGAAATGAAATTGGTATAGTGTAAGGACGCAAGAAATGAATGATAATAAAATAAAGTGAAATGAATTATGAAATAGCAATGAATAAATTAAATGAATTAAGTAGAATAAATAAATGAATTAAATGGAAAGATAAATAAATATAGAAATAAAATGCAATGGCCTCATATGGGTCACGATTAATCGGAAACGATTTATCGTGACCTTCGTTATATCATCGGCCCTCAAAAAATAAAATCAAGAAATTGTATGCATTTTTTTTAACTACTTATAATGATAATAATAGAAAAGAAAATTCTAAAATTAAAATGCTTGTTTTTATTTTATTTATATATACATATTAAATGAGAAAATAATAAAAGAAAATAAGTTAACTAAATCTTAAAAAAATAATAATCCTAATAAGTTGATTAGTTAATATAAAAAAGAATTAATTTAATTATGAAAAATGTTTTTTAGATTTTTTATTATTATTTTTTTTAAAATAAACTAAAACTAAAGTTATATTAATATTACTAATTTTAACAAAAACTACATCAAAGTTCTAACACAAGATTAAAATATAACCTAATTAAACTTAATTTAAAAAAAGAAATTAAAAAAAAGCAAAATAAAATAAGCAAAATGGGGGGTGATTTGAGAACAGACGGCCCAAAAGGATGAGGATAAGCGGGTCGGTCCTGACCCGGTTTGTGTTTATAGCAAAATGGGTTGGAAAAACCCTAACCACAGCCGCAGAAGAACAAAGACTTCTCATTCTGCCATTGGACCTAACAAAGGGACAAACAGCGAAATAAGAAAATGAAAGAAACTCGGAGACGAAACGATCCTCACTTCTGCCCGCACCTCCCTTGCTCATCCTTCTCCCGTTCACTTTCGACAGCGTCGCGATCCCAGTTTCACGGTTGTGTCTCTCTCTCTCTCCGGCTCGTGCTTTCGTGACTCTCGCCCAGCTCTCTCTCTCAATCTCAACGGCGACGGCGACGGTTCGTTCTCTATCTCTCTCACAGGCCCTCCCCCTCAATGTCAAGCATCTCTCTCACTCGCCTCTGTTCTTTCACAGTTGCTCACTCTCGAACCACTCCGCGCTCACGAATTATTCCCGGTCTCGTCTCTCTCTATGTGATTCTTGGATTTAACGATTGAGGTTCGTGCATTCACGGAGGTTTACTCACAGTGGCGGCTCTTGATCCATTCTTCACTCAGTTTCACATGATTTAAAAGGGGAGGTTCGTTGTTGGTTGTTTAGTGTTCGAATGGAGGGTTTTGCTGTGATGGTTAGTGAAGAGTTCGAAGGAGGATTGGGTTTGTGCGATTTGGCTTGGTTGTTTCGCGGTGAAGAGATTGATGGCGGTTTTGTTTTGCGATGAAGGGGTTTTTCACGGTGGTTTGGATTTTGGCTTTTGAGTTAGTGTTTGATTCGAAAGGGTTTGGTCGCGGGTTGTTGAAGGGACTGGGTATGGTTTTTGAAGAAAATCTGGTTTTTGTGAAAAAAGATCATTGAGTTTTGGAGTTATTTTGAAGATGAGTGCTGATAAAGATTAGAGATGGCTGAAGGCTTATGGAGGTATTGTGTTGTGAGTTTATCTACAGGTCTGTGTTTGAAAATAGAGAGTCAAATTTTTTATTCACTTTATGCAGGTTTTGTCAGGAAGGATAAGGTTGAAGAACAATTTGTGATTCAATCGGGTGGTGCGTTTCTGTGGATTCCCTCTTCTTTACTTTTATTCTGTTAACACTGGTTTATCAAAAAGGGTGGTTGAAGGTGGTGTGAAAACGGTGAGTCAGAGGTTATGGAAGCTCACGGTGTTGAAGGTTCGAGTAGTGGCGGATGGTGAGTTTTCGAGATTGTGTTCTCAGATGCTTCTGTTTTGTTTGTTGCGGGTTTGATGTGTTTATGTTTGAGAAAGTTTTGGGATAAAGCTTGTTTTCGGTTACATTTCCTGCAAAATTTTTGAGTGTTTTCTTTCAAGCTTTTTTTTGGTTTTTTTTTTGTGTTTGAGTGAGATTTGATGAAGATGTTGTTGTGAAGGTGATGAAGAGGTTTATGATTTGGTTTCAATGGTAGGTTAAGGTGGGCCTTAGGAAGAGGAAAGGTTTCTGCAGATTTATGTGATTTGGCTGGTATTGATATTGTTCAATGTTGCAGGCAATGATGGTTATGGTTCCCAGCGTCTGGTAAAGACAGGTTGGTTTTGCTATTGGTTTTGACTTAGATTCATTCATCTTTTCATTCTGGTTTTATGGTTTGTATGGTTTTTTTTGAAAACAGGTGGTGATTGGTTTTTGGTAACAGGGCTGTTGTTTTAGTGAGGAAATCTTAAAAAAAAATTTGAAGTTCTTATATGACTTTGTTTTGATATGTGCAGGTTTGAAATGAAACAAAAAAAAAAGAAGCTAAATATGGACAAGATGCTAAAATAAGGGAAAGGTGAAAGAGAGGAAAAGAGAAAGATATTACCGCCCGAACGTTATCGGGGTGAAGATCCCCAAGGGTGAGTTCCTTGCTGCTTGTTGTTGTTGCTGCACTTTTTGTAACCTTCTTTCTCCTCTCTTTTTTTTGAGATTTTGGTTGCTGGATTTTTTTGGTATTGTTTTTGTGTTTTGAACTGTTTTTTGAGAGTTTTGTGAGGCTGAACTGTAGTATTTAGGGGGCTGTTTTGGTGCTGTATTTATGACTGGTTTTGAGGGTTGTTTGAGGGCTGTTTTTGAGGCTGAAAATGGGGTGTTTTGGTGCTGTATTTTGGTTTTGAATGCTGAGTTTTTTTTGAATGAGAGTTGTTTGTAGTGTATTTAGAGGCTGAATTTTGTGAGTGAGTTCTTGAATGTAACAGTGTGTTTTATGCTTGTAGGTGAAGGGTTTCAAAAGAGGGACAAGGTCTGAATTTTGCAGTTGTGGTGGAGTAGTGGAGCAGGGTGTTTGTGTGCTTGGAGCAGGCTTGTCTTGTGCTGCTGTTTGTGTTGGTGGCTGCATGCTGGGATTTGTATTTTTGTGGCTGCTATGTGTAACATTTTTGTATTATAGCTGAATTTTTTTTGTAGCATTTTCTTGTAATTTCTATGTAATTGTAACAAAATAATATGCTTGGAATAAAATGAAAAAAGTTGATTATTTACATTTGATTGTGATTTGAAATTGAACACTTAATATTTTAAAAAAATGAGAACTTTAAATTAAAATCTAAACATAAACTTAAAATTGGAGGTGAATAAAAAAGAAATAAACTTTAAAATTGAAAGTGACTTAGAAACTTAAATAAATTAAACTTGGAACTAAAATGAATAATAAAAAAAAGAAATTGGAATTTAGAAAATAAAAATATGGATATGAATTAAAATGGAATAAATGGTTAAAAATTAAAATTTGAATTAGAAGTGAATGAAAAGGAATTAAACTTAAACTTGAAATAACTTAGAAACTTAAATAATTGAAATTAAAAAAAATAACTTTAGAATTTGAGAAATAAGTTTGGAATTTAGAAAAATAAAAATGGATTGAAATTAACATTAGATTTAGAAATAACAACTTGAAAATGGAATAAAATCAAAAATTGAAGAATAAAAAATAAATTCAAAAAAATAAAACTTGAAAATGAAATAAAAATTAATTTAAAAATACGAGCTTGAAAATAAATAGAAATAACAAATAAATTTAGAAAAAATTGAAAATTGAGCTAAAGGTTAGAAATAGAAATTTTAAAATAGGAACTTGATAATAGCAACGAAAATAGAAATTAAAATTGAAACACAAAATGAATTAAAAGTTATAAATAAGAAAATAAAATTGAAATGGAAGCTAGAAAATGAGAAAAAAAAAAGCAACAGAAAAATAAAAATCGGGAAAAAAATCCCTGCTAAATGCGATAAATGTATGATTATGATATGAGCGATTAGGGGTAAAATTTGGGGTGTGCTCAATTGATGTCTTGTAATATGTTAAAATGCATCGAGGCTGGTAGAAGTGTGCAGATCTCGTCTCATACGCTTTATGCCAACGATATTATGCTTTTTTCCAGGGGTTGTTCTTCGTATTAGATGTTATTGCTGAGCTTTTTTTATCGGTATGTTGCTTGCTCGAGGAAAATTTGTAACCCTTCTAAATCCACTATTTTTGCAGGTTCCATGAGTGTTGGAAGACACTGCTTCTTGGCAAATAGAATTGGTTTCCAATTGGGATATTTCCTTTTACTTACCTTGGGGTTCCTATTTTTAAAGGTAGACCCAAGGCTTTGTTTTCTTCAGCCGGTTGCAGATAAAATACGGGAATAAACTTGCGGCATGGAAGGAAAGTTTACTGTTCATTGGTGGGCGAGTCCAATTGGTAAAGTCATTTATCCATATCATGCTTATATACTCATTCAGAATTTACTCCTGGCCTATGAGTTTATTGAAGCAAATTGAATCATGGTGCCGCAACATCATTTGGAGCGAGGACATCCTTAAGGCTATGTTTGGATTGATGGAGCGTAACGGAGCGGAGCGGAGTGGAACATAGCAAAGCGGAATGGAGCGGAGCGGAATGGAATATAGATCTCACTCCATTGTTTGGATATCTTATTAAAAATATCACATTCCATCACATACACCCCAAATTGGATGGAACAAAAAATGATGATTTGGATGGAATGGGATGGAATGGATTCCATCATGTTCCATTCCATTCCATCAATTATTTGCAAATCCAAACAATGGAATCACATTAGTTACCACTCCATTCCATTCCATCACATCCCACCAATCCAAACATAGCCTAAGAGAAAGCTGGTAACCGTGGCTTGGAAGACTTGTTGTCAAGACATTAAGGACAAAGGGTTGGGGATCAAATCTCTTCGGGCAACGAACGAAGCCATTAAACTTGATCAGTGTTGGTCTGTCATGAATGAAACAGAGTCATGGGCTGTCATAATTAAATCTAGAGTCTTCTTAAACGGTATGGTGCAAAAATATCACGTTTTCTCATCCATTTGGACGAGTTGCAAAGATGTTTTTTTCTGATTTAATGGAGCAGTCCATGTGGACTATTGGCAATGGAGAAAAAAATTAATTTGTGGAGGGATAATCTGTGTGGTCGTTCTTTGGCGTCTATTCTCCAAATTCCCGAAGATAGGTTGTAACACGCCAAATCTACCCGGCGGAAGTTCATAAATCAGAGTTTCAAAAATTCAATGACTTATATAGGATGCCACATTTTCGACTTATTAAAAACAAATTCATTTATCTTCATGAACATCGATACATAACACTTTCATTTAGGATGAAACCATAACAACAACTTTTGTTCAATTCTTTGAAATAAAGTAACTTTTACAATTAGACAGCGAATTCACTAATATTCAACTATATATCATGTAACAACTTGTTCAACTATACAACTTAGTAATAACATGTTTTAATTGTAACAACTTAAAACAACAACAACTTAATATAACAACAAAATAGCTAAACGTTCATCCTCCCGAGTGTTATGTATCAGAGCATCAACACCGACTCGACTAATCTAGATAACTATCTTCCTACAAGCTACCTATACGTTACCAACATAGGGGTAACATTCAAACAGAAGGGGTGAGATATCGAACCATATAAATAAGAGTATGATAATTAATACGCTAGATAGGATCATACAATTTTCATACTATCCAACAACAACATCTTACCAATCACCCACAACATCTTACCAATCACCCACAACTTATCAACATACTTTATCAACTTAATTCACATATCAACACTTTCAACATAATCACTAAAATCAACTTAATCAACATAACCAATTTCAACTATAAAATCAACATAGACACCTTCATCAATTTCGACAAACATATACAACATATTCAACTTCTTCAACATCAGCATAATCGACTTTATTAACATAAACATATAAACATCTTATGCGACTTAACCATATAATAAACCTATTCAACATAATCATATAATTAACTTAGCACATAATCAACTTATTCAACATGAGGCATTTACTCAACGTAATCAACATAAACCACTTAATCAACTTAAATCTACATAAACAACTTAATCAACTTGAGCAAAGTAAACAACTTTAGCAACTTAAGCAACATGAACAACTTTATCAACTTGGCCACATAAATAACATAAATAATGCGACACATGATGCGACTCGACTATGCATATGCATGTGGTACCATTGGAGTAAAACTCCCAACTTAAAATATACCAGGTTATCGAGGTATCTGCAACGCATAAGCCTTCAACTTAAATATTTTGCCAATCCAGGCCAACGTGGTGAGCATCCGCTCCAACTTAGAAGTGCAATGTATGCCATGCGACCAACAACACAACACATAGCAACAAACAACTCAAAACAACACACAACAGACAACATAGCAACTTAGATTCAACACGATTCAACTTTGGCCATAGGCCTACAACTTTCAATGTTGGTCATACGACCTACAACTTTAATAGTCAACATTGGTCCTTCGACCTTCTACTTAAAAAGTACTCCCAAACCGGGGCAACACAACATAAGAAACTATCCTGGAAAATACACAAGTTCAACACTAATTAACAAAATACACCGACTAAAATCACCTATTTATTATTCCGAACTAACTCGACAATTTTTGTTAAATTTCGGAAAACTGATTTCTCCGCTCACCTCGGCTAAACCGGCTAAATCGGCACTGCTTAATTTTCTGTTATTACTACTGATAAATTTCACTTATTCTGCTCAATTCTGACTTACCAATATCTGCATTTCCCTGCTGCTATTTCCTAATTGTTAATGGATTCAATTCTGCTGCAATACCATTACCTTTTAAATTCTCACTTTTTGTTTTCTGCTACTAGTTCACTACTACTACTTTTAAACTCCGCCATATTATTAATATTCCTTTGCATTATTCAATTAGTTAACAGTGTTAAGACATTATTTATCTGACTACATTACCTATTAGATGGTAGTTATACTAATCTGGTATATAATAATTAATTATTTCAAGCATTTCATAAAATAATACTTAACATTAATTAATATGTTTATATAATTCTAAACATGTGAATTAGTAACATAAGGTAAAATAAGTGGACCCCACCCACAAGGCATGTGGTATGCGCCACATCCATCACCCATTAACATTATGGCATGCGTCACACACTCCATGACATGCGCCATGTGATAAGAGTGATGGCCACTTTTGTGTAGCCTACACCACACCTGACCTCATAGTGGGTGACCTGCGCCACCCTTCTCCTTGCAATGGATGGCCTGTGCCACCCTAATCGGTACATGATTCGTCTAAAATTTTATTTTTTCAACGACCGATCGACCCACACAAAATTTACTAAAATCGATTTTTACTCAGATCGCGAAAAACATATTTTTGTCATTATAAATCGGAGCAACACAATTCAACACAAATTCAACAACAGACAATATGAAAATCATATAACCTCAATCCCACATATTAATCATCATATTCCCGATTATAAAATTCGAACCCTACCCTTACCTTAATCGGTGGCCGCTTCGAATCCCGATCGACTTTCCGGTTTTACTTTATGACAATGACTTTTCGTAATCGTTTTCTCCACTTTTCCTCATTCTCCAATTTTCACGATTTTCCCCAATTTCTTCGTTCCTCTTTTTCCCAACTTCCACGTTCCACTTTTACTGATATTTTTCTTCCTTGACTAATTCTTTTATTAAATTAATAATAATCCAAAATAATACCAATTGGCCTAATTCTTAAACCCCTTTTAATTGCTAATTCCGACGCAATTCCAGCCCATTAATCAACACGCTCTGATATTCAATAATATCACTTATAATATTATTTCCTCGACTTTCCGACTTAATATTCCGACTTAATGACTTAATTACCACAACGCCAAATCGACCGAATAATAATTCACAAATAAATACTTATTCACGACGTAATCGATTAACCTCCGATTATTAGCCAAACGGTCCAAACAACTCTAACACATATCCAACAATACATGAAGAATATTTCATACCGTCTTCCACAACTTATATCAACTTAATTAATTAAATTCGACTTAAACCAACTTATAATTATCAATATGATATTCCGATATTTTGAAAATCAACTTAAATCAACACGACTTAACATAACATACCACAATTATATTTAATTAAATAATTAATTAAATAAACGGGCATTACATAGGTTGTCTATGTTAAATGCAAAGGTCAGCTCTATTTTGTGCGGTAATAGTTTTTTTCCTCCCCATTGATTTGATTCACTACTCTCCTACTCTTCCTTCTCTTATCTCCAATATTTTTGTCAACTGCCACTATTTCGATAGATTGAATTGGTTGAGGTTGGAGAGCAGTGACATTAGCGTTAAAGAGGCCTATTATTTTTTATTTTTGATTAGGATTCCCTCTGTTGGCATGCGGTTATCCCCCTTCACATTCTCTTTTGTTCTAGAGATTGCTCAAGAATCATTAAGTTGTTATAAGTTGTGTTGTCCCGATCTTGGGGAAAATTATTAAGTTGCAGGTCGTTTGACCAACGTTGATTCACGTTGTTAAGTTGTTGATTATGTTGTTGTTCTATAGCAGACATCCGATACGGAGCCATAGACACAGAAGTAGTACCAAGTAATAAATCCACTACAAACTCAACTTCACGTTCTGGAGGTAAATCACTTATATCCTCCGGAAACACATCAGGAAACTCTTGAACAACCGGTAAATCAATACTCGAAGTCTTCCCTTAGATTTGCAACGATGCAAACATTGAAAAAATTTGAGTTTCGTCTTCTAATTATTCATCTACTTGCTTAGCCGTCAAGAACATTAACTCACCATGATCACCAATTTCAGGAGACTCAACAGTCTCCGCATAGCAATTGATATGCACAAAATTTAACTCTAGCCAGTTCATCCTAAGAATAACATCAATTTGGTGTAAAGTCAAGCACACCAGATCCATCAAGAAATGCTTCTCAAAGATAGTCAAAGGACATTTCCGACAAACAAGGTGTAGTAGTAACATAACTATTAGATGGCGTTTCTATTATCATACTACCATTCATACTAGACAACTTCAAACCCAACTTATTAGCACATTTAAGACAAATAAAAGAATGCGTAGCACCAATATCAATAATAGAAATTAACTCAATATTGTTAATAAAACAAGTACCTCAAATCAAGTTGTCCTTCTTAAGAGCTTCAAAACCACTCAAAGCAAACACTCTGCCATTGGTATGAGCAGCAGTAACAGTCTTCTTATGCTTTTGGCATTGAGTGTTGATATGTCCCTGTTCACCACAATTAAAACAAGTTGGACCTTCATTCGGACATTCACCAACCCGATGACCTCTCTTGCCACACCTGTAGCATCATACCACTGGATTATTTCACACATCCGACTTGTAACTGGATTCACCACACTTATGACACTTGGGGGGAATGGAACCCGCTCCCCCACTTCACTATATCATTTGACATGAGCATTTGGTCAATATCACATGCAATCATATATAAAAATTTGTATCTAAGTAGTTACTAACCATATTTTTTTTTCCATATAAATTTTCCAGATTCTCAACATTAAGCATTTGACTTTCAAAGAACCGAAAGACATGCTTAAACAATTGGTTTCATGTTAGGCCATGCTAAAACAATAACAAAACTCTCACTTCAGTGTCCATACATAACATTAAAAGATGATCATTTAAATGGAACTAAATTTTATGATTGGATTAGTCTTTAGAATATTACATGTTACATGTATGCTTATTACTGTTAAAGGAGAAGAAGATCCTATTATTTTATATTTTGTGTTGTAAAAGTTACTTAAGAAGTATTTAGATTTTATGTTCATGTAAGTCTATTTTATGTTTATTTGATATTTTATTGTAAGTATATTTTAGTTAATATATATTTCACAATTAATGTAACAAAATATTGACATTTGACTTGTTGAGATTTAAGTGTGAGTCCCATATCAATTAGAAAAGGAGGAAATATTGTGTATTAAAGAGATGTGACCCATATTTTAACCGCCTTAAGACTTTGGATGAATATGTTATGTCAATATCTTTGAAATCTAGAACGTTTGATTTATTGAGACATAAGACGCTCCCAAACTCCCAAGAAATTGTATCATAACTATGGTTAGGCTCAGTGGAGAAGCGGAAGTGAGATTAAGACTAGTGATGTGGGTGATCGACTCACACTTGTAGGAGAGTTTTTTGGAATTCAAGTATGGGTGGTTAAGTTTCACGACGACTAAAAGCAAAGAAAATATTGAGTATATAAGATATGTGACCCATAGTTACTATGAAAAACACATACAATCATGGTTGACAAAGATATATAATCTCGGAGGATTGGTCGTTGTTAAGTAGCATGTGGTTGTATATGTGTTACTTCATGTTCTAGTGCCTGATGTAGAAAACTGGAATTCACCCGTCTCATACCAACATAAAGTCGTAACGCCTTAATTTTATATTTATTTTTATGAAATAAATATTAATATTTTGATGGTATATTTGGATAAATTGGAGAGAAATGTTTTATGAGAATAATAATAATATAATAATGATATAATAATGTATACTATTATAATATTGTTATTATTTAAATAAAATAAAATTAAAAGGGTTAGTTAGAGGTTTAAGGGGAAAAGGTGGAATTATTGTTTTATGTAAGTGGAATAAGGAATTCAGTTTTCATTATCATCGTGTTTTGACGAAGAACAATGAGGTATAGAGAAAGAGGAGAAGAAGGGCAAGGTCAAGGATTGTAGATCATCAAGACCAAGATTTCGAGGAACTCATCTCTATTTCGAGGTAATGGGGGAAAATGGGTTTTATAATTGGTGAATTAACACAATAAGGGTAATTGGGAGATCCTTCCTCCCTTAGGGTTCATGTATGTGAGGATTTGGAATTGATGAAATTGTGATATGTATATGATAGATTATGAATCCTTAAATTGTGTTTATGATTTGATGATGATTATTATGAGAATAATTGGCTTATGAGGTAATCTTGTATGATCTGTTCTTGAATGTGTGCTATGTGAATTGGGGGATGGTTGTTATAGAGAAGAGGAATAATTGATGTTATGAGTGTGTTGTGGTATAAAGTATTGAAATTGGACTGTTATGGAGGCTAATATCAAGTTAAAATGAACTGGTTTTGGTTTGGAGTGAGAGGGGAAAGAAAAGGAAGATTTTTGGGAAAAGTTGGAAAATTCACGTAGCCACCTGACACGGGCCGTGTCAGGCCACTGGAAGAGGATGAGATGGATATTTGAGGAAAATGGGCATTAGTGAGTGTGACACGGGCCGTGTCACACGACACGGACACCCGTGTCAGCCCCCTGGTCTTGGTTGATTTTGTTGTTTTGAGAGGTGCGTGTTCAGAGCACTTGACACGGGCCGTGTCAGGGGACACGGGAGGCCGTGTCAGGCCTCTATATCTTGGAATTTTGTGAAATTTTGATATGTTTTGTTTATCCATTCTTTTAGTATAAGTTCCTATGAGCATTCTAAGGCAATAACTTGAGGTTTAGTGCTAATTATAAGACTTGATAACCAAACTTTAATGAATGTAATAGTGAGGGTTGTATAAGTAGCATAAGTTTGTTAGTAATATAATGAATTGCTGAATTATTAGATTATGTTATATGATTAACATGAATAATATAATGATGTGATTGATAGCTGGTGGGATCATATGGATCTTGAAGGCATGAATGTTTTCATGTGTATTTGTATTATGGTGTATGTGTTTGTGTCTACATATGCATACACATTTGGTGGAATGATCATGTCTCGGTGGAGCGTAAGTGATCATTCGGATTCATTGTGAATCCTTGGTGCAGGGATGATCGTATCTCGGTGGAGCGTAAGCGATACATCCGGGTTCGAATTAATGAACCATTGTTGAAAGTCGGTACCGCATTGTAGCATTGTGTCAGTGAGTCACATTGCATCTGTTTGTTAGATTATTTGTGTTAATTGATGTGTGTGGATTTATGATTATCCTTTGAGGTGTTATTTGCACCGTTATGTTATGAAACTATTTCTCACCCCTTTTGTTTGTTTTGTTGCATCTGTGCTTCTTCGGAAGTACAAATAATTCAGGTACTTAAGGAGTGCTTGCTGTTGATGTCAGTGTCCTAGGAGCTCTGATATGTAACGGGAACGGGGATTTTTATCCACATTTTTTTAGCAAACTTCCTTATGATTAAATATTGAGTTAATAAACAATATTTTGATTGAACTGTAAGGCCTTTGGGCATTTTGATGTTGAAAGACTTATTTCCGCTGCTTGTTTTAGAATAAATGAAATGATGTTTGGTTGTTGATGTAGCAGCTCATTTTAGTTGATTAAACTCTGATTTTATGAAAAGTCTATATAATTTTGAAAATGGGAAAAAGTGGGTGTTAGTTACATAACGCCCCGAAAATCGAAATTAATCTTTTATTTATTATTTAATCAATTTAGAAGGAATTGAGAAGTTTTGGTGATTTTTGGAGAATTTTGGAGCAAAAAGGAGTATTTTTAAATAATAAAATAAAATAAGTAATTAGTGTATTATTTATATATTTATTATTATTAAAAATATCAAGAAAATGGCGAGGTGATCATAAAGGAAAAAGAGTAAGGGTAAGTTTTGAAATCCATGGAATTGGATAATTGTCTAAAGAATGGAATACGATCAGTTTCTCATTGTATCGTGTTTTTGTGAAGAGTTCTGAGGAAGAGAAGAGAGGAGCCTAAGACGTGAAGAGTTGCTAGAAACCTTGGAGGAAGAAGGATAAGTTGTGGAATTCTCTAAGGTATGAGAATTTTTCGTGGTTTATTATAGTTTTATAGGATTTGATTGTGAATAGGTTAGGTTTCTTGTAGATTTTAGAGTAATTGTTGTATTTGATGAAATAAAGTGCATATAGAATGATATGTGTCAATGTATGTGCATTATTTGAGTAAATTTATGCATTTTTTATGTTGAAAAAAAATGATTTTTGAGGCATTTGAGGTCAAAACACAGCAAAAAACATTTTGGGGAAAATTCAGGTTTTGTCGCACTCTGACACAGGCTGTGTCACGCGACATAGGCACCCGTGTCAGATTTCTGGTTGGGGAAAAGCATAATTTTTTGCTCCAATGTGCCCGACACGGGCCGTGTCACAGGACACGAGTGGCCTTGTCATACCAATGTCTCTGTTGTATTTTGATGTTTAGAGATTTTTGGGATGAAAGCCTCTGATACATGTCATGTCACAGGACACTTTAACACCCCAAAGTTGATTTTTGATTTATTTGATGTATGTGTTACAATTTTTGATGATTTATAGATGTTATGATGTTGTGATGGCTTAGATTAATATTATTAAAATATTAATCTAGTAATGGTGTGACAATATTTAATTATTTAGGATTAATTAAATAAAATAAGAAGAATTAGAGGACAAGGGTAAGGTACTCTTTTGGTAGAGGATTGGTGAGGGTATTATGGGGAAATTCTAATGAGGTCTTAGGGGGAAGTTGGACTGAGAGGGTAAAGTTTGGTTATACGATCATTAGAGGAACGATCACACTTTTGGAGAGTAAGGAGAAGGGGAGCTCTAAGGAAGAGGAAAAAAAGCTAGGACTTGAAGGTTGGAGAGGTTTTTCGAGAAGATTATTGAAAGGATTATGGAACCTAAGTTATGGGGAGTAATTTCTATTCGGTATTATAATGTGGGAATAGAATTGGGGGTTTTGTGGTATAGTTTTAGGGTATAGGGTTTGATTGATGATTTATGTTATAACGATGATTTTGTGATGATTTTGATGAATATAATGATGTTAGATGATATTATGAGTACTATTGAGTATGAGTATGATTGTTGCTAATGATGTTGCTGAAATAATGAGTTTTGATGAGTTTTATCGCAGAAAGACGATTCTGAATCGCAAGTTTTTCTCGCAAAATCGCAAATCTCGCTTAGCGAGACCTAGAATGATTGAAAAATGATTTTTAATTAAAAAAAATGTTTTCTCAATGTGGTTTATGTCGTAAGCTGCTATGATGTTGTAGAATTGTTGTACGATGTGTTTTTAGAGGCTATATGAGTAGGATTAGTGATTAAATGATGTATGATGAATTCAATGATTTTTTTTAGTTATGAAGTATGATTACATGATGTAGAGGTATGATGTTAGATGAGTATGTAGTATGATTGAATGAGTATGTAATATGATGACTAACGATGAATGTAGATGCAATGTTTATGATGTTTTGAGGATGATGTGTGTATATTGCGTCTTGCATTCATGGAATGATTTATGAGGGGACTTTTGGTCAATTGGTAGCTTCAATCCCATTGTGCGGATTGAAGTGATTTGATGTTATGATTTGCCCCCTTAGTGGAGGGTTGATGGCCCATTGTCCATCCATGAGGATGTTTCGGTACCACATGCATAATAAGAGGTTGCATTTCATTCTAAATGACATAGCATGATTTGCATTGAGTTTGTGTGTTGATGTGATGTATTCGATGTTGTGTATGAATGAGTTGTTGATGATGCCTTTTGTTGTTGTTGCTTATGTTTTAAAATCTCATTTCTATATTACTTTATTGAATGTGAATTTACTCACCCTGCCTGCCTTTTGTGATGGTCTATTATGTCATCCTACAGATAATCAAAGTTAGCTCGGTGCGCATTTAGCTCGGAGTTAGTGAGTTTGTCGTTGTTTGTTAGAAATGGAGTCCTGCTCTGTGTCCAGTAACATTCAGGATGAGTTTTGCTTGAGTTATTTTGTTTATTTGAGTTAAGATATTGTTTCTTTCGAATACTTTGCTTTAAACGATGTTTTGGAGTAAATTATGAAGTTTTCCTTTTATTAAAGATGAAAGAAGATGTTTTGTTTTCCGATGCGTAATTGTTGAAAAGAGTTTTGAATTATTTATGATTTTATAACCCCGTGTTACAGGACAGAACTTAATGCGATGTTTTATGTTGTTTTGAGTTATTTGAAGAATGTGATACCCTTTTTATGAGGGAACTCTAATTTTTGTAATTAAATTGTATTATAATTGTGATGGGTTAAAAAGGGTGTTACATATGTGGTATCAGAGCAGATCGGTCTGTCCGGTCGTGTCGTGTCGTTGTCAGTTGTTTCGGTTTTTCATTTGAGTGTATTGAGGTTGAGCTGCTCTTTTGATGTTGTTGGTGATTTGCATAATGGTTGTGAACCGTGCTCTTGCGGATGCGGTAGCTGCACTTGTTCAAATTACGGTGCAAAACAATGTTCCTGATGAGTTTCATGCCTTTGGGATATTTCAGAGGAATAATCTGCCTAAGTTTGAGGGTACTCATGAACCAAATAACGCGCGTAAGTGGCTTAAGGATATTGAGAAGATTTTCAGGACTATGGCAAATTCAAAATCGAAGAACAATTGACCCTCAAAATTGCAAATTCATCTTTTTTCTATTTTATTTTATTTGTTTTTTATTTCCATATTCTCAAAAAAAATTGAAAAAAATTGTGCGCTCTTTATTTGATTTTATTAGATTTTTAGCATTGTTTTAATATTTTTTTGATTTTATTTTAATCGCTTTTCTTATTTTCCATTATTTTAAAATCTACAGTGATTTTATTTAATTATGTTTATTATTTTTTTATTTTTTTATTCTTCTAATAGTATGTATCAAAAAAATAAATATATTCTCAACAATCAAGATATATCATCATCTCATCTCAAAGACTCCATATTCTTTGGATCTTTTCGTTTCAATTATTTTACGATTTCTAGAAAAATGTATAGATGCCAAAAAGACTTGTAATTTATTATTTCCACAATTTCTTTTTACTTATGTAACTGCCTATGGAATGTAATAATCTAATTAGGATTTTACTTACTGCACTCCTCAATTATGTAACTCTCCCAAGGCCTTGTAATAGTCTAGGGTTTTTATTTTCCGCATTTTAATTTCTGCACTCCCCCTAGTTTAAATCATGTACCCCTCCCCATGATGTAATAGCCTAGGATTTATTTTTCGCTTTTAAATTCTGCAAAATAATTAACTGCCTGGTTAGTAACAATAGAGTGTGAAAAGAATGTTTGTGAATCAAATTGGACTTAGCCCACTAATCCAAAAGATAAAATAATTGAACACAACACACTTTCACACATGCACCTCTAGGATATCCCCTCTTGTTACCTTGCGAAAAAATGGTCAAGTCCCTCTAACATAGGGATATCTTAGCAAAGTTTCCTAAATAAAAATCATCAAGTCCTTTCGATATAAAGATCATAGTCCCTCGATGACCCTTCGAGTTTCCTACGAATAAATGATATCGTCCCTCGATGACCCTACAGAAAATGATAATAGTCCCTTCGAGTTGCTAAGACACCCTTACATGTTGCCTTCTATGACCATACGACGACCCTACGCCTGTCCCTTATATCTAAAGATAAGATTACTTACTAACTAATAGTAAGGACACTCTTATCTCTAAGGAAAGAAAAATAACATAAACGACCTTGAGTAGGTAGGAAGCCCTTAACTGCTTGCTCACCATTTCAAAATCAAAAATTACTCTTTACACCTCACATTTTCTAAAACTTTCCAATAAAACCCCTTTTGTATACATTCATACGAGAATCATTACAAAGGTGGACTTTTTTCTAAATACACCACCACTATTTTTCAAACAAAATTAAAGTGAGCTAAGCAGTTAAGAGTCCATAGATAACCATGGATACAAAGGGTTCTAACACCTTCCCTTTGTATAACCAACCCCCGAACTCAAAATCTAAATCAAGGTCTTTCTTGTTCTTTTCCACCTTTCCTACTTGGATAAAAGAAAAGTCAGCGGCGACTCTTGCTATCCGCAACATAGTTTTTATGAAAACAAAAACGACAAAGTCAGTTCTCCCACCGTGTTATAGATTCCAACTAACAAGGGGAAGCCGAAGGTTACTGATGGGAAGAAGCTAAGTGGGGGAGCGGGTTCCACTCCTCTCAAGTGCTATAAGTATGGTGAAGCAGGTCACAAATCTGATGTGTGTACTGCTACTGTGATAAGATGCTACAAATGTGGTAAGAGGGGTCATATGAAGGATGAGTGTCCAAATGCGGGACAACTTTTTTCAATTGCGGTGAAGAGGGACATATCAGTACTCAGTGTCAGAAACCAAAGAAGGTTGCTACTACTGCTCAGACTACTGGTAGAGTGTTCGCTTTGAGTGGCTCAGATGCTCAGAAGAAAGATAACTTGATTCGAGATACTTGTTTTATTAATGATGTTGAATTGGTTATTATAATTGATATTGATGCTACTCATTAGTTTATTTCGATTGAGTGCGTGACCAGGTTGAATTTGCCTTTAGCTGTTATGAATGGTAATATGTTGATTGAGATGTCTGCTGATGGTTCAGTTACGACTAATCGTGTGTGTTTGAAATGTCCTCTGACCATTTATGGTAAGGATTTCTTGATGGATTTGGTGTGTTTACCTCTACGCCATATGGATGTTGTGCTTGGAGTGAACTGGTTGGAGTTCAACTTTGTGCATATCAATTGTAATGCAAAGACGGCGGAGTTTCCAGAGTTTGGTGATTGTGGGGAAATGATGTTTCTATCTGCGAAGCAAGTGGATGAACTTATAGTAGATGAAACCCATATGTTTTCTTTGTTTGCAGCGTTACAAGTCGATTGTGAACAAGTGAGTTTTGAATTGCCTGTTGTCCGAGAATTGCTTGATGTGTTCCCGGATGAAATTTTTTATTTTCCTCTAAAGTGTGGAGTAGAGTTTGTCGTGGATTTGGTGCCAGGTACTATTCCAGTGTCGATGGCTCCATATCGGATGTCAGCTTTAGAGTTGAGTGAGTTAAAGAAATAACTTGAAGAACTCCTTAAGAAGAAATTTGTTTGTCCAAGTGTTTCTCCGTGGGGTGCTCATGTGTTATTGGTTAAGAAAAAAGGATGGTAGTATGAGGTTGTGCGTCGATTATCGACAATTGAATAAGGTGACTATTAAGAATAAATATCCACTTCCGAGGATTGATGATTTAATGGATCAGTTGGTGGGAGCTTGCGTGTTTAGTAAGATTGACTTGATATCGAGTTATCATCAGATTCGAGTTAAAGCGGATGATATTCCGAAGATAGGTTTTAGAACAAGGTATGGTCACTATGAGTATAATGTGATGTCTTTTAGTGTATCCAATGCACCTAGTGTATTCATGGAATACATAAATCGGACTTTTCATGCCTATTTGGATAAGTTTGTTGTGGTTTTTATTGATGACATCCTGATTTATTCAAAGTCAAAAGAAGAGCATGAAGGACACCTGAGAATTGTATTACAAGTGTTGAGATAGAAGAACCTTTATACTAAGTTGTCAAAGTATGAGTTCTGGTTGAAGGAAGTGAGTTTCCTTGACCATGTGATTTCTAATGGTGGAATTTCAGTGGATCCTTCGAAGATTGATGTTGTGTTAAAGTGGGATACTCCGAAGTCTATTACAAATATTAGAAGTTTTCTTGGGTTGGTCGGTTATTACCAAAAGTTTATAGAGGATTTTTCTAAGTTGGAATTGCCTATGACTCTGTTAACTCAAAATGGCCAGGCTTATGTGTGGGATGTTGCGTGCGAGAAGAGTTTTGTGGAATTAAAGAAGAGGTTGACTACTGCTCTAGTATTGATTTTGCCGAATCTGAATGAATCTTTTATGGTATATTGTGATGCTTCGAAGATGGGTCTTGGTGGTGTGTTGATGCATAATGGTTAGGTAGTTTCCTATGCTTCTAGACATATATGTGTTCATGAGAGGAACTATCCTACCCATGACTTAGAGTTAGCAACCGTGATTTATGTGTTAAAAATTTGGAGACACTATCTGTTTGGATCAAGGTTTGGGGTGTTCAGCGATCATAAGAGTTTGAAATACTTGTTTGACCCAGAGTTATTAATCCTAGATAGCGGAGCAGAGCGGTCGACCTTAAAAATAGGATAAGCGGGATATCGGATAGTGGGATAATCTTTTAGATTTATTATATAAATTAAAAACTAATATATATATATATATATATATATATATATATATATATGCAAATAATAATAATAATAATAATAATAATAATAATTATAGAGAATAAGAAATTAGATCATAATAATAATAATTATAATTATAATAATATGAAAAACATTCTCTTTTAAGGTTTGAGGTTTCAAGTAAGAAGAATTGGTTATTAAAAAATAATAATAATGATGATAGATAAAATAATAATGATAGATAATGAGATTTTTAATTGGTTATTATTTTGAGAATATTCAGGGAACTGGAACGGTTTTTTCTTAAATTAAAAAAGAAAGAATTGTACATATGATGTACTTATCTCTTTAAATTATAATTTTAAAAATATTTTAAATAAATTAAATAATGCAACCCAAATTCATTCTATCTACTTTTAAGATTAGGGTTTCTTTTTAAGAACTCAAAAACAGTTGCGGTGCATCATCTTCTTCCTTTCCCAAAACATATCTTCTTCCCTTCCCAAAACTTCATATTCTTCCCTTCTCACAACTTCATTTTCTTTCTCATCTATATTTTCTTATTGTCGTGGCCGGAGCGTCGGAGAAAGTTAAAAACAAAAAAAAAAGTGCTGAGAACAAAACATGAAGGAAGAAAAACGAAAAAATCAGTCAACCGCTCGACGCGGGTAGTGACCCGCTCCACGCTACCCGCGAACCCGGAGAAATCGACCGCGTTTTGAATCTGAGAAATGCACCCTGAATCTCGCACGGTGGGTGGCCACCCAGGCTGGAACGCCCGGGATTGCGGCGATTGCGGTCGCTATTCATAACTCTGGCTTGACCAGAAAGAACTAAACATGAGGCAGAGAAGATGGTTATAGATGTTGAAAGACTTTAATTTTGATTTGAGTTACCACCCTAGTAAGGCTAACGTGGTTGCATATGCTTTGAGTAGGAAGACTTTGCATATGTTAATGATGATGGTGAAAGAACTTGAGATGATTGAGCAATTCAGAGACATGAGTTTGTTGTGCGAGACTACACCTGAGAGTGTGGAACTGGGTATGATGAAATTGACTAACGATATTGTGGAAGAGATCCGGTTCGGACAACAATCAATTTTGAAGTTGGTTGACCAAATGAATTTTATAAACCAAGGGAACAGAGGAGAATTCCGGATTGATGAAAATGGTATGATGAGGTTTCGAGATCACGTATGTGTTCCTGACATTCCAGAGTTGAAGAAAAGTATTTTAGAAGAAGGACATTGAAGTTGGTTTAGTATTCATCCTAGTGCTACTTAAATGTATCACAATTTGAAAATTTATTTTGGTGGCCGGGTATGAAGAGAGATGTTGCAGAGTTTGTGTATGCCTGCTTGGTTTGCCAGAAATCGAAGGTTGAACATCAAAGCCTTTGGGTATGATGCAACCGTTGAGTATTCCGGAATGGAAATTGGATAACATTTATATGGATTTTGTGACAGATTTGCCGAAGACGATGAAGCGGAATGATTCCATTTGGGTGATTGTTGATCGATTAACTAAGTCGGCGTATTTCTTACCGATGAATATTAATCATTCCATGTCGAAGCTAGTAGAGATGTACATTGATGATATTGTGAGATTTCATGGGATACCTTCGAGTATCATGTCAGATAGAGATTTGCGGTTTACATCAATATTTTGGAAGAGTTTACAAGATGCTATGGGAACAAAATTGAGGATGAGTTCTGCTTATCATCCACAGACGAACGGTCAGACAGAACAGACTCTCCAATCTTTAGAGGATTTATTGAGAGCTTCTGTGTTGGATCATGGAGGTTTGTGAGATCGTCATTTTCCATTGATTGAGTTTACTTATAACAATAGTTTTCATGCGAGCATTGGTATGGCTCTGTATGAAGCATTGTATGGGAGGCGGTGTAGGACTCCATTGTGTTGGTATGAATCAGGTGAGAGTGTTTTGCTTGGACCTAAGATTGTGCAGGAGACGACTGGAAAGATTAAGACGATTCATGAGAGATGAAGACTTCGCAAAGTCGTCAAAAGAGTTATCATGATAAGAGGAGGAAAGAACTTGAATTTCAAGAGGGAGATCATGTGTTTTTGAGGGTTACTCCAGTGACTTGTGTTGGACGAGCCTTGAAGTCCAGAAAGCTCACTCCACGTTTCATTGGACCGTGTCAGTTTTCACAAAGGGTCTGAGAGGTGGCATATCGGATTGCATTACCACCATCACTTACGAATTTGCATGATGTGTTTCATGTGTCACAGCTGAGGAAGTACTTTGCAGATCCGTCGCATGTGATTCAGATGGATGATGTTCGAGTAAGAGATAATTTGACTGTGGAGGTTTCACCATTACAGATAGATGGCAGAGAAATTAAGTGATTAAGAGGTAAATAGATTGCCTTAGTGAAGGTATTGTGGGGTGGACCATCTAGTGATAGTTAGACTTGGGAACAAGAAGATCAGATGAAGGAATCGTATCCGATGCTGTTTGCTTCAGGTATATTTTCGAGGACAAAAATTCTTAAGTGGGGGAGAGTTGTAACACCCTAAAGTTGATTCTTGATTTATTTGATGTATGTGTTATGAATTTTGAGGATTTATAGATGCTATGATGTTGTGATGGCTTAGATTAGCATTATTATAATATTAATCTAGTAATGGTGTAACGATATTTAATTATTTAGGATTCGTTAAATAAATAAAAAAGAATTAGAGGACAAGGGTAATGTGATCTTTTGGTAGAGGATTAGTGAGGGTATTATGGGGAAAGTCTAATGAGGTCTTAGGGGCAAGTTGGACTAAGAGGGTAAAGTTTGGTTATACGATCATTAGAGGAACGATCACACTTTTGGAGAGTAAGGAGAAGGGGAGCTCTGAGGAAGAGGAAAAAAAGCTAGGACTTGAAGGTTAGAGAGGTTTTTCGAGAAGATTATCGAAAGGATTACGGAACCTAAGGTATGGGGAGTAATTTCTATTTGGTATTGTAATGTGGGAATATAATTTAGGGTTTTGTGGTATAGTTTTAGGGTATAGGGTTTGATTGATGATTTGTGTTATAACGATGATATGTGATGATTTTGATGAATATAATGATGTTAGATGATGTATATGATGATATTATGTGTACTATTGAGTATGAGTATGCTTGCTGCTAATGTTGTTGCTGAAATATTGAGTTTTGATGAGTTTTGTCGCAGAAAGACAATTCTGAATCGCAGGTTTTTCTCGCGAAATCGTGAAGCTCGCTAAGCGAGCAAGTAAAAACTTTGAAAAATAAAAACTCGAGAGCTAGTCGCTTAACAAGCAAAGTGTCTCGCTTAGCGAGACCTGAAATGTTTGAAAAATGATATTTAATTCAAAATTATTTTTTCTCGATGTGGTTTATGTCGTAAGCTGCTATGATGTTGTAGAATTGTTGTACGATGTGTTTTTAGAGGCTATATGAGTAGGATTAGTGACTAAATGATGTATGATGACTTTAATGATTTTTTTGGAGTTATGAAGTATGATTACATGATGTAGAGGTATGATGTTAGATGAGTATGTAGTATGATTGAATGAGTATGTGACATGATGACTATTGATGAATGCAGATGCAATGTTTATGATGTTTTGAGGATGTTGTATGTATATTGCGTCTTGCATTCATGGCATGGTTTATGAGGGGACTTTTGGTCCATTGTTAGCTTCAATATTATTGTGCGGATTAAAGTGATTTGATGTTATGATGTGCTCCCTTAGTGGAGGGTTGATGGCACAGTGTCCATCCATGAGGATGTTTTGGTACCACATGCATAATAAGAGGTTGCATTTCATTCTAAATGACATAACATGATTTGCATTGAGTTTGTGTGTTGATGTGTTGTATTCGATGTTGTGTATGAATGAGTTGTTGATGATGGATTTTATTGTTGTTGCTTATGTTTTAAATTCTCATTTCTATATTACTTTATTGAATGTGAATTTACTCACCCTGCCTACCTTTTGTGATGGTCTATTATGCCATCTTGCAGATAATCAAGGTTAGCTCGATGCGCATTTAGTTCAGAGTTAGTGAGTTTTCCTTAGTTATTTAGAAGTGGAGTCCTGCTCTGTGTCCAATAACATTTGGGATGGGTTTCGCTTGAGTGATGCTTTCTCGTGCCAATTCTTGTTATTAAGTTGTTTATTGATGAATAAACGATAAAATATGACTGTATGATGATTTCTTGTTGAATATGGAATGAATGATGCACATGATGATTTTTGATGAACTAAGGTGGATTCACATCATTGCATTTCATAGAATTTATTATAGGGCTCCATCCTAATGGTAGCTTCAATCCCATTGTTTGGATTAAAGTGATATGTTGTTTATGTTGTGTTCCCTTGTGGAGGGTTGTCGCTCCCGATAGGTGGGACTGGCCCAGATAAAGGTACAGACGCGAACGGTCGGCGAGAGGGACAATGAGAACACACAGCCGTGAACTCACTAGAGATGAATAGAGTCGCCAGCTAGGCATTTTTATCCCGGAGGAAAGGCAATGCTGCATAGGCCTAGAAAGATATGGATAAGACGGTTTGCGAACCAGAGAGACTGAGAAAGGGGGTTGGTTACAACCTGGGAAGGTATTAGCACCCAGATTGTCCGCCGTACTCGACGGGATCCACGCTTGAAAGATTTGTGTTTTAAAAGGGTAGTGTCACTGCAATCTGTGTGTAAAAGGGCTGGAAAGATGTACAGGTGTCAGTGTAAAAGAAGTGTGAAGTGTGATATGTGCAGTGTCAGTGTAAGAACAAGAGTGAAATGCTCAGGAGTATGAGGCTTAAAGAATAAAGCTGGAAAGAGGGGGAATATACAGAGACTTTTGTTCGATAACTGTTAAGTTATGCCTACGTATCCTCTCGTGCAATGAGGAAGTCAGAACACCGTAGTTCGACACAAAGAGACTGAAAGGTGAATTGACTTGTGAACTGCTTGCCCTTCTATGCTCAAGTGTATGACCTGTCTGGCTCAGGTGCAAACTGTCTTGCATTAGACGGAAGAAGCGAGATCTCGTTTATGAGTGAATGAGGTGAGAGAAGAATCCCGGAGGAGACGATTATTGTTTGTTTTTGAGTTTTCAGTCTTTTATTGCTTTTGAAAGTTTGTCATAAGTTAATGAGCTTAAGCCTAAACCAATGGATTTAGTAAACTCATCACATCTTCCCTCTGATTAGGGGTAATGAGAATACCTTAAGTGTGAAGTCAGCTTCTCACACTTAATCACCATGATGCAGGATTAAGATCATTAACCTACTTGTGATTATTTAGATGTTTTTGGTGTTTTTGTTTAGTGTTGAGTAATGAGGTTAAGCCATAATCAAGGATTAAACAGACTCATTACACCATCCTAATAGAAGGATAATAGATGAGAATGTTTAAGCTGAGGAAAGCTCCTCAACTTAATCCATGATTAGGGATTAAACTCATGACAAAACAAGCCTTTGATTAAGTGGATTTTAGATTAATGGTAAGATGATGAAGTGATTTCTAGGATTTGTAAGACAACTTGAGGGGGACTTGTCCATTAACACTAGGGTTAGTCCTTCTTAACCAATTAAGGAAGAATTAGAACCCTAATGCAAGGCCCAAGTTACAAGTGTGATGTCTTGATGATTATTAAGATGGATTGATTAAAGGATTAAACACATTAAGGGTTTAACACTTAGGATTAAAGTTATACACTCCATCCTAAGAGAAGGATGCAGGCATAAGCTTAATCACAAAGCCTCAAAGCCTTTAGGGTTTAGTCCCTGATTATGAGATGAGAAGAGAAGACTCAAAAGAGACACAAAGGTAAAACTAAGAGGGGAGACTAATCAAAACCCTAATCATTGTCATGCTTGGTTGTTCCTAAGGTTTGTGAGGTTTTCAAGAGAAGTCTTCAATGGAACCACCAGGAAGCAGATGAAAGGATCAAGAGAAGCAAAGCAACTTGCTTCATTCAAGAAGTCAAGTCACTTGAAGAAAGAAAGTGGGAAGAGGAGGAATGAGCAAGCTCAATCTCAAACACAAGATAAAATGCAGCATGGATGCAAGAGAGAGATGAGAAGAAAGTATGAGAAGTGAAGGCAAATCCACTTCTCAGAATCACTTACCACCTGAAAGGTTAGAAAGGAAATGCAATGCAGTGCAAAATGGGATGAGATGACATGATGAGAGACAAAACCAGAAGCATGTATGTGATGTTAATGATGCTATGAGATGCTACAAACATGAGGCAGCACATGGAAATGATCATGCAAGCTTATGAGTGCAGATGAAGCAAGTTAAGACACATGATCATACATGGAAAGTTATGAAATGCACATGGCATGCAACATGGCAAATACATGATGCAATGATCAAACATGCTTTCAATATGTCTTATGATGTCAAATGAATCACATGGAAGCATGGAATGTCATGGCAAGTCATGTTATGCAAGAGAATGCAAGATGGATGCATATGGAAGCCCAAATTAGGGTTTATGAACAATACACCAAACAAAAACCAAAATCAGAAGCAAACCCTAAGATAAAAAATTGAAAATGCCACTCAAAGGACCCCTAATCCTATACTAACCCAATGCCCAAAGGAGAGGTCTCAACTCCTAACCAATTTCAAGTTATGGATTTTCTAAGTTTTTTAGGGTTTTAGGGTTTCCAAACAAAAGAAATGCCAAACAAATTGAAAATGAAAGATCAAATCATGGCCATTTAATCTCACAAACTACATGCTAAACACAATGCAATGCAAGAAGAATCAATGTCCAAATCTTCATGGATAGGCAGAAATGATTTTTGGAACTTTGGATCAAATTAATGCATAAAAATGATTTTAAATCAATGAAAAATTCTCAAAATGCATCAAGATCAAAAAATAAATTTGGTTTGAAGGTTGGACAATGTTTCTAAATTCCTTAGAACATTTCATGAATTTTTTGGGGATTTTTAAATACCTAAAAGTATTTTTAATAAATTAATTCTCATTAATCAATTAAAAATAAACTTTTAAATATTTAAAAATACTTTTTTAATGTAAAAAATGAAAACAAAAATATTTTTGTGTCTTAAAAATTATTGAAACTCTTGACAAAAAGTTTCATAATTTTTAAACAATTTTTACTATTTTAAATAAATTATGCAAATTAAATGAAAAGAAATGAAATAAAAATTAAAATAAATGGAAGTAATCAGATCCAATGGTGGAGATTTGAACTGGGTTTGGAAGCATTGACTAGCGCGTCATCCAATGGCTGTGGTTGGTTCTGATTAGATTTATTTAATTATGATTAATTAAGTTAACTAAATGGGATTAGGGCAAAACAAATGGATCTGGGCCATTCATCCACGCGGGAAGTCCACAGGGTCAACCAATCCAACGCTCAATATTCAAATGAACTTAATGACCTGAGATTAGGGCAAAACAAATTCAGGTGACCGGAGGGGAGCTCCGGTCATCTTCCCCGGCGACCCCAAAACCCTAAAACATGATTCAGGCAACCACTCAACAAATTAAACACATCTAAAGGATCCTCTAACATCCTAGGACAAGAATCCACCCTCAAACATCATTTAAACCCCAAAAATCATGCAAATCGAAGGAAACAAAATCCACGGGTGAAATTTCAGAGCATCAGTACAAGCTCATTTCTTGCTCATTTTTTATTCTGAGAACATCCCCATGACCAGCAAGACATGAACAATCAGTTTGTAACTTAAAAATCGAGCTCTGAGAGAAAAGTTTCTATGGTCATACCTGAGATGGAAGCTTCTATTTCTGGGCTTTCTGGACTACTTCTTGGTGCCAACTTACTCCATTGATCCCCCTGGTGCTAATGGCAGGCTTGGATTAAGCTTACACAAGCTGTTTTGAGAGATTCCAATCTGGTATAGCAGAAAAGGAGGTCTGTGTATAGGCTGTTTCAGATCAATGTGAAGGGTGGTATTGGTTCTATGGATGCTTCCTGGTTGGTTGGTGAAGGTAGAATGAGTGTTTGATGACTGTGGAAGGTGATTCGAAGAGAGGAAGGTTTTTGCAGGTTTTGTGGTATGCTATGTTCTAGTGTGCTTCTGGCTTGTTTCTTTATTGTTTTAGGTTCAGTGAGACAAGGTGAGGATGATGGTGAGACTTGCTCGGATGTTTTTAGCTTGTGGAACCAGATTCGAATGGTTTTGCAAAATGGGGTGAGTTTGTGTATGTGATGCCCTTGTGTGTTTCAGCCTTGCTTGATGTATGAAATGGCTAGCATTTTGTCCACATAAACCTCTCTCATTGGTCAGATGATGTGACCTGGCCTGCTGTGATAGGTAAGTTCACTTTTGCAAAATGTCAACTTTGTTGTAAGAGAGGCATGGGCTTGGTTCTAGGCTAGTACAAGCATGGGGGCTGGCGCAGCATGGTGTGTGAGTGATGCTAGGAAGGTTCAGCAGCCAAGGCAACTAGTTGGTGAAGTGTGATGAGTAATTTTGCAACTTGACTACTTTTGAAACTTCATGAAAATCTCTTGCTTTGCCAACCATGAACATGTGATCTTTTGGTTAAAATCTGATTTTTAGAACTTGTATGATGTTTGCACATTGGTTTGATATGAACTAGAAGTCAAAAATGCCTTGGTACAAAGTTTTTGCAAGTTTCTCATTTGAGGCATAACTAGAAAATTAGTGATTTTTGCCAACTTTGTCACACCATAACTTTTGATTCAAAATGAATTAGGTCATGTTCTTGTACTTTTTGAAAAGGGAAAAATGTATTCTACAACTTTCATGACCAAAGTTTTTCCATTTGAAGCATTTTTGGATCAAAAAGTAAGGGTTGAAAAATGGCATAAAATGACATATTCTTGAAAAGTCAACCATGCCCTAAAAAGTCAACTTTGCAAAAACTTGTAATTCTTGAATTTTGTGAACTTCAACCTTCTTCCATGATCAAATAAAGATCATATACACTCAAAATGATGAAGATCACCCCTTGGTTGGGTCATTGGGGGCCTCAGATGCCCTGATTTTGCACTGACTTGTCTGAAAAGTCAACCCTTGATCAGATGACTTCCCCATGGAATTTCTTCATGAAAATTGATATGCATACTCCCTATACCATATAGAGACCAATGGAAACAAGAATGACCAAAAAATTTGGAGTTATGGCCTCTGAAACCAAAACCCTAATTTTAGGTCATCTGTGCAGTCAAGCCTGGCTCTGCCTCCATACCAATCCCAGTTCTTGTGATTCTTTGGCATTCTTGACTTGGAGAGGATATAATATGATATAAGAACACACATGAACCCCTTTGAAGTGATTGTTGACCTTTGGAGTGGCTCAAGAAGCTCTTGGATTGCTCAGATCACAAACCCTAGGTGCAGATGACTTAGAAACTATGCAGTGACTCAAAAATGAGATATGAGATGATATGATTGTGCTTATGCATATGAGATGATCAAAAGCCATGGTGTGAATGGGTGAGGGCAAATTTGGGGTGTTTACAAGGGTTAATGGTCAGTGTCCATCCATGGAGAAATCGATACCACATGCATTATTTACATATTATTAAAGTTGACATCGCATATGAATGAATGTAATTGTGTTATGTTGGAAAGTTTAGTTTATGATGTTATGACATGCTAATTATTCTGTTTGATTTTCATGTCCTTATATGATTATAATGAACTGTCAATTCCCACCCTGCCTACTTGGAAATGTTGTCTCTTATGTGGGTAACTTGCAGATAACCAAGAGTAGACTTGCGGTGCTAGAGGATAAGGTCTTGGAGCATTTCCTTTTATCGCTTTAGTAATATTTAGTGGTGTCCTACTCTAAAACATGTAACATTGGGTTGGGATTCTTTGCGAACCTCGTGTTCTTTTGGTTTATGATGAATTTTCACATTGTTGATGTTATTTTGATTTTTGATATATTTCTTTATGAATTATTTTATTGAATTGGATTGAGAAGTATGATTCTTCTGCATGGTTATTAAGTTTGTGTGAAAAATGACGTGTAACCCGTGTTACGGGACACAACAATGAGTATTAAATGAGTGTATTTGGATGATTTGATATATGTGACACCTTTCTAATTGATGTTACTCTAATAATATGAAGTATTTTTATATAAATTGTTTGTGGGATAGGAGGGTGTTACATTAGTGGTATCAGAGCAGGTCGGTTTGTCCTGCCAAGTGTCGTTGTTGTCGGTTTGTTGTCAGTCGTTACTTGTTAACGATTATTTTTTCTGATGTTGTGAGTGTTGTGAAGAATGGCGGGAAACAACATGCGTGCTCTTGCTGAAGCTGTTACGAAAATTGCTCAGGCTACGGCTCGAAACAACGAACAAGATAAGTTTCGTGCTTTGGAGAAGTTTCAGAGGAATAACCCACCGGTTTTTGAAGGAGATCATGATCCCGCGAGCACACAGAAGTGTCTCAAAGCGATTGAGAAGATTTTTTAGGTGATGGAATGCGTTGATGCGCTGAAGGTACAATTTGGTACCCATATGTTGTCTGAGGAAGTCGAGGACTGGTGGGATAATACTCGTCAGCGTTTGAAGGATACTGGTACTATGGTGACTTGGGTTGTGTTTAAGACAAAATTCCTTAAGAAGTATTTTCTAGAAGATATAAGTGTTTTACTTCCGGAACGTGAAATTGAGTTTGTTGTGGATTTAATACCAGGTACAAGTCCGGTGTCGATGTCTCCTTATTGGATGTCTGCTTCGAAGATGAGTGAGTTGATGAAACAATTAGAAGAATTGTTAGAGCATAAATTCATTCGACCTAGTGTTTCTCCATGGGGTGCTCTGGTGTTGCTTGTTAAGAAGAAAAATGGTAGCATGAGAATGTGTGTTAATTATCCGCAGTTGAATAAGGTGACTATCAAGAATAAGTATCCACTTCTGAGGATTGACGACTTAATATATCAACTTGTGGGTGCTTGTGTGTTCATTAAGATTTATCTGAGGTCTAGTTATCATGAGTATCTTTAGACAATTATTTTTTTGGCATTACACAACGCTTAAAAGAGCTGTCTAAACTAGCGTTGCTAAAAGATTAGACAACGCTTTGATTAATGTTAAAAGCGTTGTCTAAAGGGGTGCTTTGACTGAAAAAACTCTGCCAAAGCACCGCTTAAGACAGCGCTTTTACAATAGAGAGTGCTTTTGCTTATATTTTAGATAGCATTTTTACTGTAAAAGCGCTGTCTAAATGGTGCTTTAGACATGACTTTTTTTTTTTTCAGACTACCATTAGACAACGCTTTTTTCCTTTTTCTTAGTATACCTTAGACAACGCTTTTGCTTTTTTTAGTATATCTTAGACATCACTTTTTGGTCAAAGCGCTGTCTAAACCACACTTTAGTCAGCGTTTTTTGTGAAAGCGCTGTCTAAACCCCACCTTAGACAGCGCTTTTTGTGTAAAGCACTGTCTAAGGTATACTATTTTTTTAATATAAATTACTTAAAAAAAGCGTTGTTTGTTTTAATACAGTTTATATGCACCTGTTTTTAAACTACAATTTGCACCAGGTTTTCAACCACAATTTGCACCTGTTTTTCAACCACATTTTGCACCAAAATATCATAAATTAGAGCTTCAAACCAATATATACGCACAAATTTTGCCTATTTATATATACAATTTTCATCCAACAATTTATATATACAAAACAATTGATGATACAAATCATTTCATCCAACAAAACATTTTTCTTCAAATCTACATATTACTTATAGAAATGCTAAGTAAAAAGCAATGCACATCAATATAACTCTATCTTCTACTTTGCACATATAACCTGAAACAACACATAAAGATTGTAATTCAATTAAAACAAGACATCAACAATGTCTATAGTTACAAAGTTATACATACTCAAAATTCTCATCAATTAAAGTAAGAGTACAATATACCTTATAAAACTCCGAGCTCCATAATGAATTGACACTAATCCTCTTTAACTTCATCCAAATGATCTCTTGAGTAATACACACACTTGAATTCATCAAAGTACTACATGATAATATAACATAGTTTGATTTAGTTTCAACTATTTAATTATATGAGAAATATGTGTTAAATATTAAAATAACTCATAAGTTAGAAATACATACATCGGATGAAATCTCGATTTGATCCAAAAAAAGAGTTTCTTTCATAAACCTCAACATGAAATAACCGCAATATATATCATTATGTTGTCGAGGACACTACACATGAAAAAAAAATGGATAAATCCTAAGTTTTATCAAGTATCATCACTAATATAATAAAAAATATGATAATTAATATACCTCCACTCCAATCCATGTAATGTTGTTGGCTCTCCTCTTTGGTACTTGGATATCTCTTTGTGCTCGAAAAGCTTGTATAATGCTAATAAAATATAAATGAATATTTAGAAAAATTCACATAAATAAATAAATATACACATGAATATTTAGAACAATCTCACTTACGTATCAATCATATTCTTCATATCCGGGTATGTTGTCCAATAATTTCCTAACAAATCCAGATAATACACAACTTCTCTGATAGGATTAATTGCGATCAACAACCAATTTCCACTGTAAGATTAAACAAATGTTAGATGAAAACTTTCTACACGACGTCAAAATACAAAAAAAAATGAATTTAGAATGAAAATCTAACCCAGTATTAAACAGTAAAAAGAACAACTTTTTTGTATCTTTGTCGGCCATAAAGAGGTTGTGTACATACACCATGACATCATCTGGTTTATTTATGATTAACCTTAAGTTGATACACGCGAGACTTAAGAATGTGAATATTTGCTCCAATCCACGTGGGCGCATCAATTTTTCATACATCAACCTTAAATAAAAACATCATTAACATTAGAATATTCATTTGAAACATAAAGTAAATAAGTTGTTCAATTAATATAACAAAGTAGATCGGATATACCTCACGTATATATTGATAACAATGATGCCTAATTCTTCATGATGAAAAACTTGCTCAAATTCCTCATTTCCAATTGATTGTTCATATTGAAAGCCATAAACACCTTCCTCCATAGGTACAAAACGAGTACCTCCTTTTGGAATATTTTTCATTTCTAGAAATGTTTGAAGGCATGACCTATACTTGGAAGTAGGTTTTTTTCTAGGCGTGGTCTTCTTAGCAACAACCTTTTTTTGTGTGTGGAAACGTTGCTAATATCTTTAGCATGAAGTTGTATATCATATAATTAGTTAGATGAAGTATAAGATCACGAATTTAACATTTTCCATGCATAAATATAATATAATTGTGATGTACCTCTTTTTTTTGAAACAACGGACTCGGTATGCTGCGAAAATCCCCTTATCTTTTGCTATGGATTGTGTTGGAGTCTAATTAACATTACCATGTAAAAAATGTACGTAAAATGCGTGTAAAAACTTTGAATACTCAAAGGTTCATAATGGTTTTAAGCATACCTCATATCCTACGCTAATGAAGCCTGACGACCATGCAACAAACGAACCTATTGCATCTCCCACCAATGACGGAGGACGACCATCAAGAGGTGGAGGACGACCACCTAGCAGGGGACGGCTGCTCTCAGGGTTTATCATGACATAGGACGAATGCCAGATAACCAAAATCAACAATGGGGGCGGCCATTGGATAAAATTGATGAAGGACGATCATCAAGAGGTGGAGGACGACCACCTAGCAGGGGACGGATGCTAAATATAAACAATGGGGACGGCCATCGGATGAGCATGATGGAGGACGACCATCAAGAGGTGGAGGACGACCACCTAGCAGGGTACGACTGCTCTCAAGTTTTACCATAACACAGGACGAGTGTTAGATAAAAAAGGAAAATTTGCTTTGTTGGCGATCTACTGGGGAGTAGTAAACACGGACGAGTGTTTATATCCAAGAAACAAAAGGTATAAGTGTTTAGATGTTGTGTATAGTTTAAAGATGCGGACGAGCATCCTTAGGACTTCGATACGGACGAGTATCGGGTAGAAACAAATACTGGCGCGTGTTCAAAGATGATGATACGGACGAGTATCAACTGGCTAACAGAGAACACGGACGAGTGTTGAATCTGAGAGGGACTCTTCTGGGGAATAATAGACACAGACGAGTATCTATATTCGAGAAGACATGAATGTTTGACACAGTGTATGGATTAAAGATGCGGACGAGCATCCTTAGGATTATGATACGGACGAGTATCATGTAGAAACAAACACTTGACGCACATTCTGAGATGATGGTACGGACGAGTACCATCAGGTTAACAAAGAACACGGACGAGTGTTGACTCTGAGGGGATTTGAGTGGTATATACAAGATACGGACAAGTATCTGTATGAGTGTAACATGAGTAGTGAGTATGAGCATCGTATAGATGAGTGTTTATCTGCTGGGGAGAGTGACACGGACGAGTGTCAAGAGAGAAAAGTATAATAACATCAACCAGTATATGGGTTGTAAAAGTGCACGCGACTGCGCTGGGGATACGACACGGACGGGTGTCAAGAGGGTGTATATATAGGTATATGTGAGTGCAACGAGGATGTCTTTGGCTTTCTGCTGGGGTATGACACGGACGGGTGTCAGGACGTATCTGTAATACGGGTGATCTTGTTTGCAAAGAGTGTTCAGGCGACTTTGCTGGGGAATGGTGACACGGACGGGTGTCAAAATGAGTATATACCGGTGTTTGTGGATTGTGAGGCAGCTGCTTTTGCCGGGGACTCTGGTGGGGATTTTTCTGTACGTTGATGAACTGTCGTTATTCACAAGTGTTGGTTCAAGACATGGCTTATGATTATGCTATATGCTTGATTTTTGCCGTAATGCTCCGTGTTAAAACGGAATGCTACGCTTTGTGGGTGAATATGATGTGAATGCCATGATTGTGCAAAGACACCGAACTGGGACTCGGATCCCGTTGCTGCGAAGATCTTCGACCGATCTGCCTGAAGTAAACATCCCAGCTGGGAATGAGATCACTGGTGGATCTGGTGAGATGATGTCTGCTTGGGGAAATGGGTCACTGAGAGACCTATTCCAATAAATTAAAGACCCAGCTGGGGTTTGTAGAAGCTTTCTTCACTCTGTTGTGATCTTCTACGCGTTGCTCTTCTGGATAGAGGCTGGAACTCTGTGGGGAGATAGTTCCCTGACTTTTGTACTCCGGCTGAGGATGAAATGGCAACTCGGCTGGGGAGAAGGAGAGGAATCACTGAAAGGCCTCCCTAGAAATTCTGTTGCGGTAGCTTCTTGACTCAGCCGGGGATATGGGCATCTTCTGTGATGCCTGGCAATTCCGGTGGGGATAAGTAATAAGTGGCCAACTCAGCTGGGAGGAGTCGTGAAAGGCAACTCAGCTGGGGAGAGAGCACTTCGGGTGCTAAAATTGAGTGGGGATTTGCCAGCTTGCTGGGATGAAGCTTACATGCCCCAAGTTGCGCTCTGGATTCCTGCAACCTGAAAAGACAGAGAAACGCACAGATGATCCCGAGGTATCCTTTACTGGATTCCGTCATAGGAGTTAGGCACTTCTGAGAGTAAGTATATTTCCTGCAAGCACGTTATTTTTTTGAAGATAAACATCTGTATTCTATGCAATCAGTTTTTCTTTAAGACATCAGACATTTTTTGCAAATAAAATGTACAAAACGAGACATGACTGAAAATCTGATTTTATTAATTCATATGCCCTGAATCGGCGAGATACAGCCAAAGAAACAAATCCCCTGGAATGAGGAGATTGTTACAAATTGAGAAACAAAATGTTGGCAGTGTTGATGACGCTTTGAGGAGCTTCCTCTTCACTATGACCCGTATGACTTTTGACGTTCTTCTCATCTTGCTCTTTGAAGAATGTTGATTCTGATTGAGGCTTGATCCTTTCGAAGCTTGCCAAGTTGTAAGTGATACAGACGAATTCAGAGTGCAGTTGTTCGCTTATTCCCTTATTGTGCATGGATCGCCCTTCCGGGTTTTCAATCCATCGGGGTACCCATTTTTGCCTGAGCTGTCCAATGCGGCTTTTCAACTCAGCGGGTGTACATTTTCTTGTTTATTTCCCTTACTTTTGCCCGAGTCTTTTATTCTGTTTTTGACTCGCCGGGATGCCCTATTTTTGCCTGGACTTGCATTCTGTTTTTATGTCCAGCGGGTCTTTTTATGCGAAGTATTTTTTAACTGCATCTGAATTCACAGGGGACGGGAAATCTTCACCATCCATGGTGCTGAGCATCAGTGCTCCACCGGAAAAAACTTTCTTTACCACAAATGGTCCTTCATAGTTTGGAGTCCATTTGCCCCTGTGGTCTGTATGAGGAGGGAGGATTCTCTTCAGCACAAGATCTCCTACTTGGTACTCTCGATGTCTGACTTTCTGATCGAAGGCTCTCTTCATCCTTTTCTGATATAACTGCCCATGACAGATTGCAGCCAATCTTTTCTCTTCGATCAGACTCAGTTGTTCGTATCGGGATCGGACCCACTCTGCTTCGTTCAGCTTAACATCCATCAGTACTCGCAAAGAGGGTAATTCAACTTCGACAGGTAGGACTGCTTCCATACCGTACACAAGCTGATACGGTGTTGCCCCGGTGGACGTTCTGATTGACGTGCGGTACCCATGCAAGGCAAATGGTAGCATTTCATGCCAGTCTTTGTAAGTGACTACCATCTTCTGCACAATCTTCTTGATATTCTTGTTTGCTGCCTCAACAGCGCCATTCATCTTTGGCCTGTAAGGAGAAGAATTGTGATGTTGAATTTTGAAGTCCCGGCACAGTTCAGCCATCATTTTATTGTTCAAGTTGGAACCATTATCAGTAATGATTCGCTCGGGAACTCCGTATCGACAGATGATATCTCTCTTCAGAAATCGGGCTACCACCTGCCTTGTAACATTTGCATAGGAGGCTGCTTCGACCCACTTGGTGAAATAGTCAATAGCAACCAAGATGAATCTGTGGCCATTCGAAGCAGTCGGCTCAATCTTGCCAATCATGTCAATGCCCCACATGGCAAAGGGCCAGGGTGAAGACATTATGTTCAAAGGATTGGGAGGCACATGCACCTTATCTGCATAAATCTGGCATTTGTGGCATTTTCTGGCGTAGGCACAACAGTCGGCATCCATCGTGATCCAGTAATAACCTGATCTTAGCAACTTCTTAGCCATGGCATGTCCTCCAGCATGGGTACCAAAGGATCCTTCGTGCACTTCATGCATCAACAAATCTGCTTCCGTCTTATCAACGCATCTGAGGAGTACCATATCAAAGTTCCTTTTGTACAGGGAACCATCAGTGTTCAAGAAGAAACTACCAGCAAGCCTTCTCAAAGTCTTCTTATCATTGGAAGATGCCCCAGGTGGGTATGTTTGGTCCTCCAAGAAGCACTTAATGTCATGGAACCAAGGCTTATCATCTTTGACAATATCTGCTGCGAACACATATGCTGGCCTGTCAAGTCTGGACACTGAGATCTGAGGTACAAAGTTGGCAGCCTGAACTTTGATCATGGACGAAATGGTAGCCAGAGCATCTGCCAACTGATTCTCGTCCCGGGGGATATACTCAAGCTTGACTGCTGTAAAGAAAGTCAATAACCTCCTTGTATAATCCCTGTAAGGTATCAGATGATCCTGGTGGGTATACCATTTTCCATTGGTTTGATTGATTACCAAAGTTGAATCTCCGAATACGGTCAATGTCTTGATCCTGAGGTCAACGGCTTCCTCAAGACCCATAATACAAGCTTCGTATTCAGCTTCGTTGTTAGTGCAGTTAAAGGTGAGTTTTGCCGAGAAAGGCATGTGAACTCCCTTAGGTGTAATGAGCACTGCACCAATTCCACGGCCATTCATATTAACAGCCCCATCAAACATCATAGTCCATTCTTCCTCCGGGTCAGGCCCTTCAGTGTGAATAGGCTCTTCATGATCTTTCGCTTTTATGAACATGATGTCTTCATCAGGGAAGTCGAACCTCATAGGCTGGTAATCATCAATGGGTTGTTCAGCAAGATATTCAGACAATACACTGCCCTTGATGGCTTTCTGAGAAGTGTATTGGATGTCATATTCTGTGAGAATCATTTGCCATCTTGCAACCCGTCCGGTAAGTGCTGGTTTCTCGAAAATGTACTTGACTGGGTCCATTTTTGATATCAATAAGGTAGTGTGAGTCAACATATACTGTCTTAGCCGGCGAGCAGCCCACGCTAAAGCACAGCATGTTTTCTCGAGCAGTGAATAACGTTGTTCACAGTCGGTAAACTTTTTGCTTAGGTAGTATATTGCATACTCTTTTCGACCAGACTCGTCATGCTGGCCCAACACACACCCCATTGACTCTTCTAATACTGTCAAATACATTATCAGAGGTCTTCCTTCGACTGGTGGCATAAGGATTGGAGGCTCTTGCAAGTACTCCTTGATCTTGTCAAAAGCCCTTTGGCAGTCTTCGTTCCACCTGACCGTCTGTTCTTTTCTCAATAGTTTGAACAAGGGTTCACAGGTTGCTGTAAGGTGAGATATGAACCGTGAGATGTAGTTCAATCGACCTAAGAACCCTCGAACTTCTTTCTCTGTTTTCGGTGCAGGCATCTCTTGGATGGCTTTGACTTTATCAGGGTCAACTTCAATCCCTTTTTCGCTTACAATAAAACCCAGCAGCTTACCAGATCGCACCCCGAATGTGCACTTGTTGGGGTTCAGCTTCAGTTGGTACTTCCTCAGACGCTTGAACAACTTCAGCAGATTTACCAGGTGATCTTCTTCAGTAAGGGACTTGGCAATCATGTTATCCACATAACACTCTATTTCTTTATGAATCATATCGTGGAATAATGTCACCATTGCCCGTTGATATGTTGCACCGGCATTCTTGAGCCCAAATGGCATTACCTTGTAGCAGAACGTGCCCCAGGGTGTAATGAAGGTTGTCTTCTCCATGTCTTCAGGTGACATTTTAATCTGATTGTATCCTGAAAATCCATCCATGAAGGAGAATACCGAGAACTGAGCCGTATTATCCACCAATACATCAATATGAGGTAAAGGGAAATCATCCTTCGGGCTAGCTCTGTTCAGATCCCGGTAGTCAACACACATTCTAACCTTGCCGTCCTTCTTAGGCCCAGGTACTATATTAGCAACCCACGGTGGGTAGCTAGTCACAGCAAGGAACCCGGCGTCCCATTGCTTTTGTACCTCTTCCTTGATCTTCATTGCCATGTCCGGACGAGTACGGCGCAGCTTCTGTTTGACCGGTGGACATTCTTCTCTCAAAGGCAGCTTGTGCACAACAATGTCGGTGTCCAACCCTGGCATATCTTGATAAGACCAAGCAAACACGTCCACATACTCTTGTAGCAGACCAATCAGTTGTTTCTTCACTGAGTCTTGTAGGCAGGCCCCGATTTTAACTTCTTTCACGTCTTCATCTGTACCAAGATTAATCACTTCAACCTCCTCCTGGTGAGGAGTGATAACCTTTTCCTCTTGCCTTAACAACCTGGCTAGCTCTTCAGGAAGTTCATATTCTTCTTCAACCCCTTCGTCAGCTTGATTGATTGGATTGTCAAAGTCATACGAAGTCATAGCCGTGCTGTTGTCGGTGCTGTCTGGAAGGCACACTCTGCAAGGGTTCAGTTTGTTCATTTTAGTGATTTGATTTTAATCTTGTTTTAGAAAAGCGAAATAAAGTTGTCATTTTGAAAACACTGCCATTTATTTTTTGTACAAAAAGAAAAAATGGAAAAACAGTGAGCGGAAAAGAAAAAAAGACTTTGTTTGCAAAAGATGTCTGATATTTCATTGATTAATCTTGTTGCACAAAAAGTACAGATGGCCCGGTTACAAAATGAGTCTTGTCATCTTGGGCAAGATGCAAGACTTTGATGCATGCTAAAACACAGGAAATAATAATTACTCTGCATGAGTAACCCTTATAATTTCCTGGGAAGACCAGTTCGAGATACTGCTCCCCGGGATCTTTGGACGAATCCAGCTTTCCAGGTTGCGTTCTTCTTCCAGCTCGTCTTCCAGACAGTTGACAGCATCAGGGGTGAGCATCCCCCCACTAACAAAGTTGGGCTTCTGAGCAGCCTCTGCTTGATCTAGTTGAGTTGGTTTGTAACCCAACCCAAATCTGTCCTCTTTCTTCTCTACCGATAACAGTTTGCCCCAGCCTTGGGCGTTTCCTCCCTCAACAACCTTCCGGGCTTGTTGGTATGATGATATTGAAGTACCAGGTACAGCAGATGTTTCATTGACATTCAAGGCTTCGAACCCTTGACTCATTGTTTCATGGATCTCCCCATCCATCTCAATATACTTATAGGTAGCCAGGTGGCTGACGAAAATATCCTCCTCTCCACAGATTGTAACGATTTGACCCTCCCACTCATATTTTAACTTCTGGTGAAGGGTAGAGGTCATGGCGCCAGCGGCGTGAATCCATGGCCTACCCAATAGACAGCTGTAGGCAGGCTGTATATCCATCACATAGAAGGTCGTTTTGAAAGTTTGCGGGCCAATCGTTATGGGAAACTCAATCTCTCCCAGAACCGATCTCTTCGAACCATCAAAGGCTCTCACCACCAGGTTGCTGGGTCTCAACGCAAATCCGTCATATTCTAGCTTCACCAGGGCCTTTTTAGGTAAGACATTGAGGGATGACCCCGTGTCTACCAGCACATGGGAAAGGACTGCAACTTTACATTCCATGGTTATGTGCAAGGCTTTGTTATGGTTGCGGCCTTCCGTAGTCAAATCAGTGTTGGTGAACCCTAGTCCATGACTAGCATTAACATTTCCCACCACAACTTCCAACTGATTGACGGTGATCTCTTCTGGCACATAAGCTGCGTGCAAGACTTTTAGTAGTGCATTCCGATGAGCCTCGGAGCACATAAGCAATGATAAAATAGAGATCTTGGAAGGCGTCTGGTGAAGCTGATCCACTATTTTGTAATCACTCTTCTTGATGATTCGCATGAACTCATCAACCTCTTGATCGAAGGGTGTTTTCAAGGCTTCTTTAACAGCTTGATCTTCCTGCACCAAGCTCTTTCCTTTTGCCTTGGCAGCAGCTTCTGCTTCGGCAGTGGGTCTCTGAATTTGTGGAGCGAAGAGACGTCCGCTTCGAGTGAAGCCTCCGCCTCCTCCCACATTGTCTACTTGTGATGCAGGGGTTGACGATTCAAAAGTGATTCTTTGTCCTTCGCAGTACAGGTCAGAGCCGTAATGCCAGGGGATGGCGTTACTGCTTTCATAAGGTACTGGTCCAGGCACCGTGATAGTGACTGGACTGATTGCAGCTGCGGAAGGAACTGTGATAGTTTGCGGATCATAATAAATTGTGACCGGTGCTCTGATGGGAGCAGCGCCTTCTGAGTTGTAGGAAAAGTTGTTTTCGGGATCATAAAATATTGTGACAGTTGAGATGTCTTCATGATTTGTTGCTGGTGTTGTAGGAGACATTGTTGGAAGAGTGGATGTTGTTGTTGTAGGAACATTTGTTGATATCTGGTCAGTTGAAATGGCAGATGAAATACTTGTTGATGAAGCCGAAGAATTGTCGGGAACAATGGTTGTTGCAGTTGTAGGAGTTGCTGGAACTGTTGCTGTTGAGATTGCTGGATTTGTTGGGAATGATGTGGTGATCTGAAGTTGGCCACTCTGAATGAGACCGTCTATGCCATTCCTCAGGTCATCGCACCCATTTACTGAGATATTGCAGTAAGCACACCCCAACTCACACCCCGGGAACTTTTGACATTCGAGGAGTTGAGCCTTAATTTCCACCAACGGCGTCCGGATCTGACCCACACTGGTTATTAAATAAGACGGCTTGTCTTCTTCAATAGCGTTAATTCTAGGACCCCCGTGGTTCGGCATAGGATTTTTGTTGACATTGGGTGGTGGTGCGAAATTCAGAGCTTTTGAGTCTACCAGGTCTTGTACCTTCATGTGCAAGGCTCTGCACTTTTCTGTACTGTGGCCAGGTGCATTTGAATGAAAAGCACATCTGGCATTGGAGTCATAATTCCTGGGTAAACTGTTGGGATCTGGAGGTGCCAACGTCCTTAGCTCAACTAGGTTGAGTTTCAAGAGTTGTGGCAGCAATGTAGCATATGGCATAGGGATCGGATCGATCACCCTATTGGCTTGAGACGGTCTCTGCTGGAATGGCCTTTGCTGGTTATTGCTGTTGGTGTTGTTGTAGTTCCTTGGAGGATATTGAGCTTGTTGATGGTACTGAGGTTGTTGCTGATAGTTTTGCTGCGGAGGTTGATAAGCTGGTTGAGGATGAGCTGGAGCGGGAATGGTGACTGCTGCTACTGACCTGTGAATATATTGGGGCCTGCCCCTGTTGGTGTGGATGGCATTGGTCTCGCCAGTTCTTCTTGGGCCCGCAAAAGGCTTCCTTGTATTGCTGGACGAGCTGGCACCATTGTCAGAAATCTTGCCCATCTTTAACAGGCTCTCGATTCTCTCTCCTGCTATGACAACATCTGCAAAGCTAGTAGAAGAGAAAGCAGCCAGCCTGTCAATATATGTTCCCTGGAGGGTGTTCATAAACATATCTGCCATTTCCCTCTCAGACATAGGTGGCTGAACAGCAGCAGCCAGTTGCCTCCATCTCTGGGCATATTCTCGGAAACTTTCCCTTGACGACTGTGACATTCCCATTAGGAGGGTCCTGTTGGGTGCCATATCTAAGTTGTACTGGTATTGTCTGATGAAAGCCTCTGCCAGGTCTTTCCAACACCTGATAGTTGCTCTTGTCAGATGAGAGTACCATTCTCTTGAAGCTCCTGTCAAGCTGTCCTCGAAATAAAACATCCAGAGCTTCTCATCCATAGTATAGGCCTTCAGCCTCCCCAGAAATGACTGTAAGTGAGTCCTGGGGCACGAAGTCCCGTTATATTTTTCAAAACAAGGAGGCTTGAACTTATGGGGAATCCTGACCCCGTCTACCAAGCCCATGTCCATGACATCGAAACCCAAAGAATTTTGAGACTCTAAGGATCTCAGTTTCTCAGCTATCTCATCCAGCCTTCTATCATAAGCTTCCTCCCCAGCACCCATTACTGTGAATTGATCCTCTTGGGGGTCTTCTTGCAGTACCCTGGCTGCAGTGGCAGTCCCTTGAACATTTGCAGGAATATTGACCTCTGGATGAAGATGGGGGCCAAATACAGGGGGGTTAACATGAGGTTGAACCCTCTCATTGTTGCTGGTGCCGGCAGTCCCTATATGTGGATCTTCTTGATTTTGCCTTTCCACCATGGCCCTCAATCTTTCTTGGCTCTGAGCCATGTTGTTCATCACTTCCATGAACTGCGTCATCTGGGTTCTCATTTCCAATCTTTCGTTTGCCATTTGATTTCTGACCTCTGCAAGGTCCTGCTGTACCTGATCCATTTGTATGCCCGGAAGGTTGTTACGGGTTGGATAACGGTGCAGACGATTGAGGGGAAATACCCGGCGTCGAGCAATAGTTCCTGAACATCACAACAGAGTTAGTGGCAATAAAACAAAAACCTACAAAACAAACAAAAGGAGTTAGCATGCAATGAAGTTATGCTTATTTGTTCTCAAGGTATCCGGTTTGGCATTCAGTTTTGACCCTTCTAGACCCTTGAAGATGCTGTTGATGTTGCTTTCGAAGTAAACTCGGATGGAACAAACTAATACATATATATATTACAGGAAGTAAAATAATACAACTTGTTCCTTTTACAACACAAGCCCTCTAAGGGGTCAAAATACATTATAAGAAAGTAAAAGTACATGGAATGAAAGCAACAACAAACAAATGGTCAAACGCCAAGACCAAACTCATCCTCACGAACTTCCTTGAGAAGTGATTCGGTCACAGGATCAGCTGGACGCTCCGTGAGGTTCCTGATGAGGAGGTTCCGGGTAGTAACAGCTGCTGTTAGCTTCTTGTGCTGACTTTGGTCCTTTGACCTCTTCACTCCAGCTCTGATTTTTAGCTCTGATATCTCCCTCTGGGCTGCTGCCAGGGCTTCTTGCTGCTCTTTTGCACTAGCTTCCAGTTGCTCTATCTTGTCTTGGACTCTCTTGTCCTCTAGAGTACGAGCTTCGGTGATCCTGACCCACCTAGCCTGACTCTCCTTCAGATACAAGTCTGTTCTTGCTCTCTGGAACTGGGCTTCCTTGCAAGCATTCTTCAGAATCTGTTCTCCAGCTTTAGACTTCTTGATATAATCCCCAGACTTCTCAATCTTAACCAGATGTTCCACTCTCAACTTCTCTAGCCTCTCAATCTCCATCCTGCCATCATTCCTCTCCCGGAGAGTCTTCTGCAGAGCCTGAGTTAACTTCTCATTTCTTTCCTTCAAGCCCTCAAACTCCTCCAAACTGATAGTGGCAGGGGGTGGTGTTGAAGATGTTTCAGGCATATCTTCTATGGTAAAGGGCATCCCAGAGAATTGAGCCCTGGCACGGGACCATTCATAATATTGTGCTGATGCCACATTGTTGCACTTCCCCAGAATGGTTACTCCCTTGGTTTGAACATTATCCCAGGCCCAGGCAGCCTGTCTAACAATAGCCAGATGAGGCTTGTTCTCACAATAAAGTGTTTCAACCAAATCCTGTGCCTTAGGAGTGTGGACCAGTGCATAGCCCAGTTGCCTTCTGAACAACAGAGGATTGTAATTAATACTACCCTTAACTCCTATTAGGGGCACATTGGGAAAATGCCCACAGCTGGTGATGATATCCCTGCCCTTGGTGCTTTGGGTGCACCACCTGACATCAGCTGAAGTTAGAGCAGTGAGTCTTTTAGCCCAGTTTCTCTGCTGATGAGGATTCAAAAATGCGTCTGTCCTGGGTAGATGCCTGAGAAGCCAAGTGTGAAACAATGGAGCACAACACCTCACTAATCTCCCCCTCTGCTTTTCATTCCTCTGATGCACTGAGTAGTAGAGATCCCCCAATAAAGTGGGCACTGGATTCTTCAGGATGAAAAGGTGAATTGCATTCTTGCTAATGAATCGAGGCTCATCTGCAAACAAAACAACTCCATATATGCTCAAATCCAATAAAGCACAAACAGCTTTCCACTCTCCTAAAGAAGCTTTCAGGGTAGCTTGAGAGATCAAGAAATCCAGATGCAAGCCAGGGATCCCAGCCTTAGAAGTCATATGCTGCCCTATCAGAACTGATTCCAGATGCAAAGCCTTTGCTACTTCTCCATTACCAGGAAAGACCATCTCAGGATTGAAAGGGACTCCACCTCTGACAGGTATACCCACCAATGAGGAGTACTCTTCCAATAAAGGGCCCAACTGAAAGTCCTGAAAAGTGAAACATCTCAGTGGGGGATCATAAAATTGAAGGCAAGTGTGGATCAGGCTTCTCTGTGAAGGGTCCAGATCCATAACCATATCAAGTATATCTCCATAGTGTTCCCTGAACAATGGTATGTGATCTGGAGTGATCAGGGTCTGAATCCTCCTGATGTCAGCTAGCTCTGGCTGGAAGAAGTGATAGGTGATATTGCTCTTTTTAGGAGCCATGATGCTGAAGATGAGTAGAGACAAGTGCTGATGATAATACTGAAGAGATGGCCACTGATTGGCTGGTGCAGGTGATAGCTGAAGCAGATGCTGATGAAGATGGGTCAAATACTGAAGATAGGGTCAAAACCAAACCAAAAATGAAGGTGGATACCCTGAAACACAAATAAGCAAATGTCAATATGATGCAATGTGGATGTATGCAAATGATATGCAAGGGTTTGTGACTGAGCTGGATCTGATCAAGAGCTCTGATATAGGTCCAAGACATATTCAAGAAAACCAAAGGGAGGTCTATAAATCCGGTAACCAAGGTGGGGGACTCAAATAAAGAGCCACATGTCCAGGGTTTTAGAATCACAAGAACTGTTCCAACATGGAGTATTCTTAATCAAGTCAAAGTAACAGGGTATTCTGAGGTCAAGGTACCTGCAAACCTGTAAACAGCCCAACCCCCTCACAGGTGGTGTTCTAAAACAAGGATCCTCAGACTTGGATCAGTTATGAGAAGTGTAAACACTTCTAACCCGGAGGTACAGTGTTTACAATAACCATAAAAGTTCCTCCGCTAATTCACCTCAGTTTCTGAAGGTCAAAACTAAAGGTCATCCAGACTTAGCAGGCTTCCCAGATAGCCCTAGTATTGCAGGAGATCTGCAACACAGAGTTCTCAAGAAGAAACCCATATCTGAACCGTGTTTCATATTCCCGCACCAGACCGAGATGGAATGGGAAAGAATATGATTCACTCTAGCCTAGGTGTCACTCAGGTCCCAGGTATAGGACCTTAACTCTCAATAGAACACCCACCCACCAAAGCAAACAACAGATCCAGCCAGCAACACAGTATGACAATATGATAATATATGCATAAAGCTATAAAGAAAGCAATAAACAAAACTGCACATAAAGCAAAAATAAATACAAATATACAAACACAAATAAGCACATAACACCCCAGTAAACACAAATCAAACAAGCGCTAGGAGGAACCCACAAAAAGAACCAGAAGCCCTGGTTGCAGCATAAGCTTCCCCAGCAGAGTCGCCAAGCTGTCGCTCCCGATAGGTGGGACTGGCCCAGATAAAGGTACAGACGCGAACGGTCGGCGAGAGGGACAATGAGAACACACAGCCGTGAACTCACTGGAGATGAATAGAGTCGCCAGCTAGGCATTTTTATCCCGGAGGAAAGGCAATGCTGCATAGGCCTAGAAAGATATGGATAAAACGGTTTGCGAACCAGAGAGACTGAGAAAGGGGGTTGGTTACAACCTGGGAAGGTATTAGCACCCAGATTGTCCGCCGTACTCGACGGGATCCACGCTTGAAAGATTTGTGTTTTAAAAGGGTAGTGTCAGTGCAATCTGTGTGTAAAAGGGCTGGAAAGATGTACAGGTGTCAGTGTAAAAGAAGTGTGAAGTGTGATATGTGCAGTGTCAGTGTAAGAACAAGAGTGAAATGCTCAGGAGTATGAGGCTTAAAGAATAAAGCTGGAAAGAGGGGGAATATACAGAGACTTTTGTTCGATAACTGTTAAGTTATGCCTACGTATCCTCTCGTGCAATGAGGAAGTCAGAACACCGTAGTTCGACACAAAGAGACTGAAAGGTGAATTGACTTGTGAACTGCTTGCTTGTCTATGCTCAAGTGTATGACCTGTCTGGCTCAGGTGCAAACTGTCTTGCATTAGACGGAAGAAGCGAGCTCTCGTTTATGAGTGAATGAGGTGAGAGAAGAATCCCGGAGGAGACGATTATTGTTTGTTTTTGAGTTTTCAGTCTTTTATTGCTTTTGAAAGTTTGTCATAAGTTAATGAGCTTAAGCCTAAACCAATGGATTTAGTAAACTCATCACATCTTCCCTCTGATTAGGGGTAATGAGAATACCTTAAGTGTGAAGTCAGCTTCTCACACTTAATCACCATGATGCAGGATTAAGATCATTAACCTACTTGTGATTATTTAGATGTTTTTGGTGTTTTTGTTTAGTGTTGAGTAATGAGGTTAAGCCATAATCAAGGATTAAACAGACTCATTACACCATCCTAATAGAAGGATAATAGATGAGAATGTTTAAGCTGAGGAAAGCTCCTCAACTTAATCCATGATTAGGGATTAAACTCATGACAAAACAAGCCTTTGATTAAGTGGATTTTAGATTAATGGTAAGATGATGAAGTGATTTCTAGGATTTGTAAGACAACTTGAGGGGGACTTGTCCATTAACACTAGGGTTAGTCCTTCTTAACCAATTAAGGAAGAATTAGAACCCTAATGCAAGGCCCAAGTTACAAGTGTGATGTCTTGATGATTATTAAGATGGATTGATTAAAGGATTAAACACATTAAGGGTTTAACACTTAGGATTAAAGTTATACACTCCATCCTAAGAGAAGGATGCAGGCATAAGCTTAATCACAAAGCCTCAAAGCCTTTAGGGTTTAGTCCCTGATTATGAGATGAGAAGAGAAGACTCAAAAGAGAAACAAAGGTAAAACTAAGAGGGGAGACTAATCAAAACCCTAATCATTGTCATGCTTGGTTGTTCCTAAGGTTTGTGAGGTTTTCAAGAGAAGTCTTCAATGGAACCACCAGGAAGCAGATGAAAGGATCAAGAGAAGCAAAGCAACTTGCTTCATTCAAGAAGTCAAGTCACTTGAAGAAAGAAAGTGGGAAGAGGAGGAATGAGCAAGCTCAATCTCAAACACAAGATAAAATGCAGCATGGATGCAAGAGAGAGATGAGAAGAAAGTATGAGAAGTGAAGGCAAATCCACTTCTCAGAATCACTTACCACCTGAAAGGTTAGAAAGGAAATGCAATGCAGTGCAAAATGGGATGAGATGACATGATGAGAGACAAAACCAGAAGCATGTATGTGATGTTAATGATGCTATGAGATGCTACAAACATGAGGCAGCACATGGAAATGATCATGCAAGCTTATGAGTGCAGATGAAGCAAGTTAAGACACATGATCATACATGGAAAGTTATGAAATGCACATGGCATGCAACATGGCAAATACATGATGCAATGATCAAACATGCTTTCAATATGTCTTATGATGTCAAATGAATCACATGGAAGCATGGAATGTCATGGCAAGTCATGTTATGCAAGAGAATGCAAGATGGATGCATATGGAAGCCCAAATTAGGGTTTATGAACAATACACCAAACAAAAACCAAAATCAGAAGCAAACCCTAAGATAAAAAATTGAAAATGCCACTCAAAGGACCCCTAATCCTATACTAACCCAATGCCCAAAGGAGAGGTCTCAACTCCTAACCAATTTCAAGTTATGGATTTTCTAAGTTTTTTAGGGTTTTAGGGTTTCCAAACAAAAGAAATGCCAAACAAATTGAAAATGAAAGATCAAATCATGGCCATTTAATCTCACAAACTACATGCTAAACACAATGCAATGCAAGAAGAATCAATGTCCAACTCTTCATGGATAGGCAGAAATGATTTTTGGAACTTTGGATCAAATTAATGCATAAAAATGATTTTAAATCAATGAAAAATTCTCAAAATGCATCAAGATCAAAAAATAAATTTGGTTTGAAGGTTGGACAATGTTTCTAAATTCCTTAGAACATTTCATGAATTTTTTGGGGATTTTTAAATACCTAAAAGTATTTTTAATAAATTAATTCTCATTAATCAATTAAAAATAAACTTTTAAATATTTAAAAATACTTTTTTAATGTAAAAAATGAAAACAAAAATATTTTTGTGTCTTAAAAATTATTGAAACTCTTGACAAAAAGTTTCATAATTTTTAAACAATTTTTACTATTTTAAATAAATTATGCAAATTAAATGAAAAGAAATGAAATAAAAATTAAAATAAATGGAAGTAATCAGATCCAATGGTGGAGATTTGAACTGGGTTTGGAAGCATTGACTAGCGCGTCATCCAATGGCTGTGGTTGGTTCTGATTAGATTTATTTAATTATGATTAATTAAGTTAACTAAATGGGATTAGGGCAAAACAAATGGATCTGGGCCATTCATCCACGCGGGAAGTCCACAGGGTCAACCAATCCAACGCTCAATATTCAAATGAACTTAATGACCTGAGATTAGGGCAAAACAAATTCAGGTGACCGGAGGGGAGCTCCGGTCATCTTCCCCGGCGACCCCAAAACCCTAAAACATGATTCAGGCAACCACTCAACAAATTAAACACATCTAAAGGATCCTCTAACATCCTAGGACAAGAATCCACCCTCAAACATCATTTAAACCCCAAAAATCATGCAAATCGAAGGAAACAAAATCCACGGGTGAAATTTCAGAGCATCAGTACAAGCTCATTTCTTGCTCATTTTTTATTCTGAGAACATCCCCATGACCAGCAAGACATGAACAATCAGTTTGTAACTTAAAAATCGAGCTCTGAGAGAAAAGTTTCTATGGTCATACCTGAGATGGAAGCTTCTATTTCTGGGCTTTCTGGACTACTTCTTGGTGCCAACTTACTCCATTGATCCCCCTGGTGCTAATGGCAGGCTTGGATTAAGCTTACACAAGCTGTTTTGAGAGATTCCAATCTGGTATAGCAGAAAAGGAGGTCTGTGTATAGGCTGTTTCAGATCAATGTGAAGGGTGGTATTGGTTCTATGGATGCTTCCTGGTTGGTTGGTGAAGGTAGAATGAGTGTTTGATGACTGTGGAAGGTGATTCGAAGAGAGGAAGGTTTTTGCAGGTTTTGTGGTATGCTATGTTCTAGTGTGCTTCTGGCTTGTTTCTTTATTGTTTTAGGTTCAGTGAGACAAGGTGAGGATGATGGTGAGACTTGCTCGGATGTTTTTAGCTTGTGGAACCAGATTCGAATGGTTTTGCAAAATGGGGTGAGTTTGTGTATGTGATGCCCTTGTGTGTTTCAGCCTTGCTTGATGTATGAAATGGCTAGCATTTTGTCCACATAAACCTCTCTCATTGGTCAGATGATGTGACCTGGCCTGCTGTGATAGGTAAGTTCACTTTTGCAAAATGTCAACTTTGTTGTAAGAGAGGCATGGGCTTGGTTCTAGGCTAGTACAAGCATGGGGGCTGGCGCAGCATGGTGTGTGAGTGATGCTAGGAAGGTTCAGCAGCCAAGGCAACTAGTTGGTGAAGTGTGATGAGTAATTTTGCAACTTGACTACTTTTGAAACTTCATGAAAATCTCTTGCTTTGCCAACCATGAACATGTGATCTTTTGGTTAAAATCTGATTTTTAGAACTTGTATGATGTTTGCACATTGGTTTGATATGAACTAGAAGTCAAAAATGCCTTGGTACAAAGTTTTTGCAAGTTTCTCATTTGAGGCATAACTAGAAAATTAGTGATTTTTGCCAACTTTGTCACACCATAACTTTTGATTCAAAATGAATTAGGTCATGTTCTTGTACTTTTTGAAAAGGGAAAAATGTATTCTACAACTTTCATGACCAAAGTTTTTCCATTTGAAGCATTTTTGGATCAAAAAGTAAGGGTTGAAAAATGGCATAAAATGACATATTCTTGAAAAGTCAACCATGCCCTAAAAAGTCAACTTTGCAAAAACTTGTAATTCTTGAATTTTGTGAACTTCAACCTTCTTCCATGATCAAATAAAGATCATATACACTCAAAATGATGAAGATAACCCCTTGGTTGGGTCATTGGGGGCCTCAGATGCCCTGATTTTGCACTGACTTGTCTGAAAAGTCAACCCTTGATCAGATGACTTCCCCATGGAATTTCTTCATGAAAATTGATATGCATACTCCCTATACCATATAGAGACCAATGGAAACAAGAATGACCAAAAAATTTGGAGTTATGGCCTCTGAAACCAAAACCCTAATTTTAGGTCATCTGTGCAGTCAAGCCTGGCTCTGCCTCCATACCAATCCCAGTTCTTGTGATTCTTTGGCATTCTTGACTTGGAGAGGATATAATATGATATAAGAACACACATGAACCCCTTTGAAGTGATTGTTGACCTTTGGAGTGGCTCAAGAAGCTCTTGGATTGCTCAGATCACAAACCCTAGGTGCAGATGACTTAGAAACTATGCAGTGACTCAAAAATGAGATATGAGATGATATGATTGTGCTTATGCATATGAGATGATCAAAAGCCATGGTGTGAATGGGTGAGGGCAAATTTGGGGTGTTTACAAGGGTTAATGGTCAGTGTCCATCCATGGAGAAATCGATACCACATGCATTATTTACATATTATTAAAGTTGACATCGCATATGAATGAATGTAATTGTGTTATGTTGGAAAGTTTAGTTTATGATGTTATGACATGCTAATTATTCTGTTTGATTTTCATGTCCTTATATGATTATAATGAACTGTCAATTCCCACCCTGCCTACTTGGAAATGTTGTCTCTTATGTGGGTAACTTGCAGATAACCAAGAGTAGACTTGCGGTGCTAGAGGATAAGGTCTTGGAGCATTTCCTTTTATCGCTTTAGTAATATTTAGTGGTGTCCTACTCTAAAACATGTAACATTGGGTTGGGATTCTTTGCGAACCTCGTGTTCTTTTGGTTTATGATGAATTTTCACATTGTTGATGTTATTTTGATTTTTGATATATTTCTTTATGAATTATTTTATTGAATTGGATTGAGAAGTATGATTCTTCTGCATGGTTATTAAGTTTGTGTGAAAAATGACGTGTAACCCGTGTTACGGGACACAACAATGAGTATTAAATGAGTGTATTTGGATGATTTGATATATGTGACACCTTTCTAATTGATGTTACTCTAATAATATGAAGTATTTTTATATAAATTGTTTGTGGGATAGGAGGGTGTTACATTAGTGGTATCAGAGCAGGTCGGTTTGTCCTGCCAAGTGTCGTTGTTGTCGGTTTGTTGTCAGTCGTTACTTGTTAACGATTATTTTTTCTGATGTTGTGAGTGTTGTGAAGAATGGCGGGAAACAACATGCGTGCTCTTGCTGAAGCTGTTACGAAAATTGCTCAGGCTACGGCTCGAAACAACGAACAAGATAAGTTTCGTGCTTTGGAGAAGTTTCAGAGGAATAACCCACCGGTTTTTGAAGGAGATCATGATCCCGCGAGCACACAGAAGTGTCTCAAAGCGATTGAGAAGATTTTTTAGGTGATGGAATGCGTTGATGCGCTGAAGGTACAATTTGGTACCCATATGTTGTCTGAGGAAGTCGAGGACTGGTGGGATAATACTCGTCAGCGTTTGAAGGATACTGGTACTATGGTGACTTGGGTTGTGTTTAAGACAAAATTCCTTAAGAAGTATTTTCTAGAAGATATAAGTGTTTTACTTCCGGAACGTGAAATTGAGTTTGTTGTGGATTTAATACCAGGTACAAGTCCGGTGTCGATGTCTCCTTATTGGATGTCTGCTTCGAAGATGAGTGAGTTGATGAAACAATTAGAAGAATTGTTAGAGCATAAATTCATTCGACCTAGTGTTTCTCCATGGGGTGCTCTGGTGTTGCTTGTTAAGAAGAAAAATGGTAGCATGAGAATGTGTGTTAATTATCCGCAGTTGAATAAGGTGACTATCAAGAATAAGTATCCACTTCTGAGGATTGACGACTTAATATATCAACTTGTGGGTGCTTGTGTGTTCATTAAGATTTATCTGAGGTCTAGTTATCATGAGTATCTTTAGACAATTATTTTTTTGGCATTACACAACGCTTAAAAGAGCTGTCTAAACTAGCGTTGCTAAAAGATTAGACAACGCTTTGATTAATGTTAAAAGCGTTGTCTAAAGGGGTGCTTTGACTGAAAAAACTCTGCCAAAGCACCGCTTAAGACAGCGCTTTTACAATAGAGAGTGCTTTTGCTTATATTTTAGATAGCATTTTTACTGTAAAAGCGCTGTCTAAATGGTGCTTTAGACATGACTTTTTTTTTTCAGACTACCATTAGACAACGCTTTTTTCCTTTTTCTTAGTATACCTTAGACAACGCTTTTGCTTTTTTTAGTATATCTTAGACATCACTTTTTGGTCAAAGCGCTGTCTAAACCACACTTTAGTCAGCGTTTTTTGTGAAAGCGCTGTCTAAACCCCACCTTAGACAGCGCTTTTTGTGTAAAGCACTGTCTAAGGTATCTATTTTTTTAATATAAATTACTTAAAAAAAGCGTTGTTTGTTTTAATACAGTTTATATGCACCTGTTTTTAAACTACAATTTGCACCAGGTTTTCAACCACAATTTGCACCTGTTTTTCAACCACATTTTGCACCAAAATATCATAAATTAGAGCTTCAAACCAATATATACGCACAAATTTTGCCTATTTATATATACAATTTTCATCCAACAATTTATATATACAAAACAATTGATGATACAAATCATTTCATCCAACAAAACATTTTTCTTCAAATCTACATATTACTTATAGAAATGCTAAGTAAAAAGCAATGCACATCAATATAACTCTATCTTCTACTTTGCACATATAACCTGAAACAACACATAAAGATTGTAATTCAATTAAAACAAGACATCAACAATGTCTATAGTTACAAAGTTATACATACTCAAAATTCTCATCAATTAAAGTAAGAGTACAATATACCTTATAAAACTCCGAGCTCCATAATGAATTGACACTAATCCTCTTTAACTTCATCCAAATGATCTCTTGAGTAATACACACACTTGAATTCATCAAAGTACTACATGATAATATAACATAGTTTGATTTAGTTTCAACTATTTAATTATATGAGAAATATGTGTTAAATATTAAAATAACTCATAAGTTAGAAATACATACATCGGATGAAATCTCGATTTGATCCAAAAAAAGAGTTTCTTTCATAAACCTCAACATGAAATAACCGCAATATATATCATTATGTTGTCGAGGACACTACACATGAAAAAAAAATGGATAAATCCTAAGTTTTATCAAGTATCATCACTAATATAATAAAAAATATGATAATTAATATACCTCCACTCCAATCCATGTAATGTTGTTGGCTCTCCTCTTTGGTACTTGGATATCTCTTTGTGCTCGAAAAGCTTGTATAATGCTAATAAAATATAAATGAATATTTAGAAAAATTCACATAAATAAATAAATATACACATGAATATTTAGAACAATCTCACTTACGTATCAATCATATTCTTCATATCCGGGTATGTTGTCCAATAATTTCCTAACAAATCCAGATAATACACAACTTCTCTGATAGGATTAATTGCGATCAACAACCAATTTCCACTGTAAGATTAAACAAATGTTAGATGAAAACTTTCTACACGACGTCAAAATACAAAAAAAATGAATTTAGAATGAAAATCTAACCCAGTATTAAACAGTAAAAAGAACAACTTTTTTGTATCTTTGTCGGCCATAAAGAGGTTGTGTACATACACCATGACATCATCTGGTTTATTTATGATTAACCTTAAGTTGATACACGCGAGACTTAAGAATGTGAATATTTGCTCCAATCCACGTGGGCGCATCAATTTTTCATACATCAACCTTAAATAAAAACATCATTAACATTAGAATATTCATTTGAAACATAAAGTAAATAAGTTGTTCAATTAATATAACAAAGTAGATCGGATATACCTCACGTATATATTGATAACAATGATGCCTAATTCTTCATGATGAAAAACTTGCTCAAATTCCTCATTTCCAATTGATTGTTCATATTGAAAGCCATAAACACCTTCCTCCATAGGTACAAAACGAGTACCTCCTTTTGGAATATTTTTCATTTCTAGAAATGTTTGAAGGCATGACCTATACTTGGAAGTAGGTTTTTTTCTAGGCGTGGTCTTCTTAGCAACAACCTTTTTTTGTGTGTGGAAACGTTGCTAATATCTTTAGCATGAAGTTGTATATCATATAATTAGTTAGATGAAGTATAAGATCACGAATTTAACATTTTCCATGCATAAATATAATATAATTGTGATGTACCTCTTTTTTTTGAAACAACAGACTCGGTATGCTGCGAAAATCCCCTTATCTTTTGCTATGGATTGTGTTGGAGTCTAATTAACATTACCATGTAAAAAATGTACGTAAAATGCGTGTAAAAACTTTGAATACTCAAAGGTTCATAATGGTTTTAAGCATACCTCATATCCTACGCTAATGAAGCCTGACGACCATGCAACAAACGAACCTATTGCATCTCCCACCAATGTTGCATCCGAAACATCGTCAGGATATGGTAATAATGCATCCATCTCTAAAGCAATATCAACTGAGACTTTCAAACATCCAGTAGGGAGAGGTTTAGTGTGAATTAATTCTCCCAAAGTGTTATACAATTTTCCCTTGCCAACCATCCGATAAGTTGGTGACGATAAGTAGAGGTGACAATGGGAAATGCCCTAAAACCAATAATAAATATAACATTGTTAATGTGTATATATGTCAATTAAATAATTTACGCTAATAATTTAATTTCATTAAAATATATATAATTACCTCTGGAATATTCGGTTGAAAGTTATAGTTGATACTATCTTTGTCCAAAGCATCTTTAAAAGCTGAAGCGCTATCTCTTTCTTTTTCCTTTCTTAATTTACGAACTTCAGTTTACAAAGCTTCCAATGTTTGCTAAAGTTATTTATTACTAGGAGCCTTTTGTTTTTAATATTCAAGGATGTACGAGTGATCCCAAATCACTTACCCCTCACCCGACCAAAATACTCACAGACATCTAATGCCCGACTAAGTATGCTCATGGAATCATTTGGAGAAAAAGACTGAGAAAAAGCCTCCTGAAAATCAGATGAATATCAAATATTTGTAAAATATTTGTTAATAAAGTTTTGATTTAATTAAAGAAATAATTTTATACTTAAACATTTCTCAAATACTTGTTGAACATCTTCTTTAACAACTCCATTCTTGCCCACACGGGCTTCCTTCCACAAAACATGTACCGGGAGAGATGTTTCAGAACTATTCTCCTTTTGTAACTACACATTAAGCCAAATAATATGATCAAATATATCTCATGGTGAAAAAGTATATCATTTCAATTGATAGATTGTTACCATAGACTATTCTAAGCGTCTATATCCAACACGTCCTTTTCTGTATGGATATGCGGGACTTTGTCGCTCCCGATAAATGGGGAATGGCCCAAATAAAGGTACAGACGCGAACGGTCGGCGAAAGGGACAGTGAGAACACACAGCCGTGAACTCACTGGAGATGAATAGAGTCGCCAGCTAGGCATTTTTATCCCGGAGGAAAGGTAATGCTGCATAGACCTAGAAAGATATGGATAAGACGGTTGCGAACCAGAGAGACTGAGAAAGGGGGTTGGTTACAACCTGGGAAGGTATTAGCACCCAGATTGTCCGTCGTACTCGACGGGATCCACGCTTAAAAGATTTGTGTTTTAAAGGGGTAGTGTCAGTGCAATTTGTGTGTAAAGAGCTGGAAAAGAATGTACAGGTGTCGGTGTAAAAGAAGTGAAGTGTATAAGTGAAGTGTCAGTGCAGAACAAAGATGAAATGCTCATGATAATGAGGCTGAAAGAATAAAGCTGGAAGAGGGGGAATATACAGAGACTTTTGTTCGATAACCGTTAAGTTATGCCTACGTATCCTCTCGTGCAATGAGGAAGTCAGAACACCGTAGTTCGACTCAAAGAGACTGAAAGGATGAATTGACTTGTGAACTACTTACTTGTCTATGCTCAAGTGTATGACCTGTCTGGCTCAGGTGCAAACTGTCTTGCATTAGACGGAAGAAGCTAGTTCTCGTCTGTGAGTGAATGAGATGAGAAAAGAATCCCGGAGGAGACGATTATTGTTTGTTTTTGTGCTTTCAGTCTTTTATTGCTTTTTTGGATTTGTGATAAGTTAATGAGCTTAAGCCTAAACCAATGGATTTAGCAAACTCATCACATCTTCCCTCTGATTAGGGGTAATGGGAATACCTTAAGTGTGAAGTCAGCTTCTCACACTTAATCACCATGGTGTAGGGTTAAGATCATTAACCTACTTGTGATTAATTAGATGTTTTTGTTGTTTTTGTTTAGTGTTAAGTAATGAGATTAAGCCATAATCAAGGATTAAACAGACTCATTACACCATCCTAATAGAAGGATAATAGATGAGAATGTTTAAGCTGAGGAAAGCTTCTCAACTTAATCCATGATTAGGGATTAAACTCATGACAAAACAAGCCTTTGGTTAAGTGGATTTTATTTAATGATATGATGATGAAGTGATTTTTAGGGTTTGTAAGACAACTTGAGGGGGACTTGTCCATTAACACTAGGGTTAGTCCTTCTTAACCATTTAAGGAAGAATTAGAACCCTAATGCAAGGCCCAAGTTACAAGTGTGATGCCTTGATGATTATTATGTGAATTGATTAAGAGGTTTAAACACATTAAGGGTTCAACACTTAGGATTAAAGTTATACACTCCATCCTAATAGAAGGATGCAGGCAGAAGCTTAATCACAAAGCCTTAAAGCCTTTAGGGTTTAGTCCCTGATTATGAGATGAGAAGAGAAGACTCAAAGAAGACACAAAGGCAAAACTAAGAGGGGAGACTAATCAAAACCCTAATCATTGTCATGCTTGGTTGTTCCTAAGGTTTGTGAGGTTTTCAAGGGAAATCTTCAATGGAACCACCAGGAGGCAGATGAAAGGATCAAGAGAAACAAAGCAACTTGCTTCATTCAAGAAGTCAAGTCACTTGAAGAAAGAAAGTGGGAATAAGAAGAATGAGCAAGCTCAAACTCAAACACATATATAAATGCAGCATGGATGCAAGAGAGAGATGAGAAGAAAGTATGAGAAGTGAAGGCAAATCCACTTCTCAGAATCACTTACCACCTGAAAGGTTAGAAAAGGAATGCAATGCAATGCAAAATGGGATGAGATGACATGATGAGAAACAAAACCAGAAGCATTCACATGATGCTAATGATTTTATGAGATGTTACAAACATGAGGCAGCACATGGAAATGATCATACAAGTTCATGAATGCAAATGAAACAAGCTAAGGACCATGAACATACATGAAAAGTTATGAAGTGCACATGGCATACAACATGGAAAATACATGATGCACTGATCAAACATGCTTTCAATATGTCTTATGATGTCAAATGAATCAAATGGATGCTTGAAATGTCATGGCAAGTCATGTTATGCAAGAGAATGCAAGATGGGTGCATATGGAAGCCCAAATTAGGGTTTATGAACCATACATCAAACAACAATCAAAATCAGAAGCAAAACATAAGATAAAAAATTAAAAATGCCACTCAAAGGACCCCTAATCCTATACTAAACCAATGCCCAAAGGAGAAGCTTCAACTCTTAACCAATTTCAAGTTATGGCTTTCCTAAGTTTTCTAGGGTTTTAGGGTTCCTAAACAAGAAAATTATCAAACAAATGGAAAATGAAAGATCAAATCATGGCCATTTAATCTCACAAACTACATGCTAAACACAATGCAATGCAAGAAGAATCAATGTCCAACTCTTCATGGATAGGCAGAAATGATTTTTAGAACTTTGGATCAAATTAATGCATAAAAATGATTTTAAATCAATGAAAAATTCTCAAAATGCATCAAGATCAAAAAATAAATTTGGTTTGAAGGTTGGACAATGTTTCTAAATGTCTTAGAACATTTCATGAATTTTTTGGTGATTTTTAAATACCTAAAAGTATTTTTAATAAATTAATTTCCATTAATCAATTAAAAATAAACTTTTAAATATTTAAAAATACATTTTTAATGCTAAAAATGAAAATGAAAATATTTTTGTGTCTTAAAAATTAATGAAACTCTTGACAAAAAGTTTCATAATTTTTAAAACAATTTTACTATTTTTAATAAATTGTGGAAGTTAAATGAAAGAAAATGAAATAAAAAATAAAATAAACTGAAGTATGCAGGATGGAAGGCCAGGATTCATTCTGGGCTTGGAAGCATTGACTGCGCGCCAGATCTTGTGGCCCACATTCAAACTGGGCTAAACTTAATTAATTAATTAAATTAAACCTAATTAAACTAATGACATGATCTGAGCCATTGGATGCGCGCGGGAAAAGACTCAGTCAACTCATCCAACGCCTGAAATTCAAACTGGAAGCCCTAACCCTAATTACATATTAATGACTTTCAGGCTGCCGGAGAAGACTTCCGGTCGTCTTCTCCGGCCAGCACCCTCCCTGAAAAATGCTAACTTTCACCCTAGCTCACTAAAACCTAATTTCTCTGCCCAGAAACCATCCCCAAACATCATAGAGTAAGAATCAACAGCCAAAACACATTTATTTTTCATAATAAGGCTGAATCGAAGCAAAAGGGGTTTAGGTCAAAAATTTTCAGGAACACCATACATGCTCAAAACTCAATGATTTTCGAAACCAAACATATCATCATGATCAGTGGAACATAGAGAACCATTTAAGAACTTAAAAATAAGCTTCTGGAAAAAAAGTTCATGAAGCTCACCTGAACTGGAGCTTTGATCTCTGGCACTTTCTGGCTAGTCCTTTGGCTCAAACAGGTCCCAATGATCCCCCTTTGAAGCTTTGGATACTTGGTTGGAGTCTAAACAGCCTCTTGAGTGAGTTTGCAGAAGCTCTGACCAAGGGAGTGTGAAAATCGTGTTTGTGATATGGAGGGTCTCAGGCCAAAACAAGGGTTGGTTTCTGGTCCATGAAGCAAGGTGAGTTGATATGTGGAATTTGTTTTTGTGTTTATGGCTTGTGGAAACAAATTCGAAGGCTTTTGCTCTATGGAGTGAAAATGGAGAAGTGATGCTATGACTTGCTTCAGGCTGGCTTGATGTATGAAATGGCTAGCATTTTGTCCACATAAACCTCTCTCATTGGTCAGATGATGTGACCTGCCCTTTATTGATTGGTATGGCCACTTTTGCAAAAAGTCCACTTTGTTGTAAGAGAGGCATGGGCTTGGTTCTAGGCTAGTACAAGCATGGGGGATGGCGCAGCATGGTGTGTGAGTGAAGCTAGAAAGGTTCAATAGCCAATGCAGCAAGTGGGTGAAGTGTGATCATGAGTTTTGCAACTTGCTTACTTTTGAAACTTCATGAAAATCCCTTGCCTTGCCAACCATGAACATGAGAAATCTTGGTCCAAATCTGATTTTTAGGTCACATGTGATGTTTGTGCCTTGGTTTGATATGAACTAGAAGTTACAATTTGCCTTGGTTCATGATTTTGCAAATTTTCCAATTGGTGCATATCTTGAAAATTAGTGATTTTTGCCAACTTTGACACACCATAACTTTTGATCCAAAATGAATTAGGTCATGTTCTTGTACTTTTTGAAAATGGAAAGATCTAATCTACAACTTTCATGACCAAAGTTTTTCCATTTGAAGCATTTTTGGATCAAAAAGTAAGGTTTGAAAAGTGACCTAAATTGACAAATTCCTTAAAAGTCAACTATGCCCTAAAAAGTCAACTTTGCAAAAACTTCAAATTCTTGAATTTTGTGAACTTCAACCTTCTTCCATGATCAAATAAAGATCATATACACTCAAAATGATGAAGATCACCCCTTGGTTGGGTCATTGGGGGCCTCAGATGCCTTGATTTTGCACTGACTTGTCTGAAAAGTCAACTCTTGATCAGATGACTTCCCCATGGAATTTCTTCATGAAAATTGATATGCATACTCCCTATACCATATAGAGACCAATGGAAACAAGAATGACCAAAAAATTTGGAGTTATGGCCTCTGAAACCAAAACCCTAATTTTGGGTCAACTGTGCAGTCAAACTTGGCTCTGCATTCACACCAATCCCAGTTCTTGTGATTCTTTGGCATTCTTGACTTTGAAAGGATGTAATATGATATAAGAACACACATGGATCCCTTTTAAGTGATTAGTGGCCTTTGGGGTGGCTCAAGAAGCTCTTGGATTGCTCAGATCACAAACCCTAGGTGCAGATGACTTCGAATCTATGCAGTGAATCAAAATGAGATGTGAGATGATATGATTGTGTTTATGCATATGAAATGATCACAAGCCATGGTGTGAATGGGTGAGGGCAAATTTGGGGTGTTTACAGCTGCCCCTATTCAAACATGAGTTAGCTGTGCAGGATGTAAGCAATGGCTTAACAGGCAAACAAGATAACTTGTGGTTGAATACCAAAGACAGTCCAAAATTTGCACTCACAGAATGAAGAAGAAAAGGGGTATAGATTGTAAAAGGAAAATAAAGTATATTGTAAAGTGTGGGCGACGGAGGACGACCGTCGAGCAGAGGACGACTGCTGGGTAAAGAGCAATGACGGGGACGGCCGACATGCTGAGAAAAGTGTGTGAAGTAAAGCAATGACGGGGACGGCCGACATGCTGGGGATAAGAGGTAAAGCCAAGACGGGGACGGCCGACTAGCTGGGAAAAATAAGAAATTATGATGGGGACGGCCATTAAGGTAAAGCTGTAAAATTTTATGGGGATTGATGAAACATGACGGGGACGGCCATCAAGTTCACAAAGTAAAGTAACCAACGATGGGGACGACCATCGGGCTAAAAGAAAAGGGACCACGACGGGGACGGCCATCGGGTTAAAGAATAAATGAAATAAACAGATGATGGGGTACGGCCATCAAAGGTGAAGGACGATCACCTAGCAGGGGACGGCTGCTCTGTTGGGGGTAAGATGAGGGACGGTCATCTAAGGTGGAGGACGACCACCAGGCAGGGTACGGCTGCCGAAAATCAACGATGGGGACGACCATCGGATGAGCATGATGGAGGACGACCATCAAGAGGTGGAGGACGACCACCTAGCAGGGGACGGCTGCTCTCAGGGTTTGTCATGACATAGGACGAATGCCAGATAACCAAAATCAACAATGGGGACGGCCATTGGATACAATGATGAAGGACGATCATCAAGAGGTGGAGGACGACCACCTAGCAGGGGACGGCTGCTCTCAGGTTTTATCATAACACAGGACGAGTGTTAGATAAAAAGAAATTTGTTAGTTGGTGATGTACTGGGGAATAGTAAACACGGACGAGTATTTACATCCAAGAAACAGAAGGTATAAGTGTTTAGATGTTGTGTATAGATTAAAGATGCGGACGAGCATCCCTAAGACTACGATACGGACGAGTATCGGGTAGAAACAAATACTGGCGCGTGTTCAAAGATAATGATACGGACGAGTATCAACTGGTTAACAGAGAACACGGACGAGTGTTGAATCTGAGAGGGTTCCTCTGGAGAATAGTAGACACAGGCGAGTATCTATATCCAAGAAGACAAAAGTGTTTGACACGGTGTATGGATTAAAGATGCGGACGAGCATCTTTAAGACTATGATACGGACGAGTATCAAGTAGAAACAAAAGCTTGACGCATGTTCTGAGATGATGATACGGACGAGTACCAACTGGTTAACAAAGAACATGGACCAATGTCGAATCTGCGGGGATATGAATGGTATATACAAGATACGGACGAGTATCTGTATGAGTGTAACATGAGTAGTGAGTATGAGCATCGTATAGATGAGTGTTTATCTGCTGGGGAGAGTGACACGGACGAGTGTCAAGAGAGAAAAGTATAATATGAACAAATATCTGATATATAAAGTGTAGGTGACTGCGCTGGGGATACGACACGGACGGGTGCCAAGAAAGTGTATATAGGTATATGTGAGTGCAAAGAGGATGTCTTTGGCTTTCTGCTGGGGTATGACACGGACGGGTGTCAGGACGTATTTGCAATACGGATGTGTTGTTTGCAAAGAGTGTTCAGGCGACTTTACTGGGGAAAGATGGCACGGGCGGGTGTTAAAATGAGTATATACTGGTGTTTGTGGATTGTGAGGCAACTGCTTTTGCTGGGGACTCTGGTGGGGATTTTTCTGTACGTTGATGAACTGTCGTTATTCACAAGCGCTGATTTAAAACATGGCTTATGATTATGCTATATGTTGGATTTTTGCCGTAATGCTCCGTGTTAGACGGAATGCTACGCTTTGTGGGTGAATATGATGCAAATGCTATGATCATGCAAAGCTACCAAACCGGGATTCAAATCCCGTTGCTGCGAAGATCTCTGGCCGATCTGCTTGAAATGGACATCCCAGCTGGGGGTGAGATCATTGGTAGATCTGATGATATGATATTTGCTTGGGGATATAGGTCATTGATAGACCTATCCTTATAAATGAGAGACCCAGCTGGGGTTTATAGAAGCTTTCTTCACTCTGTTGTGATTCCTTCGTGCGTTGCTCTTCTGGATAGAGGCTGGAACTTTGTGGGGAGATAGCTTCCTGACTCTTATACTCGGCTGAGGGCGAGATGGCAACTCGGCTGGGGAGAAAGAGAGGAATCACTGAAAGACCTCCCTAGAAATTCTGTTACAGTAGCTTCTTGACTCAGCCGGGGATATGGGCATCTTCTGTGATACCTGCCCATTCTGATGGGGATAAGTAATAAGTGGCCAACTCAGCTGGGAGGAGTCATGAAAGGCAACTTAGCTGGGGAGAGAGCACTTCGGGTGCTAAAATTGAGTGTGGATTTGCCAGCTTGCTGGGATAAAGTTTTCATGCCCCAAGTTGCGTTCTGGATACCTGCAATCCTGAAAAAGATAGAGAAACGCACAAGATAATCCCGAGGTATCCTTTACTAGATTCCGTCATAGGAGTTTAGATACTTCTGAGAGTAAGCATATTTCCTGCAAGCATGTTTTTATTTGAAGATAAGCATCTGTATTCTTATGCAATCAGTTTTTTCTTTTAAGACATCAGACATTTTTTGCAAATAAAATGTACAAAACGAGACATGACTGAAAATCTGATTTTATTAATTCATATGCCCTGAATTGGCGAGATACAGTCAAAGGAACATATCCCCTGAAATGAGGAGATTGTTACAAATTGAGAAACAAAATGTTGGCAGTGTTGATGACGCTTTAAGGAGCTTCCTCTCTCGCTATGACTCGTATGACTTTTGACGTTCTTCTCATCTTGCTTTCTGAAGAATGTTGATTCTGGCTGAGGCTTGATCCTTTCGAAGCTTACCAAGTTGTAGGTGATACAGACGAATTTAGAATGCAGTTGTTCGCTTATTCCCTTATTTTGCATGGATCGCCCTTCCGGGTTTTCAATCCATCGGGATACCCATTTTTGCCTGAGCTGTCCAATGCGGCTTTTCAACTCAGCGGGTGTACATTTTTGTTTATTTTCCCTTATTTTTGCCCGAGTCTTTTATTCTGTTTTTGACTCGCCGGGGTGCCCTATTTTTGCCTGGACTTACATTCTGTTTTTGTGTCCAGCGGGTCACTTTTTACGCGAAGTATTTTTTAACTGCATCTGAATTCACAGGGGATGGGAAATCTTCACCATCCATGGTGCTGAGCATCAGTGCTCCACCGGAAAAAACTTTCTTTACCACAAATGGTCTTTCGTAATTTGGAGTCCACTTGCCCCTGTGGTCCGTATGCGGAGGGAGGATTCTTTTCAGCACAAGATCTCCCACTTGGTACTCCCGGTGCCTGACTTTCTGATCGAAGGCTTTCTTCATTCTTTTCTGATACAACTGTCCATGACAAATTGCAGCCAATCTTTTCTCTTCAATCAGACTCAGTTGTTCGTATCGGGACCTAACCCATTCTGCTTCACTCAGTTTAACATCCATTAGTACCCGTAGAGAGGGTAATTCAACTTCAACAGGTAGGACTGCCTCCATACCATACACAAGTTGATACGGTGTTGCCCCAGTGGATGTTCTGATTGACGTGCGGTACCCATGCAAGGCAAACGGTAACATTTCATGCCAGTCTTTGTAAGTGACTACCATCTTCTGCACAATCTTCTTGATATTCTTATTTGCTGCCTCAACAGCGCCATTCATCTTTGGCCTGTAAGGAGAAGAATTGTGATGTTGAATCTTGAAGTCCCGGCACAGCTCTGCCATCATTTTGTTGTTTAAATTGGAACCATTATCAGTAATGATTCGCTCGGGAACTCCGTATCGACAGATGATATCTCTTTTCAGAAATCTGGCTACCACTTGCCTTGTAACATTGGCATATGAGGCTGCTTCAACCCACTTGGTGAAATAGTCAATGGCGACCAGGATGAATCTGTGGCCGTTTGAAGCAGTCGGTTCAATCTTACCAATCATATCAATGCCCCACATGGCAAAGGGCCATGGTGAAGACATGATGTTCAAAGGATTGGGAGGCACATGCACCTTATCTGCGTAGATCTGGCATTTGTGGCATTTCCTGGCGTAGGCACAACAGTCGGCATCCATTGTGATCCAGTAATAGCCTGATCTCAGCAACTTCTTGGCCATGGCATGTCCTCCAGCATGGGTACCAAAGGATCCTTCGTGCACCTCGTGCATCAACGAGTCTGCTTCCGTTCTATCAACGCATCTGAGGAGTACCATATCAAAGTTTCTCTTGTAGAGGGAACCATCGGTGTTCAGAAAGAAACTACCAGCAAGCCTTCTTAATGTCTTCTTATCATTGGATGATGCCCCAGGTGGGTATGTTTGATCCTCTAAGAAGCACTTAATGTCATGGAACCAAGGCTTATTATCTTTAACAACATCTGCTGCGAACACATATGCTGGTTTGTCAAGTCTGGACACTGAGATCTGAGGTACAAAGTTGGCAGCCTGAACTTTGATCATGGATGAAATGGTAGCCAGAGCATCTGCAAACTGATTCTCATCCCGAGGGATATACTCAAGCTTGACTGTTGTGAAGAAAGTCAATAACCTCCTTGTATAATCCCTGTAAGGTATCAGATGATCCTGGTGGGTGTACCATTTGCCGTTGGTCTGATTGATTACCAAAGCTGAATCTCCGAACACGGTCAACGTCTTGATCCTGAGGTCAATGGCTTCCTCAAGACCCATAATGCAAGCTTCGTATTCAGCTTCGTTGTTAGTGCAGTTGAAAGTGAGTTTTGCCGAGAAAGGCATGTGAACTCCCTTAGGTGTAATGAGTACTGCACCAACACCATGACCGTTCATATTAACAGCCCCATCAAACATCATAGTCCATTCTTCTTCTGGGTCAGGCCCTTCAGTGTGAATAGGCTCTTCATGATCTTTCGCTTTTATGAACATGATGTCTTCATCAGGGAAGTCAAATCTCATAGGCTGGTAATCATCAATGGGTTGCTCAGCAAGATATTCAGATAGTACACTGCCCTTGATGGCTTTCTGAGAAGTGTACTGAATGTCATACTCTGTAAGGATCATTTGCCATCTTGTAACCCGTCCGGTAAGAGCTGGCTTCTCAAATATGTACTTAACTGGGTCCATCTTTGAGATCAATAAAGTAGTGTGGGTCAACATATACTGTCTCAGTCGGCGAGCAGCCCACGCTAAAGCACAGCAAGTTTTCTCGAGCAGTGAATAACGTTGTTCACAGTCGGTAAACTTTTTGCTTAGGTAGTATATTGCATACTCTTTTCGACCAGACTCGTCATGCTGGCCCAGCACACACCCCATTGACTCTTCTAATACTGTCAAGTACATGATCAGAGGTCTTCCTTCAACTGGAGGCATAAGGATTGGAGGTTCTTGTAAGTACTCCTTGATCTTGTCAAAAGCCTTTTGACAGTCTTCGTTCCACCTGCCCGTCTGCTCTTTTCTCAATAGTTTGAACAAGGGCTCACAGGTTGCTGTAAGGTGGGATATGAACCTTGAGATGTAGTTCAATCGACCTAAAAAACCTCGAACTTCCTTCTCTGTCTTCGGTGCAGGCATCTCTTGGATGGCTTTGACTTTATCAGGGTCAACTTCAATCCCTTTCTCACTTACAATAAATCCCAGCAGCTTACCAGATCTCACCCCGAATGTGCATTTGTTGGGGTTCAACTTCAATTGGTATTTCCTCAGACGCTTGAACAACTTGAGTAGATTTACCAGGTGATCTTCTTCAGTAAGGGACTTGGCAATCATGTCATCCACATAACATTCTATCTCTTTATGAATCATATCGTGGAATAATGTCACCATAGCCCGTTGATATGTTGCTCCAGCATTCTTCAGTCCGAATGGCATCACCTTGTAACAGAACGTGCCCCATGGTGTGATGAATGTTGTTTTCTCCATGTCTTCAGGTGACATCTTGATCTGATTGTATCCTGAAAATCCGTCCATGAAGGAGAATACCGAGAACTGAGCCGTGTTATCCACCAATACATCAATGTGAGGTAATGGGAAGTCATCTTTCGGGCTGGCTCTGTTCAGATCCCGGTAGTCAACACACATTCTTACTTTGCCGTCTTTCTTAGGCACAGGCACAATATTAGCAACCCACGGAGGATAGCTAGTTACGGCAAGGAACCCGGCGTCCCATTGCTTTTGTACCTCTTCCTTGATCTTCATTGCCATGTCTGGGCGAGTACGGCGCAACTTCTGTTTAACCGGCGGGCATTCCTCTCTCAAAGGCAGCTTGTGCACAACAATGTCGGTGTCCAACCCTGGCATATCTTGATAAGACCAAGCAAACACGTCCACATATTCTCGAAGCAGGTCAACCAGTTGTCTTTTCACTGAGTCTTGTAGGCAGGCCCCGATTTTAACTTCTTTCGCGTCTTCATCTGTACCAAGATTGATCACTTCAACCTCCTCCCGGTGAGGAGTAATAACCTTTTCCTCTTGCCTTAATAACCTGGCTAGCTCTTCAGGAAGCTCATATTCTTCTTCAACCCCTTCATCAGCTTGATTGATCGGATTGTCAAAGTCATACGAAGTCGTAGCCGTGCTGTTGTCGGTGCTGTCTGGAAGGCACACTCTGCAAGGGTTCAGTTTGTTCATTTTAGTGATTTGATTTTAATCTTGTTTTAGAAAAGTGAAATAAAGTTGTCATTTTGAAAACACTGCCATTTATTTTTTGTACAAAAAGAAAAATGGAAAAACAGTGAGCGGAAAAGAAAAAGACTCGTTTGCAAAAAGATGTCTGATATTTCATTGATTAATCTTGTTGCACAAAAAGTACAGATGGCCCGATTACAAAATGAGTCTTGTCATCTTGGGCAAGATGCAAGACTTTGATGCATGCTTTAAAAATACAGGAAATAATAATTACTCTGCATGAGTAACTCTTATAATTTCCTGGGAAGACCAGTTTGAGATACTGCTCCCCGGGATCTTTGGACGAATCCAGCTTTCCAGGTTGCGTTCTTCTTCCAGCTCGTCTTCCAAACAGTTGACAGCATCAGGGGTGAGCATCCCCCCACTCACAAAGTTGGGCTCCTTTGCAGCCTCTGCTTGATCTTGTTGAGTTGGTTTGTAACCCAACCCGAATCTATCCTCTTTCTTCTCCACCGATAACAGTTTGCCCCAGCCTTGGGCGTTTCCTCCCTCAACAACCTTCCGGGCTTGTTGGTATGACGATATTGAAGTACCAGGTACAGCAGATGTTTCATTGACATTCAAGGCTTCGAAACCTTGGCTCATTGTTTCATGGATCTCCCCATCCATCTCAATATACTTATAGGTAGCCAGGTGGCTGACAAAAATATCCTCCTCTCCACAGATAGTAACGATTTGACCCTCCCACTCATATTTTAACTTCTGGTGAAGGGTAGAGGTCACGGCGCCAGCGGCGTGAATCCATGGTCTACCCAATAGACAGCTGTAGGCAGGCTGTATATCCATCACGTAGAAGGTCGTTTTGAAAGTTTGCGGGCCAATCGTTATGGGCAACTCAATCTCCCCCAGAACCGATCTCTTTGAACCATCAAAGGCTCTTACCACCAGGTTGCTGGGTCTTAACGCCAACCCGTCATATTCTAGCTTCACCAGGGCCTTTTTAGGTAAGACATTGAGGGATGACCCCGTGTCTACCAGCACATGGGAAAGGACAGCACCTTTACATTCCATGGTTATGTGCAAGGTTTTGTTATGGTTGCGGCCTTCCGTAGTCAAATCAGTATTGGTGAACCCTAGTCCGTGACTAGCATTAACATTTCCAACTACAGCTTCCAGCTGATTGACAGTGATCTCTTCGGGCACGTAAGCTGCGTGCAAGACTTTGAGTAGTGCATTCCGGTGAGCTTCGGAGCACATAAGCAATGATAGGATTGAGATCTTGGAACGCGTCTGGTGAAGCTGATCCACTATTTTATAATCACTCTTCTTGATGATTCGCATGAACTCATCAACCTCTTGGTCAAAGGGTGCTTTCAAGGCTTCTTTAACAGTCTGCTCTTCCTGCACCAAGTTTTTTCCTTTTGCTTTAGCAGCAGCTTCTGCTTCGGCATTGGGTCTCTGAATTTGTGGAGCGAAAAGACGTCCGCTTCGAGTGAAGCCTCCGCCTCCTCCCACATTGTCTATTTGTGGTGCAGGGGTTGATGATTCAAAAGTGATTCTTTGTCCTTCGCAGTACAGGTCAGAGCCGTAATGCCACGGGATGGCATTGCTGCTTTCATAAGGTACTGGCCCAGGCACCGTGATAGTGACTGGACTGATTGCAGCTGCGGAAGGAGTTGTGATAGTTTGCGGATCATAATAAATTGTGACTGGTGCTCTGATGGGAGCAACACCTTCTGAGTTGTAGGCGGAGTTGTTCTCAGGATCATAAAATATTGTGACAGTTGAGACGTCTTCATGATTTGTTGCTGATGTTGTAGGAGATATTGTTGGGAGGATGGACGTTGTTGTTGTAGGAGTTTCAAAATGGAGTGGTGCTGGAGTTGTAGAAGGAACGTTCATTGATATCTGGTCAGTTGAGATGACAGATGAAGTACTTGTTGATGAAGCCGAAGAATTGTCGGGAACAATGGTTGTTGCAGTTGTAGGAGGTTCTGGAGTTGTTGCTGATGAGATTGCTGGATTTGTAGGAAATGATGTGGTGATTTGAAGTTGGCCACTCTGAATGAGACCATCTATGCCATTCCTCAGGTTATCGCACCCATTTACCGAGATATTGCAGTAAGCACACCCCAACTCACACCCCGGGAACATTTGACATTTGAGGAGTTGAGCCTTAATTTCTACCAACGGTGTCCGGATCTGACCCACACTGGTTATTAAATAAGACGGCTTGTCTTCTTCAATAGCGTTAATTCTGGGACCCCCGTGGTTTGGCATAGGGTTCTTATTGACATTGGGTGGTGGTGCGAAGTTCAGAGCTTTTGAGTCTACCAGGTCTTGTACCTTCATGTGCAAGGCTCTGCACTTTTCTGTACTGTGGCCAGGTGCATTTGAATGGAAGGCACATCTGGCGTTGGAATCATAATTCCTGGGTAGACTGTTGGGATCTGGAGGTGCCAACGTCCTTAGCTCAACTAGGTTGAGTTTCAGGAGTTGTGGCAGTAATGTAGCATATGGCATAGGGATCGGATCGATTACCCTGTTGGCTTGAGAAGGCCTCTGTTGGAATGGCCTTTGCTGGTTATTGTTGTTGGTGTTGCTGTTGTGGTAATTTCTCGGAGGATATTGAGCTTGTTGATGGTACTGAGGTTGTTGCTGATAGTTTTGTTGCGGAGGTTGATAAACTGGTTGAGGATGAGCTGGAGCGGGAATGGTGACTGCTGCCACTGATCCGTGAACATATTGGGGCCTGCCCCTGTTGGTGTGGATGGCATTGGTCTCGCCAGTTCTTCTTGGGCCCGCAAAAGGCTTTCTTGTACTACTGGACGAGCTTGCACCGTTGTCTGAGATCTTGCCCATTTTTAACAGGCTTTCAATTCTCTCCCCAGCTATGACAACATCCGCAAAGCTAGTGGAAGAGAAAGCAGCCAGCCTGTCAATATATGTCCCCTGGAGGGTGTTCATAAACATATCTGCCATTTCCCTCTCAGACATAGGTGGCTGAACAGCAGCAGCCAATTGCCTCCATCTCTGGGCATATTCTCGGAAACTTTCTCTTGACGACTGTGACATTCCCATTAGGAGGGTCCTGTTGGGTGCCATATCCAGGTTATACTGATACTGTCTGATGAAGGCCTCTGCCAGGTCCTTCCAACACCTGATAGTTGCTCTTGTCAGGTGAGAGTACCATTCTCTTGAAGCTCCCGTCAAGCTATCCTCGAAATAGAACATCCAGAGCTTCTCATCCATAGTATAAGCCTTCAGCCTTCCCAGAAATGATTGCAAATGAGTCCGGGGGCATGAAGTCCCGTTATATTTTTCAAAACAAGGAGGCTTGAACTTATGGGGAATCCTGACCCCGTCTACCAAGCCCATGTCCATGACATCGAAACCCAAAGAGTTTTGAGACTCTAAGGACCTCAGTTTCTCAGCTATCTCATCCAGCCTTCTATCATAGGCTTCTTCCCCAGCACCCATTACTGTGAATTGATCCTCTTGGGGGTCTTCTTGCAGTACCCTGGCTGCAGTGGCAGTCCCTTGAACATTTGCAGGGATGTTGACCTCAGGATGGAGGTGGGGTCCAAATACAGGGGGATTGACATGAGGTTGGACCCTCTCGTTATTGCTTGTGCCAGCAGTTCCTATATGTGGATCTTCTTGATTCTGCCTTTCCACCATGGCCCTCAATCTTTCCTGGCTCTGAGCCAAGTTGTTCATCACTTCCATAAACTGAGTCATTTGGTTCCTCATTTCCAACCTCTCGTTGGTCATTTGGTTCCTGACCTCCGTAAGGTCCTGCTGCATCTGATCCATCTGTATGCCCGGGAGGTTGTTACGGGTTGGATAACGGTGCGGACGGTTGAGGGGAAATACCCGGCGTCGAGCAATAGTTCCTGAACATCACAACAGAGTTAGCAACAACAAAACAAAACCCTACAAAACAAACAAAGGGTTAGCATGCAATGCAGTATGCTTATTTGTTTTCAAAGTATCCGGCTTGGCATTCAGTTTTGACCCTTCCAGACCCTTGAAGATGCTGTTGATGTTGCTTTCGAAGTAAACTCGGATGGAACAAACTAATACATATATTACAGAAAGCAAAATGGTACATAGTCTGTTTACAAATATAAGCCCTCTGAGGGGTCAAAATACATTACAAGAAAATAAAAGTACATGGAATGAAAGCAACAACAAACAAATGGTCAAACACCAAGACCAAACTCATCCTCCCGAACTTCCTTGAGAAGTGCTTCGGTCACAGGATCAGCTGGACGCTCCGTGAGATTCCTGATGAGGAGATTCCGGGTCGTAACAGCTGCTGTTAGTTTCTTGTGCTGGCTTTGGTCCTTTGACCTCTTCACTCCAGCTTTGATCTTTAGCTCTGATATTTCCCTCTGGGCTGCTGCCAGGGCTTCCTGCTGCTCTTTTGCGCTAGCTTCCATCTGCTCTATCTTGTCTTGGACCCTCTTGTCCTCCAGAGTACGAGCCTCGGTGATCCTGACCCACCTAGCCTGACTCTCCTTTAGATACAAGTCTGTCCTTGCTCTCTGGAACTGGGCTTCCTTGCAAGCATTCTTCAGAATTTGTTCTCCAGCCTTAGACTTTTTGATATAATCCCCAGACTTCTCAATCTTAGTCAGATGCTCCACTCTCAACTTCTCTAACCTCTCAATATCCAACCTGCCATCACTCCTTTCCCGGAGGGTCTTCTGCAAAGCCTGGGTTAACTTCTCATTTCTTTCCTTCAAGCTCTCAAACTCCTCCAAACTGATAGTGGCAGGGGGTGGTGCTGAAGATGATTCAGGCATATCTTCTATGGTAAAGGGCATCCCAGAGAATTGAGCCCTGGCACGGGACCATTCATAATATTGTGCTGATGCCACATTGCTGCACTTCCCCAAAATGGTTATTCCCTTGGTTTGAACATTATCCCAGGCCCAAGCAGCCTGCCTAACAATAGCCAGATTAGGCTTGTTCTCATAATAAAGAGTCTCAACCAAGTCCTGTGCCTTAGGAGTGTGGACCAGTGCATAGCCCAGTTGTCTTTTGAACAGCAGAGGGTTGTAATTGATACTACCCTTAACTCCTATTAGGGGCACATTGGGAAAATGCCCACAGCTGGTGATGATATCCCTGCCTTTGGTGCTTTGAGTGCACCATCTGATATCAGCTGAAGTTAGAGCAGTGAGTCTCTTAGCCCAGTTTCCCTGCTGATGAGGGTTCAAAAATGCATCTGTCCTGGGTAGATGCCTGAGAAGCCAAGTGTGGAACAATGGAGCACAACACCTCACTAATCTTCCCCTCTGCTTTTCATTCCTCTGATGCACTGAGTAATAGAGATCCCCCAACAAAGTGGGCACTGGGTTCTTCAAGATGAAAAGATGGATTGCATTCTTGCTAATGAATCGAGGCTCATCTGCAAACAGCACAATTCCATATATACTCAAGGCCAATAAAGCACAGACAACTTTCCACTCTCCTAAAGAAGCTTTCAGGGTAGCTTGAGAAATCAAGAAATCCAGATGGAAACCAGGGATTCCAGCCTTGGAAGTCATATGCTGCTCAATCAGAATAGGTTCCAGATGCAAAGCCTTTGCTACTTCTCCATTACCAGGAAAGACCATCTCAGGGTTGAAAGGGATTCCACCCCTGATAGGTATACCAATCAATGATGAGTATTCTTCCAATAGAGGGCCCAACTGAAAGTCTTGGAAAGTAAAACACCTCAATGGGGGATCATAAAACTGAATGCAGGTGTGAATCAGGCTTCTCTGTGAAGGGTCCAGATCCATAACCATATCAAGTATATCTCCACAGTGTTCCCTGAACAATGGTATATGGTCTGGAGTGATCAGGGTCTGAATTCTCCTGATGTCAGATAGCTCTGGCTGGAAAAAGTGATAGGTGATGTTGCTCTTTTTAGGTTCCATGATGCTGAAGATGAGTAGAGACAGGTGCTGATGATAACACTGAAGAAAGGGCCACTGATTGGCTGGTGCAGGTGACTGAAGCCAATAGCTGATAGCTGAAACAGATGCTGATGAAGATGGGTCAAATACTGAAGATGGGGTCAAAACCAAAACCAAATGAAGATGGATACCCTGAAACACAAATAAACAAATGTCAATATGATGCAATGATTATGTATGCAAATGATATGCAAGGGTTTGTGACTGAGCTGGATCTGATCAATTGCTCTGATATAAGTCCATGTGTGTAAGAAATCCAGATGGAGGTCTATAAGTCCAGTAACCAAGGTGGGGGACTCAAATAAAGAGCCACATGTCCAGGGTTTAGAATCACAAGAACTGTTCCAACATGGAGTATTCTTAATCAAGTCAAAGTAACAGGGTATTCTGAGGTCAGGGTACCTGCAAACCTGTAAACAGCCCATCCCCCTCACAGGTGGTGTTCTAGAACAAGGATCCTCAGACTTGGATCAGTTATGAGAAGTGTAAACACTTCCAACCCGGAGGTACAGTGTTTACAATAACCATAAAAGTTCCTCCTCTAATTCACCTCAGTTTCTGAAGGTCAATACTAAAAGGTCATCCAGACTTAGCAGGCTTCCCAGATAGCCCTAGTATTGCAGGAAATCTGCAACACAGAGTTCTCAAGAAGAAACCCATATCTGAACCGTGTCTCATATTCCCGCACCAGACCGAGATGGAATGGGAAAGAATATGATTCACTCTAGCCTAGGTGTCACTCAGGTCCCAGGTATAGGACCTTAACTCTCAATGGAACACCCACCCACCAAAGCAAACAACAGATCCAGCCAGCAACACAGTATGACAATATGATAATATATGCATAAAGCTATAAAGAAAGCAATAAACAAAACTGTACATAAAGCAAAATAAATACAAATACACAAACACAAATAAGCACATAACACCCCAGTAAACACAAATCAAACAAGCGCTAGGAGGAACCCACAAAAAGAACCAGAAGCCCTGGTTGCAGTATAAGGTTCCCCAGCAGAGTCGCCAAGCTGTCGCTCCCGATAAATGGGGAATGGCCCAAATAAAGGTACAGACGCGAACGGTCGGCGAAAGGGACAGTGAGAACACACAGCTGTGAACTCACTGGAGATGAATAGAGTCGCCAGCTAGGCATTTTTATCCCGGAGGAAAGGTAATGCTGCATAGACCTAGAAAGATATGGATAAGACGGTTGCGAACCAGAGAGACTGAGAAAGGGGGTTGGTTACAACCTGGGAAGGTATTAGCACCCAGATTGTCCGTCGTACTCGACGGGATCCACGCTTAAAAGATTTGTGTTTTAAAGGGGTAGTGTCAGTGCAATTTGTGTGTAAAGAGCTGGAAAAGAATGTACAGGTGTCGGTGTAAAAGAAGTGAAGTGTATAAGTGAAGTGTCAGTGCAGAACAAAGATGAAATGCTCATGATAATGAGGCTGAAAGAATAAAGCTAGAAGAGGGGGAATATACAGAGACTTTTGTTTGATAACCGTTAAGTTATGCCTACGTATCCTCTCGTGCAATGAGGAAGTCAGAACACCGTAGTTCGACTCAAAGAGACTGAAAGGATGAATTGACTTGTGAACTACTTACTTGTCTATGCTCAAGTGTATGACCTGTCTGGCTCAGGTGCAAACTGTCTTGCATTAGACGGAAGAAGCTAGTTCTCGTCTGTGAGTGAATGAGATGAGAAAAGAATCCCGGAGGAGACGATTATTGTTTGTTTTTGTGCTTTCAGTCTTTTATTGCTTTTTTGGATTTGTCATAAGTTAATGAGCTTAAGCCTAAACCAATGGATTTAGCAAACTCATCACATCTTCCCTCTGATTAGGGGTAATGGGAATACCTTAAGTGTGAAGTCAGCTTCTCACACTTAATCACCATGGTGTAGGGTTAAGATCATTAACCTACTTGTGATTAATTAGATGTTTTTGTTGTTTTTGTTTAGTGTTAAGTAATGAGATTAAGCCATAATCAAGGATTAAACAGACTCATTACACCATCCTAATAGAAGGATAATAGATGAGAATGTTTAAGCTGAGGAAAGCTTCTCAACTTAATCCATGATTAGGGATTAAACTCATGACAAAACAAGCCTTTGGTTAAGTGGATTTTATTTAATGATATGATGATGAAGTGATTTTTAGGGTTTGTAAGACAACTTGAGGGGGACTTGTCCATTAACACTAGGGTTAGTCCTTCTTAACCATTTAAGGAAGAATTAGAACCCTAATGCAAGGCCCAAGTTACAAGTGTGATGCCTTGATGATTATTATGTGAATTGATTAAGAGGTTTAAACACATTAAGGGTTCAACACTTAGGATTAAAGTTATACACTCCATCCTAATAGAAGGATGCAGGCAGAAGCTTAATCACAAAGCCTTAAAGCCTTTAGGGTTTAGTCCCTGATTATGAGATGAGAAGAGAAGACTCAAAGAAGACACAAAGGCAAAACTAAGAGGGGAGACTAATCAAAACCCTAATCATTGTCATGCTTGGTTGTTCCTAAGGTTTGTGAGGTTTTCAAGGGAAATCTTCAATGGAACCACCAGGAGGCAGATGAAAGGATCAAGAGAAACAAAGCAACTTGCTTCAATCAAGAAGTCAAGTCACTTGAAGAAAGAAAGTGGGAATAAGAAGAATGAGCAAGCTCAAACTCAAACACATATAGAAATGCAGCATGGATGCAAGAGAGAGAAGAGAAGAAAGTATGAGAAGTGAAGGCAAATCCACTTCTCAGAATCACTTACCACCTGAAAGGTTAGAAAAGGAATGCAATGCAATGCAAAATGGGATGAGATGACATGATGAGAAATAAAACCAGAAGCATTCACATGATGCTAATGATGTTATGAGATGTTACAAACATGAGGCAGCACATGGAAATGATCATACAAGTTCATGAATGCAAATGAAACAAGCTAAGGACCATGAACATACATGAAAAGTTATGAAGTGCACATGGCATACAACATGGCAAATACATGATGCACTGATCAAACATGCTTTCAATATGTCTTATGATGTCAAATGAATCAAATGGATGCTTGAAATGTCATGGCAAGTCATGTTATGCAAGAGAATGCAAGATGGGTGCATATGGAAGCCCAAATTAGGGTTTATGAACCATACATCAAACAACAATCAAAATCAGAAGCAAAACATAAGATAAAAAATTGAAAATGCCACTCAAAGGACCCCTAATCCTATACTAAACCAATTCCCAAAGGAGAAGCTTCAACTCTTAACCAATTTCAAGTTATGGCTTTCCTAAGTTTTCTAGGGTTTTAGGGTTCCTAAACAAGAAAATTATCAAACAAATGGAAAATGAAAGATCAAATCATGGCCATTTAATCTCACAAACTACATGCTAAACACAATGCAATGCAAGAAGAATCAATGTCCAACTCTTCATGGATAGGCAGAAATGATTTTTAGAACTTTGGATCAAATTAATGCATAAAAATGATTTTAAATCAATGAAAAATTCTCAAAATGCATCAAGATCAAAAAATAAATTTGGTTTGAAGGTTGGACAATGTTTCTAAATGTCTTAGAACATTTCATGAATTTTTTGGTGATTTTTAAATACCTAAAAGTATTTTTAATAAATTAATTTCCATTAATCAATTAAAAATAAACTTTTAAATATTTAAAAATACATTTTTAATGCTAAAAATGAAAATGAAAATATTTTTGTGTCTTAAAAATTAATGAAACTCTTGACAAAAAGTTTCATAATTTTTAAAACAATTTTACTATTTTTAATAAATTGTGGAAGTTAAATGAAAGAAAATGAAATAAAAAATAAAATAAACTGAAGTATGCAGGATGGAAGGCCAGGATTCATTCTGGGCTTGGAAGCATTGACTGCGCGCCAGATCTTGTGGCCCACATTCAAACTGGGCTAAACTTAATTAATTAATTAAATTAAACCTAATTAAACTAATGACATGATCTGAGCCATTGGATGCGCGCGGGAAAAGACTCAGTCAACTCATCCAACGCCTGAAATTCAAACTGGAAGCCCTAACCCTAATTACATATTAATGACTTTCAGGCTGCCGGAGAAGACTTCCGGTCGTCTTCTCCGGCCAGCACCCTCCCTGAAAAATGCTAACTTTCACCCTAGCTCACTAAAACCTAATTTCTCTGCCCAGAAACCATCCCCAAACATCATAGAGTAAGAATCAACAGCCAAAACACATTTATTTTTCATAATAAGGCTGAATCGAAGCAAAAGGGGTTTAGGTCAAAAAATTTCAGGAACACCATACATGCTCAAAACTCAATGATTTTCGAAACCAAACATATCATCATGATCAGTGGAACATAGAGAACCATTTAAGAACTTAAAAATAAGCTTCTGGAAAAAAAGTTCATGAAGCTCACCTGAACTGGAGCTTTGATCTCTGGCACTTTCTGGCTAGTCCTTTGGCTCAAACAGGTCCCAATGATCCCCCTTTGAAGCTTTGGATACTTGGTTGGAGTCTAAACAGCCTCTTGAGTGAGTTTGCAGAAGCTCTGACCAAGGGAGTGTGAAAATCGTGTTTGTGATATGGAGGGTCTCAGGCCAAAACAAGGGTTGGTTTCTGGTCCATGAAGCAAGGTGAGTTGATATGTGGAATTTGTTTTTGTGTTTATGGCTTGTGGAAACAGATTCGAAGGCTTTTGCTCTATGGAGTGAAAATGGAGAAGTGATGCTATGACTTGCTTCAGGCTGGCTTGATGTATGAAATGGCTAGCATTTTGTCCACATAAACCTCTCTCATTGGTCAGATGATGTGACCTGCCCTTTATTGATTGGTATGGCCACTTTTGCAAAAAGTCCACTTTGTTGTAAGAGAGGCATGGGCTTGGTTCTAGGCTAGTACAAGCATGGGGGATGGCGCAGCATGGTGTGTGAGTGAAGCTAGAAAGGTTCAATAGCCAATGCAGCAAGTGGGTGAAGTGTGATCATGAGTTTTGCAACTTGCTTACTTTTGAAACTTCATGAAAATCCCTTGCCTTGCCAACCATGAACATGAGAAATCTTGGTCCAAATCTGATTTTTAGGTCACATGTGATGTTTGTGCCTTGGTTTGATATGAACTAGAAGTTACAATTTGCCTTGGTTCATGATTTTGCAAATTTTCCAATTGGTGCATATCTTGAAAATTAGTGATTTTTGCCAACTTTGACACACCATAACTTTTGATCCAAAATGAATTAGGTCATGTTCTTGTACTTTTTGAAAAGGGAAAGATCTAATCTACAACTTTCATGACCAAAGTTTTTCCATTTGAAGCATTTTTGGATCAAAAAGTAAGGTTTGAAAAGTGACCTAAATTGACAAATTCCTTAAAAGTCAACTATGCCCTAAAAAGTCAACTTTGCAAAAACTTCAAATTCTTGAATTTTGTGAACTTCAACCTTCTTCCATGATCAAATAAAGATCATATACACTCAAAATGATGAAGATCACCCCTTGGTTGGGTCATTGGGGGCCTCAGATGCCTTGATTTTGCACTGACTTGTCTGAAAAGTCAACTCTTGATCAGATGACTTCCCCATGGAATTTCTTCATGAAAATTGATATGCATACTCCCTATACCATATAGAGACCAATGGAAACAAGAATGACCAAAAAATTTGGAGTTATGGCCTCTGAAACCAAAACCCTAATTTTGGGTCAACTGTGCAGTCAAACTTGGCTCTGCATTCACACCAATCCCAGTTCTTGTGATTCTTTGGCATTCTTGACTTTGAAAGGATGTAATATGATATAAGAACAAACATGGATCCCTTTGAAGTGATTAGTGGCCTTTGGGGTGGCTCAAGAAGCTCTTGGATTGCTCAGATCACAAACCCTAGGTGCAGATGACTTTGAATCTATGCAGTGAATCAAAATGAGATGTGAGATGATATGATTGTGTTTATGCATATGAAATGATCACAAGCCATGGTGTGAATGGGTGAGGGCAAATTTGGGGTGTTTACAGCTGCCCCTATTCAAACATGAGTTAGCTGTGCAGGATGTAAGCAATGGCTTAACAGGCAAACAAGATAACTTGTGGTTGAATACCAAAGACAGTCCAAAATTTGCACTCACAGAATGAAGAAGAAAAGGGGTATAGATTGTAAAAGGAAAATAAAGTATATTGTAAAGTGTGGGCGACGGAGGACGACCGTCGAGCAGAGGACGACTGCTGGGTAAAGAGCAATGACGGGGACGGCCGACATGCTGAGAAAAGTGTGTGAAGTAAAGCAATGACGGGGACGGCCGACATGCTGGGGATAAGAGGTAAAGCCAAGACGGGGACGGCCGACTAGCTGGGAAAAATAAGAAATTATGATGGGGACGGCCATTAAGGTAAAGCTGTAAAATTTTATGGGGATTGATGAAACATGACGGGGACGGCCATCAAGTTCACAAAGTAAAGTAACCAACGATGGGGACGGCCATCGGGCTAAAAGAAAAGGGACCACGACGGGGACGGCCATCGGGTTAAAGAATAAATGAAATAAACAGATGATGGGGTACGGCCATCAAAGGTGAAGGATGATCACCTAGCAGGGGACGGCTGCTCTGTTGGGGGTAAGATGAGGGACAGTCATCTAAGGTGGAGGACGACCACCAGGCAGGGTACGGCTGCCGAAAATCAACGATGGGGACGACCATCGGATGAGCATGATGGAGGACGACCATCAAGAGGTGGAGGACGACCACCTAGCAGGGGACGGCTGCTCTCAGGGTTTGTCATGACATAGGACGAATGCCAGATAACCAAAATCAACAATGGGGACGGCCATTGGATACAATGATGAAGGACGATCATCAAGAGGTGGAGGACGACCACCTAGCAGGGGACGGCTGCTCTCAGGTTTTATCATAACACAGGACGAGTGTTAGATAAAAAGAAATTTGTTAGTTGGTGATGTACTGGGGAATAGTAAACACGGACGAGTATTTACATCCAAGAAACAGAAGGTATAAGTGTTTAGATGTTGTGTATAGATTAAAGATGCGGACGAGCATCCCTAAGACTACGATACGGACGAGTATCGGGTAGAAACAAATACTGGCGCGTGTTCAAAGATAATGATACGGACGAGTATCAACTGGTTAACAGAGAACACGGACGAGTGTTGAATCTGAGAGGGTTCCTCTGGAGAATAGTAGACACAGGCGAGTATCTATATCCAAGAAGACAAAAGTGTTTGACACGGTGTATGGATTAAAGATGCGGACGAGCATCTTTAAGACTATGATACGGACGAGTATCAAGTAGAAACAAAAGCTTGACGCATGTTCTGAGATGATGATACGGACGAGTACCAACTGGTTAACAAAGAACATGGACCAATGTCGAATCTGCGGGGATATGAATGGTATATACAAGATACGGACGAGTATCTGTATGAGTGTAACATGAGTAGTGAGTATGAGCATCGTATAGATGAGTGTTTATCTGCTGGGGAGAGTGACACGGACGAGTGTCAAGAGAGAAAAGTATAATATGAACAAATATCTGATATATAAAGTGTAGGTGACTGCGCTGGGGATACGACACGGACGGGTGCCAAGAAAGTGTATATAGGTATATGTGAGTGCAAAGAGGATGTCTTTGGCTTTCTGCTGGGGTATGACACGGACGGGTGTCAGGACGTATTTGCAATACGGGTGTGTTGTTTGCAAAGAGTGTTCAGGCGACTTTACTGGGGAAAGATGGCACGGGCGGGTGTTAAAATGAGTATATACTGGTGTTTGTGGATTGTGAGGCAACTGCTTTTGCTGGGGACTCTGGTGGGGATTTTTCTGTACGTTGATGAACTGTCGTTATTCACAAGCGCTGATTTAAAACATGGCTTATGATTATGCTATATGTTGGATTTTTGCCGTAATGCTCCGTGTTAGACGGAATGCTACGCTTTGTGGGTGAATATGATGCAAATGCTATGATCATGCAAAGCTACCAAACCGGGATTCAAATCCCGTTGCTGCGAAGATCTCTGGCCGATCTGCTTGAAATGGACATCCCAGCTGGGGGTGAGATCATTGGTAGATCTGATGATATGATATTTGCTTGGGGATATAGGTCATTGATAGACCTATCCTTATAAATGAGAGACCCAGCTGGGGTTTATAGAAGCTTTCTTCACTCTGTTGTGATTCCTTCGTGCGTTGCTCTTCTGGATAGAGGCTGGAACTTTGTGGGGAGATAGCTTCCTGACTCTTATACTCGGCTGAGGGCGAGATGGCAACTCGGCTGGGGAGAAAGAGAGGAATCACTGAAAGACCTCCCTAGAAATTCTGTTACAGTAGCTTCTTGACTCAGCCGGGGATATGGGCATCTTCTGTGATACCTGCCCATTCTGATGGGGATAAGTAATAAGTGGCCAACTCAGCTGGGAGGAGTCATGAAAGGCAACTTAGCTGGGGAGAGAGCACTTCGGGTGCTAAAATTGAGTGTGGATTTGCCAGCTTGCTGGGATAAAGTTTTCATGCCCCAAGTTGCGTTCTGGATACCTGCAATCCTGAAAAAGATAGAGAAACGCACAAGATAATCCCGAGGTATCCTTTACTAGATTCCGTCATAGGAGTTTAGATACTTCTGAGAGTAAGCATATTTCCTGCAAGCATGTTTTTATTTGAAGATAAGCATCTGTATTCTTATGCAATCAGTTTTTTCTTTTAAGACATCAGACATTTTTTGCAAATAAAATGTACAAAACGAGACATGACTGAAAATCTGATTTTATTAATTCATATGCCCTGAATTGGCGAGATATAGTCAAAGGAACATATCCCCTGAAATGAGGAGATTGTTACAAATTGAGAAACAAAATGTTGGCAGTGTTGATGACGCTTTAAGGAGCTTCCTCTCTCGCTATGACTCGTATGACTTTTGACGTTCTTCTCATCTTGCTTTCTGAAGAATGTTGATTCTGGCTGAGGCTTGATCCTTTCGAAGCTTACCAAGTTGTAGGTGATACAGACGAATTCAGAATGCAGTTGTTCGCTTATTCCCTTATTTTGCATGGATCGCCCTTCCGGGTTTTCAATCCATCGGGATACCCATTTTTGCCTGAGCTGTCCAATGCGGCTTTTCAACTCAGCGGGTGTACATTTTTGTTTATTTTCCCTTATTTTTGCCCGAGTCTTTTATTCTGTTTTTGACTCGCCGGGGTGCCCTATTTTTGCCTGGACTTACATTCTGTTTTTGTGTCCAGCGGGTCACTTTTTACGCGAAGTATTTTTTAACTGCATCTGAATTCACAGGGGATGGGAAATCTTCACCATCCATGGTGCTGAGCATCAGTGCTCCACCGGAAAAAACTTTCTTTACCACAAATGGTCTTTCGTAATTTGGAGTCCACTTGCCCCTGTGGTCCGTATGCGGAGGGAGGATTCTTTTCAGCACAAGATCTCCCACTTGGTACTCCCGGTGCCTGACTTTCTGATCGAAGGCTTTCTTCATTCTTTTCTGATACAACTGTCCATGACAGATTGCAGCCAATCTTTTCTCTTCAATCAGACTCAGTTGTTCGTATCGGGACCTAACCCATTCTGCTTCACTCAGTTTAACATCCATTAGTACCCGTAGAGAGGGTAATTCAACTTCAACAGGTAGGACTGCCTCCATACCATACACAAGTTGATACGGTGTTGCCCCAGTGGATGTTCTGATTGACGTGCGGTACCCATGCAAGGCAAACGGTAACATTTCATGCCAGTCTTTGTAAGTGACTACCATCTTATGCACAATCTTCTTGATATTCTTATTTGCTGCCTCAACAGCGCCATTCATCTTTGGCCTGTAAGGAGAAGAATTGTGATGTTGAATCTTGAAGTCCCGGCACAGCTCTGCCATCATTTTGTTGTTTAAATTGGAACCATTATCAGTAATGATTCGCTCGGGAACTCCGTATCGACAGATGATATCTCTTTTCAGAAATCTGGCTACCACTTGCCTTGTAACATTGGCATATGAGGCTGCTTCAACCCACTTGGTGAAATAGTCAATGGCGACCAGGATGAATCTGTGGCCGTTTGAAGCAGTCGGTTCAATCTTACCAATCATATCAATGCCCCACATGGCAAAGGGCCATGGTGAAGACATGATGTTCAAAGGATTGGGAGGCACATGCACCTTATCTGCGTAGATCTGGCATTTGTGGCATTTCCTGGCGTAGGCACAACAGTCGGCATCCATTGTGATCCAGTAATAGCCTGATCTCAGCAACTTCTTGGCCATGGCATGTCCTCCAGCATGGGTACCAAAGGATCCTTCGTGCACCTCGTGCATCAACGAGCCTGCTTCCGTTCTATCAACGCATCTGAGGAGTTCCATATCAAAGTTTCTCTTGTAGAGGGAACCATCGGTGTTCAGAAAGAAACTACCAGCAAGCCTTCTTAATGTCTTCTTATCATTGGATGATGCCCCAGGTGGGTATGTTTGATCCTCTAAGAAGCACTTAATGTCATGGAACCAAGGCTTATTATCTTTAACAACATCTGCTGCGAACACATATGCTGGTTTGTCAAGTCTGGACACTGAGATCTGAGGTACAAAGTTGGCAGCCTGAACTTTGATCATGGATGAAATGGTAGCCAGAGCATCTGCAAACTGATTCTCATCCCGAGGGATATACTCAAGCTTGACTGTTGTGAAGAAAGTCAATAACCTCCTTGTATAATCCCTGTAAGGTATCAGATGATCCTGGTGGGTGTACCATTTGCCGTTGGTCTGATTGATTACCAAAGCTGAATCTCCGAACACGGTCAACGTCTTGATCCTGAGGTCAATGGCTTCCTCAAGACCCATAATGCAAGCTTCATATTCAGCTTCGTTGTTAGTGCAGTTGAAAGTGAGTTTTGCCGAGAAAGGCATGTGAACTCCCTTAGGTGTAATGAGTACTGCACCAACACCATGACCGTTCATATTAACAGCCCCATCAAACATCATAGTCCATTCTTCTTCTGGGTCAGGCCCTTCAGTGTGAATAGGCTCTTCATGATCTTTCGCTTTTATGAACATGATGTCTTCATCAGGGAAGTCAAATCTCATAGGCTGGTAATCATCAATGGGTTGCTCAGCAAGATATTCAGATAGTACACTGCCCTTGATGGCTTTCTGAGAAGTGTACTGAATGTCATACTCTGTAAGGATCATTTGCCATCTTGTAACCCGTCCGGTAAGAGCTGGCTTCTCAAATATGTACTTAACTGGGTCCATCTTTGAGATCAATAAAGTAGTGTGGGTCAACATATACTGTCTCAGTCGGCGAGCAGCCCACGCTAAAGCACAACAAGTTTTCTCGAGCAGTGAATAACGTTGTTCACAGTCGGTAAACTTTTTGCTTAGGTAGTATATTGCATACTCTTTTTGACCAGGCTCGTCATGCTGGCCCAGCACACACCCCATTGACTCTTCTAATACTGTCAAGTACATGATCAGAGGTCTTCCTTCAACTGGAGGCATAAGGATTGGAGGTTCTTGTAAGTACTCCTTGATCTTGTCAAAAGCCTTTTGACAGTCTTCGTTCCACCTGCCCGTCTGCTCTTTTCTCAATAGTTTGAACAAGGGCTCACAGGTTGCTGTAAGGTGGGATATGAACCTTGAGATGTAGTTCAATCGACCTAAAAAACCTCGAACTTCCTTCTCTGTCTTCGGTGCAGGCATCTCTTGGATGGCTTTGACTTTATCAGGGTCAACTTCAATCCCTTTCTCACTTACAATAAATCCCAGCAGCTTACCAGATCTCACCCCGAATGTGCATTTGTTGGGGTTCAACTTCAATTGGTACTTCCTCAGACGCTTGAACAACTTGAGTAGATTTACCAGGTGATCTTCTTCAGTAAGGGACTTGGCAATCATGTCATCCACATAACATTCTATCTCTTTATGAATCATATCGTGGAATAATGTCACCATAGCCCGTTGATATGTTGCTCCAGCATTCTTCAGTCCGAATGGCATCACCTTGTAACAGAACGTGCCCCATGGTGTGATGAATGTTGTTTTCTCCATGTCTTCAGGTGACATCTTGATCTGATTGTATCCTGAAAATCCGTCCATGAAGGAGAATACCGAGAACTGAGCCGTGTTATCCACCAATACATCAATGTGAGGTAATGGGAAGTCATCTTTCGGGCTGGCTCTGTTCAGATCCCGGTAGTCAACACACATTCTTACTTTGCCGTCTTTCTTAGGCACAGGCACAATATTAGCAACCCACGGCGGATAGCTAGTTACGGCAAGGAACCCGACGTCCCATTGCTTTTGTACCTCTTCCTTGATCTTCATTGCCATGTCTGGGCGAGTACGGCGCAACTTCTGTTTAACCGGCGGGCATTCCTCTCTCAAAGGCAGCTTGTGCACAACAATGTCGGTGTCCAACCCTGGTATATCTTGATAAGACCAAGCAAACACGTCCACATACTCTCGAAGCAGGTCAACCAGTTGTCTTTTCACTGAGTCTTGTAGGCAGGCCCCGATTTTAACTTCTTTCGCGTCTTCATCTGTACCAAGATTGATCACTTCAACCTCCTCCCGGTGAGGAGTAATAACCTTTTCCTCTTGCCTTAATAACCTGGCTAGCTCTTCAGGAAGCTCATATTCTTCTTCAACCCCTTCATCAGCTTGATTGATCGGATTGTCAAAGTCATACGAAGTCGTAGCCGTGCTGTTGTCGGTGCTGTCTGGAAGGCACACTCTGCAAGGGTTCAGTTTGTTCATTTTAGTGATTTGATTTTAATCTTGTTTTAGAAAAGTGAAATAAAGTTGTCATTTTGAAAACACTGCCATTTATTTTTTATACAAAAAGAAAAATGGAAAAACAGTGAGCGGAAAAGAAAAAGACTCGTTTGCAAAAAGATGTCTGATATTTCATTGATTAATCTTGTTGCACAAAAAGTACAGATGGCCCGATTACAAAATGAGTCTTGTCATCTTGGGCAAGATGCAAGACTTTGATGCATGCTTTAAAAATACAGGAAATAATAATTACTCTGCATGAGTAACTCTTATAATTTCCTGGGAAGACCAGTTTGAGATACTGCTCCCCGGGATCTTTGGACGAATCCAGCTTTCCAGGTTGCGTTCTTCTTCCAGCTCGTCTTCCAAACAGTTGACAGCATCAGGGGTGAGCATCCCCCCACTCACAAAGTTGGGCTCCTTTGCAGCCTCTGCTTGATCTTGTTGAGTTGGTTTGTAACCCAACCCGAATCTATCCTCTTTCTTCTCCACCGATAACAGTTTGCCCCAGCCTTGGGCGTTTCCTCCCTCAACAACCTTCCGGGCTTGTTGGTATGACGATATTGAAGTACCAGGTACAGCAGATGTTTCATTGACATTCAAGGCTTCGAAACCTTGGCTCATTGTTTCATGGATCTCCCCATCCATCTCAATATACTTATAGGTAGCCAGGTGGCTGACAAAAATATCCTCCTCTCCACAGATAGTAACGATTTGACCCTCCCACTCATATTTTAACTTCTGGTGAAGGGTAGAGGTCACGGCGCCAGCGGCGTGAATCCATGGTCTACCCAATAGACAGCTGTAGGCAGGCTGTATATCCATCACGTAGAAGGTCGTTTTGAAAGTTTGCGGGCCAATCGTTATGGGCAACTCAATCTCCCCCAGAACCGATCTCTTTGAACCATCAAAGGCTCTTACCACCAGGTTGATGGGTCTTAACGCCAACCCGTCATATTCTAGCTTCACCAGGGCCTTTTTAGGTAAGACATTGAGGGATGACCCCGTGTCTACCAGCACATGGGAAAGGACAACACCTTTACATTCCATGGTTATGTGCAAGGCTTTGTTATGGTTGCGGCCTTCCGTAGTCAAATCAGTATTGGTGAACCCTAGTCCGTGACTAGCATTAACATTTCCAACTACAGCTTCCAGCTGATTGACAGTGATCTCTTCGGGCACGTAAGCTGCGTGCAAGACTTTGAGTAGTGCATTCCGGTGAGCTTCGGAGCACATAAGCAATGATAGGATTGAGATCTTGGAACGCGTCTGGTGAAGCTGATCCACTATTTTATAATCACTCTTCTTGATGATTCGCATGAACTCATCAACCTCTTGGTCAAAGGGTGCTTTCAAGGCTTCTTTAACAGTCTGCTCTTCCTGCACCAAGTTTTTTCCTTTTGCTTTAGCAGCAGCTTCTGCTTCGGCATTGGGTCTCTGAATTTGTGGAGCGAAAAGACGTCCGCTTCGAGTGAAGCCTCCGCCTCCTCCCACATTGTCTATTTGTGGTGCAGGGGTTGATGATTCAAAAGTGATTCTTTGTCCTTCGCAGTACAGGTCAGAGCCGTAATGCCACGGGATGGCATTGCTGCTTTCATAAGGTACTGGCCCAGGCACCGTGATAGTGACTGGACTGATTGCAGCTGCGGAAGGAGTTGTGATAGTTTGCGGATCATAATAAATTGTGACTGGTGCTCTGATGGGAGCAACACCTTCTGAGTTGTAGGCGGAGTTGTTCTCAGGATCATAAAATATTGTGACAGTTGAGACGTCTTCATGATTTGTTGCTGATGTTGTAGGAGATATTGTTGGGAGGATGGACGTTGTTGTTGTAGGAGTTTCAAAATGGAGTGGTGCTGGAGTTGTAGAAGGAACGTTCATTGATATCTGGTCAGTTGAGATGACAGATGAAGTACTTGTTGATGAAGCCGAAGAATTGTCGGGAACAATGGTTGTTGCAGTTGTAGGAGGTTCTGGAGTTGTTGCTGATGAGATTGCTGGATTTGTAGGAAATGATGTGGTGATTTGAAGTTGGCCACTCTGAATGAGACCATCTATGCCATTCCTCAGGTTATCGCACCCATTTACCGAGATATTGCAGTAAGCACACCCCAACTCACACCCCGGGAACATTTGACATTTGAGGAGTTGAGCCTTAATTTCTACCAACGGTGTCCGGATCTGACCCACACTGGTTATTAAATAAGACGGCTTGTCTTCTTCAATAGCGTTAATTCTGGGACCCCCGTGGTTTGGCATAGGGTTCTTATTGACATTGGGTGGTGGTGCGAAGTTCAGAGCTTTTGAGTCTACCAGGTCTTGTACCTTCATGTGCAAGGCTCTGCACTTTTCTGTACTGTGGCCAGGTGCATTTGAATGGAAGGCACATCTGGCGTTGGAATCATAATTCCTGGGTAGACTGTTGGGATCTGGAGGTGCCAACGTCCTTAGCTCAACTAGGTTGAGTTTCAGGAGTTGTGGCAGCAATGTAGCATATGGCATAGGGATCGGATCGATTACCCTGTTGGCTTGAGAAGGCCTCTGTTGGAATGGCCTTTGCTGGTTATTGTTGTTGGTGTTGCTGTTGTGGTAATTTCTCGGAGGATATTGAGCTTGTTGATGGTACTGAGGTTGTTGCTGATAGTTTTGTTGCGGAGGTTGATAAACTGGTTGAGGATGAGCTGGAGCGGGAATGGTGACTGCTGCCACTGATCCGTGAACATATTGGGGCCTGCCCCTGTTGGTGTGGATGGCATTGGTCTCGCCAGTTCTTCTTGGGCCCGCAAAAGGCTTTCTTGTACTACTGGACGAGCTTGCACCGTTGTCTGAGATCTTGCCCATTTTTAACAGGCTTTCAATTCTCTCCCCAGCTATGACAACATCCGCAAAGCTAGTGGAAGAGAAAGCAGCCAGCCTGTCAATATATGTCCCCTGGAGGGTGTTCATAAACATATCTGCCATTTCCCTCTCAGACATAGGTGGCTGAACAGCAGCAGCCAATTGCCTCCATCTCTGGGCATATTCTCGGAAACTTTCTCTTGACGACTGTGACATTCCCATTAGGAGGGTCCTGTTGGGTGCCATATCCAGGTTATACTGATACTGTCTGATGAAGGCCTCTGCCAGGTCCTTCCAACACCTGATAGTTGCTCTTGTCAGGTGAGAGTACCATTCTCTTGAAGCTCCCGTCAAGCTATCCTCGAAATAGAACATCCAGAGCTTCTCATCCATAGTATAAGCCTTCAGCCTTCCCAGAAATGATTGCAAATGAGTCCGGGGGCATGAAGTCCCGTTATATTTTTCAAAACAAGGAGGCTTGAACTTATGGGGAATCCTGACCCCGTCTACCAAGCCCATGTCCATGACATCGAAACCCAAAGAGTTTTGAGACTCTAAGGACCTCAGTTTCTCAGCTATCTCATCCAGCCTTCTATCATAGGCTTCTTCCCCAGCACCCATTACTGTGAATTGATCCTCTTGGGGGTCTTCTTGCAGTACCCTGGCTGCAGTGGTAGTCCCTTGAACATTTGCAGGGATGTTGACCTCAGGATGGAGGTGGGGTCCAAATACAGGGGGATTGACATGAGGTTGGACCCTCTCGTTATTGCTTGTGCCAGCAGTTCCTATATGTGGATCTTCTTGATTCTGCCTTTCCACCATGGCCCTCAATCTTTCCTGGCTCTGAGCCAAGTTGTTCATCACTTCCATAAACTGAGTCATTTGGTTCCTCATTTCCAACCTCTCGTTGGTCATTTGGTTCCTGACCTCCGTAAGGTCCTGCTGCATCTGATCCATCTGTATGCCCGGGAGGTTGTTACGGGTTGGATAACGGTGCGGACGGTTGAGGGGAAATACCCGGCGTCGAGCAATAGTTCCTGAACATCACAACAGAGTTAGCAACAACAAAACAAAACCCTACAAAACAAACAAAGGGTTAGCATGCAATGCAGTATGCTTATTTGTTTTCAAAGTATCCGGCTTGGCATTCAGTTTTGACCCTTCCAGACCCTTGAAGATGCTGTTGATGTTGCTTTCGAAGTAAACTCGGATGGAACAAACTAATACATATATTACAGAAAGCAAAATGGTACATAGTCTGTTTACAAATATAAGCCCTCTGAGGGGTCAAAATACATTACAAGAAAATAAAAGTACATGGAATGAAAGCAACAACAAACAAATGGTCAAACACCAAGACCAAACTCATCCTCCCGAACTTCCTTGAGAAGTGCTTCGGTCACAGGATCAGCTGGACGCTCCGTGAGATTCCTGATGAGGAGATTCCGGGTCGTAACAGCTGCTGTTAGTTTCTTGTGCTGGCTTTGGTCCTTTGACCTCTTCACTCCAGCTTTGATCTTTAGCTCTGATATTTCCCTCTGGGCTGCTGCCAGGGCTTCCTGCTGCTCTTTTGCGCTAGCTTCCATCTGCTCTATCTTGTCTTGGACCCTCTTGTCCTCCAGAGTACGAGCCTCGGTGATCCTGACCCACCTAGCCTGACTCTCCTTTAGATACAAGTCTGTCCTTGCTCTCTGGAACTGGGCTTCCTTGCAAGCATTCTTCAGAATTTGTTCTCCAGCCTTAGACTTTTTGATATAATCCCCAGACTTCTCAATCTTAGTCAGATGCTCCACTCTCAACTTCTCTAACCTCTCAATATCCAACCTGCCATCACTCCTTTCCCGGAGGGTCTTCTGCAAAGCCTGGGTTAACTTCTCATTTCTTTCCTTCAAGCTCTCAAACTCCTCCAAACTGATAGTGGCAGGGGGTGGTGCTGAAGATGATTCAGGCATATCTTCTATGGTAAAGGGCATCCCAGAGAATTGAGCCCTGGCACGGGACCATTCATAATATTGTGCTGATGCCACATTGCTGCACTTCCCCAAAATGGTTATTCCCTTGGTTTGAACATTATCCCAGGCCCAAGCAGCCTGCCTAACAATAGCCAGATTAGGCTTGTTCTCATAATAAAGAGTCTCAACCAAGTCCTGTGCCTTAGGAGTGTGGACCAGTGCATAGCCCAGTTGTCTTTTGAACAGCAGAGGGTTGTAATTGATACTACCCTTAACTCCTATTAGGGGCACATTGGGAAAATGCCCACAGCTGGTGATGATATCCCTGCCTTTGGTGCTTTGAGTGCACCATCTGATATCAGCTGAAGTTAGAGCAGTGAGTCTCTTAGCCCAGTTTCCCTGCTGATGAGGGTTCAAAAATGCATCTGTCCTGGGTAGATGCCTGAGAAGCCAAGTGTGGAACAATGGAGCACAACACCTCACTAATCTTCCCCTCTGCTTTTCATTCCTCTGATGCACTGAGTAATAGAGATCCCCCAACAAAGTGGGCACTGGGTTCTTCAAGATGAAAAGATGGATTGCATTCTTGCTAATGAATCGAGGCTCATCTGCAAACAGCACAATTCCATATATACTCAAGGCCAATAAAGCACAGACAACTTTCCACTCTCCTAAAGAAGCTTTCAGGGTAGCTTGAGAAATCAAGAAATCCAGATGGAAACCAGGGATTCCAGCCTTGGAAGTCATATGCTGCTCAATCAGAATAGGTTCCAGATGCAAAGCCTTTGCTACTTCTCCATTACCAGGAAAGACCATCTCAGGGTTGAAAGGGATTCCACCCCTGATAGGTATACCAATCAATGATGAGTATTCTTCCAATAGAGGGCCCAACTGAAAGTCTTGGAAAGTAAAACACCTCAATGGGGGATCATAAAACTGAATGCAGGTGTGAATCAGGCTTCTCTGTGAAGGGTCCAGATCCATAACCATATCAAGTATATCTCCACAGTGTTCCCTGAACAATGGTATATGGTCTGGAGTGATCAGGGTCTGAATTCTCCTGATGTCAGATAGCTCTGGCTGGAAAAAGTGATAGGTGATGTTGCTCTTTTTAGGTTCCATGATGCTGAAGATGAGTAGAGACAGGTGCTGATGATAACACTGAAGAAAGGGCCACTGATTGGCTGGTGCAGGTGACTGAAGCCAATAGCTGATAGCTGAAACAGATGCTGATGAAGATGGGTCAAATACTGAAGATGGGGTCAAAACCAAAACCAAATGAAGATGGATACCCTGAAACACAAATAAACAAATGTCAATATGATGCAATGATTATGTATGCAAATGATATGCAAGGGTTTGTGACTGAGCTGGATCTGATCAATTGCTCTGATATAAGTCCATGTGTGTAAGAAATCCAGATGGAGGTCTATAAGTCCAGTAACCAAGGTGGGGGACTCAAATAAAGAGCCACATGTCCAGGGTTTAGAATCACAAGAACTGTTCCAACATGGAGTATTCTTAATCAAGTCAAAGTAACAGGGTATTCTGAGGTCAGGGTACCTGCAAACCTGTAAACAGCCCATCCCCCTCACAGGTGGTGTTCTAGAACAAGGATCCTCAGACTTGGATCAGTTATGAGAAGTGTAAACACTTCCAACCCGGAGGTACAGTGTTTACAATAACCATAAAAGTTCCTCCTCTAATTCACCTCAGTTTCTGAAGGTCAATACTAAAAGGTCATCCAGACTTAGCAGGCTTCCCAGATAGCCCTAGTATTGCAGGAAATCTGCAACACAGAGTTCTCAAGAAGAAACCCATATCTGAACCGTGTCTCATATTCCCGCACCAGACCGAGATGGAATGGGAAAGAATATGATTCACTCTAGCCTAGGTGTCACTCAGGTCCCAGGTATAGGACCTTAACTCTCAATGGAACACCCACCCACCAAAGCAAACAACAGATCCAGCCAGCAACACAGTATGACAATATGATAATATATGCATAAAGCTATAAAGAAAGCAATAAACAAAACTGTACATAAAGCAAAATAAATACAAATACACAAACACAAATAAGCACATAACACCCCAGTAAACACAAATCAAACAAGCGCTAGGAGGAACCCACAAAAAGAACCAGAAGCCCTGGTTGCAGTATAAGGTTCCCCAGCAGAGTCGCCAAGCTGTCGCTCCCGATAAATGGGGAATGGCCCAAATAAAGGTACAGACGCGAACGGTCGGCGAAAGGGACAGTGAGAACACACAGCTGTGAACTCACTGGAGATGAATAGAGTCGCCAGCTAGGCATTTTTATCCCGGAGGAAAGGTAATGCTGCATAGACCTAGAAAGATATGGATAAGACGGTTGCGAACCAGAGAGACTGAGAAAGGGGGTTGGTTACAACCTGGGAAGGTATTAGCACCCAGATTGTCCGTCGTACTCGACGGGATCCACGCTTAAAAGATTTGTGTTTTAAAGGGGTAGTGTCAGTGCAATTTGTGTGTAAAGAGCTGGAAAAGAATGTACAGGTGTCGGTGTAAAAGAAGTGAAGTGTATAAGTGAAGTGTCAGTGCAGAACAAAGATGAAATGCTCATGATAATGAGGCTGAAAGAATAAAGCTAGAAGAGGGGGAATATACAGAGACTTTTGTTTGATAACCGTTAAGTTATGCCTACGTATCCTCTCGTGCAATGAGGAAGTCAGAACACCGTAGTTCGACTCAAAGAGACTGAAAGGATGAATTGACTTGTGAACTACTTACTTGTCTATGCTCAAGTGTATGACCTGTCTGGCTCAGGTGCAAACTGTCTTGCATTAGACGGAAGAAGCTAGTTCTCGTCTGTGAGTGAATGAGATGAGAAAAGAATCCCGGAGGAGACGATTATTGTTTGTTTTTGTGCTTTCAGTCTTTTATTGCTTTTTTGGATTTGTCATAAGTTAATGAGCTTAAGCCTAAACCAATGGATTTAGCAAACTCATCACATCTTCCCTCTGATTAGGGGTAATGGGAATACCTTAAGTGTGAAGTCAGCTTCTCACACTTAATCACCATGGTGTAGGGTTAAGATCATTAACCTACTTGTGATTAATTAGATGTTTTTGTTGTTTTTGTTTAGTGTTAAGTAATGAGATTAAGCCATAATCAAGGATTAAACAGACTCATTACACCATCCTAATAGAAGGATAATAGATGAGAATGTTTAAGCTGAGGAAAGCTTCTCAACTTAATCCATGATTAGGGATTAAACTCATGACAAAACAAGCCTTTGGTTAAGTGGATTTTATTTAATGATATGATGATGAAGTGATTTTTAGGGTTTGTAAGACAACTTGAGGGGGACTTGTCCATTAACACTAGGGTTAGTCCTTCTTAACCATTTAAGGAAGAATTAGAACCCTAATGCAAGGCCCAAGTTACAAGTGTGATGCCTTGATGATTATTATGTGAATTGATTAAGAGGTTTAAACACATTAAGGGTTCAACACTTAGGATTAAAGTTATACACTCCATCCTAATAGAAGGATGCAGGCAGAAGCTTAATCACAAAGCCTTAAAGCCTTTAGGGTTTAGTCCCTGATTATGAGATGAGAAGAGAAGACTCAAAGAAGACACAAAGGCAAAACTAAGAGGGGAGACTAATCAAAACCCTAATCATTGTCATGCTTGGTTGTTCCTAAGGTTTGTGAGGTTTTCAAGGGAAATCTTCAATGGAACCACCAGGAGGCAGATGAAAGGATCAAGAGAAACAAAGCAACTTGCTTCAATCAAGAAGTCAAGTCACTTGAAGAAAGAAAGTGGGAATAAGAAGAATGAGCAAGCTCAAACTCAAACACATATAGAAATGCAGCATGGATGCAAGAGAGAGAAGAGAAGAAAGTATGAGAAGTGAAGGCAAATCCACTTCTCAGAATCACTTACCACCTGAAAGGTTAGAAAAGGAATGCAATGCAATGCAAAATGGGATGAGATGACATGATGAGAAATAAAACCAGAAGCATTCACATGATGCTAATGATGTTATGAGATGTTACAAACATGAGGCAGCACATGGAAATGATCATACAAGTTCATGAATGCAAATGAAACAAGCTAAGGACCATGAACATACATGAAAAGTTATGAAGTGCACATGGCATACAACATGGCAAATACATGATGCACTGATCAAACATGCTTTCAATATGTCTTATGATGTCAAATGAATCAAATGGATGCTTGAAATGTCATGGCAAGTCATGTTATGCAAGAGAATGCAAGATGGGTGCATATGGAAGCCCAAATTAGGGTTTATGAACCATACATCAAACAACAATCAAAATCAGAAGCAAAACATAAGATAAAAAATTGAAAATGCCACTCAAAGGACCCCTAATCCTATACTAAACCAATTCCCAAAGGAGAAGCTTCAACTCTTAACCAATTTCAAGTTATGGCTTTCCTAAGTTTTCTAGGGTTTTAGGGTTCCTAAACAAGAAAATTATCAAACAAATGGAAAATGAAAGATCAAATCATGGCCATTTAATCTCACAAACTACATGCTAAACACAATGCAATGCAAGAAGAATCAATGTCCAACTCTTCATGGATAGGCAGAAATGATTTTTAGAACTTTGGATCAAATTAATGCATAAAAATGATTTTAAATCAATGAAAAATTCTCAAAATGCATCAAGATCAAAAAATAAATTTGGTTTGAAGGTTGGACAATGTTTCTAAATGTCTTAGAACATTTCATGAATTTTTTGGTGATTTTTAAATACCTAAAAGTATTTTTAATAAATTAATTTCCATTAATCAATTAAAAATAAACTTTTAAATATTTAAAAATACATTTTTAATGCTAAAAATGAAAATGAAAATATTTTTGTGTCTTAAAAATTAATGAAACTCTTGACAAAAAGTTTCATAATTTTTAAAACAATTTTACTATTTTTAATAAATTGTGGAAGTTAAATGAAAGAAAATGAAATAAAAAATAAAATAAACTGAAGTATGCAGGATGGAAGGCCAGGATTCATTCTGGGCTTGGAAGCATTGACTGCGCGCCAGATCTTGTGGCCCACATTCAAACTGGGCTAAACTTAATTAATTAATTAAATTAAACCTAATTAAACTAATGACATGATCTGAGCCATTGGATGCGCGCGGGAAAAGACTCAGTCAACTCATCCAACGCCTGAAATTCAAACTGGAAGCCCTAACCCTAATTACATATTAATGACTTTCAGGCTGCCGGAGAAGACTTCCGGTCGTCTTCTCCGGCCAGCACCCTCCCTGAAAAATGCTAACTTTCACCCTAGCTCACTAAAACCTAATTTCTCTGCCCAGAAACCATCCCCAAACATCATAGAGTAAGAATCAACAGCCAAAACACATTTATTTTTCATAATAAGGCTGAATCGAAGCAAAAGGGGTTTAGGTCAAAAAATTTCAGGAACACCATACATGCTCAAAACTCAATGATTTTCGAAACCAAACATATCATCATGATCAGTGGAACATAGAGAACCATTTAAGAACTTAAAAATAAGCTTCTGGAAAAAAAGTTCATGAAGCTCACCTGAACTGGAGCTTTGATCTCTGGCACTTTCTGGCTAGTCCTTTGGCTCAAACAGGTCCCAATGATCCCCCTTTGAAGCTTTGGATACTTGGTTGGAGTCTAAACAGCCTCTTGAGTGAGTTTGCAGAAGCTCTGACCAAGGGAGTGTGAAAATCGTGTTTGTGATATGGAGGGTCTCAGGCCAAAACAAGGGTTGGTTTCTGGTCCATGAAGCAAGGTGAGTTGATATGTGGAATTTGTTTTTGTGTTTATGGCTTGTGGAAACAGATTCGAAGGCTTTTGCTCTATGGAGTGAAAATGGAGAAGTGATGCTATGACTTGCTTCAGGCTGGCTTGATGTATGAAATGGCTAGCATTTTGTCCACATAAACCTCTCTCATTGGTCAGATGATGTGACCTGCCCTTTATTGATTGGTATGGCCACTTTTGCAAAAAGTCCACTTTGTTGTAAGAGAGGCATGGGCTTGGTTCTAGGCTAGTACAAGCATGGGGGATGGCGCAGCATGGTGTGTGAGTGAAGCTAGAAAGGTTCAATAGCCAATGCAGCAAGTGGGTGAAGTGTGATCATGAGTTTTGCAACTTGCTTACTTTTGAAACTTCATGAAAATCCCTTGCCTTGCCAACCATGAACATGAGAAATCTTGGTCCAAATCTGATTTTTAGGTCACATGTGATGTTTGTGCCTTGGTTTGATATGAACTAGAAGTTACAATTTGCCTTGGTTCATGATTTTGCAAATTTTCCAATTGGTGCATATCTTGAAAATTAGTGATTTTTGCCAACTTTGACACACCATAACTTTTGATCCAAAATGAATTAGGTCATGTTCTTGTACTTTTTGAAAAGGGAAAGATCTAATCTACAACTTTCATGACCAAAGTTTTTCCATTTGAAGCATTTTTGGATCAAAAAGTAAGGTTTGAAAAGTGACCTAAATTGACAAATTCCTTAAAAGTCAACTATGCCCTAAAAAGTCAACTTTGCAAAAACTTCAAATTCTTGAATTTTGTGAACTTCAACCTTCTTCCATGATCAAATAAAGATCATATACACTCAAAATGATGAAGATCACCCCTTGGTTGGGTCATTGGGGGCCTCAGATGCCTTGATTTTGCACTGACTTGTCTGAAAAGTCAACTCTTGATCAGATGACTTCCCCATGGAATTTCTTCATGAAAATTGATATGCATACTCCCTATACCATATAGAGACCAATGGAAACAAGAATGACCAAAAAATTTGGAGTTATGGCCTCTGAAACCAAAACCCTAATTTTGGGTCAACTGTGCAGTCAAACTTGGCTCTGCATTCACACCAATCCCAGTTCTTGTGATTCTTTGGCATTCTTGACTTTGAAAGGATGTAATATGATATAAGAACAAACATGGATCCCTTTGAAGTGATTAGTGGCCTTTGGGGTGGCTCAAGAAGCTCTTGGATTGCTCAGATCACAAACCCTAGGTGCAGATGACTTTGAATCTATGCAGTGAATCAAAATGAGATGTGAGATGATATGATTGTGTTTATGCATATGAAATGATCACAAGCCATGGTGTGAATGGGTGAGGGCAAATTTGGGGTGTTTACAGCTGCCCCTATTCAAACATGAGTTAGCTGTGCAGGATGTAAGCAATGGCTTAACAGGCAAACAAGATAACTTGTGGTTGAATACCAAAGACAGTCCAAAATTTGCACTCACAGAATGAAGAAGAAAAGGGGTATAGATTGTAAAAGGAAAATAAAGTATATTGTAAAGTGTGGGCGACGGAGGACGACCGTCGAGCAGAGGACGACTGCTGGGTAAAGAGCAATGACGGGGACGGCCGACATGCTGAGAAAAGTGTGTGAAGTAAAGCAATGACGGGGACGGCCGACATGCTGGGGATAAGAGGTAAAGCCAAGACGGGGACGGCCGACTAGCTGGGAAAAATAAGAAATTATGATGGGGACGGCCATTAAGGTAAAGCTGTAAAATTTTATGGGGATTGATGAAACATGACGGGGACGGCCATCAAGTTCACAAAGTAAAGTAACCAACGATGGGGACGGCCATCGGGCTAAAAGAAAAGGGACCACGACGGGGACGGCCATCGGGTTAAAGAATAAATGAAATAAACAGATGATGGGGTACGGCCATCAAAGGTGAAGGATGATCACCTAGCAGGGGACGGCTGCTCTGTTGGGGGTAAGATGAGGGACAGTCATCTAAGGTGGAGGACGACCACCAGGCAGGGTACGGCTGCCGAAAATCAACGATGGGGACGACCATCGGATGAGCATGATGGAGGACGACCATCAAGAGGTGGAGGACGACCACCTAGCAGGGGACGGCTGCTCTCAGGGTTTGTCATGACATAGGACGAATGCCAGATAACCAAAATCAACAATGGGGACGGCCATTGGATACAATGATGAAGGACGATCATCAAGAGGTGGAGGACGACCACCTAGCAGGGGACGGCTGCTCTCAGGTTTTATCATAACACAGGACGAGTGTTAGATAAAAAGAAATTTGTTAGTTGGTGATGTACTGGGGAATAGTAAACACGGACGAGTATTTACATCCAAGAAACAGAAGGTATAAGTGTTTAGATGTTGTGTATAGATTAAAGATGCGGACGAGCATCCCTAAGACTACGATACGGACGAGTATCGGGTAGAAACAAATACTGGCGCGTGTTCAAAGATAATGATACGGACGAGTATCAACTGGTTAACAGAGAACACGGACGAGTGTTGAATCTGAGAGGGTTCCTCTGGAGAATAGTAGACACAGGCGAGTATCTATATCCAAGAAGACAAAAGTGTTTGACACGGTGTATGGATTAAAGATGCGGACGAGCATCTTTAAGACTATGATACGGACGAGTATCAAGTAGAAACAAAAGCTTGACGCATGTTCTGAGATGATGATACGGACGAGTACCAACTGGTTAACAAAGAACATGGACCAATGTCGAATCTGCGGGGATATGAATGGTATATACAAGATACGGACGAGTATCTGTATGAGTGTAACATGAGTAGTGAGTATGAGCATCGTATAGATGAGTGTTTATCTGCTGGGGAGAGTGACACGGACGAGTGTCAAGAGAGAAAAGTATAATATGAACAAATATCTGATATATAAAGTGTAGGTGACTGCGCTGGGGATACGACACGGACGGGTGCCAAGAAAGTGTATATAGGTATATGTGAGTGCAAAGAGGATGTCTTTGGCTTTCTGCTGGGGTATGACACGGACGGGTGTCAGGACGTATTTGCAATACGGGTGTGTTGTTTGCAAAGAGTGTTCAGGCGACTTTACTGGGGAAAGATGGCACGGGCGGGTGTTAAAATGAGTATATACTGGTGTTTGTGGATTGTGAGGCAACTGCTTTTGCTGGGGACTCTGGTGGGGATTTTTCTGTACGTTGATGAACTGTCGTTATTCACAAGCGCTGATTTAAAACATGGCTTATGATTATGCTATATGTTGGATTTTTGCCGTAATGCTCCGTGTTAGACGGAATGCTACGCTTTGTGGGTGAATATGATGCAAATGCTATGATCATGCAAAGCTACCAAACCGGGATTCAAATCCCGTTGCTGCGAAGATCTCTGGCCGATCTGCTTGAAATGGACATCCCAGCTGGGGGTGAGATCATTGGTAGATCTGATGATATGATATTTGCTTGGGGATATAGGTCATTGATAGACCTATCCTTATAAATGAGAGACCCAGCTGGGGTTTATAGAAGCTTTCTTCACTCTGTTGTGATTCCTTCGTGCGTTGCTCTTCTGGATAGAGGCTGGAACTTTGTGGGGAGATAGCTTCCTGACTCTTATACTCGGCTGAGGGCGAGATGGCAACTCGGCTGGGGAGAAAGAGAGGAATCACTGAAAGACCTCCCTAGAAATTCTGTTACAGTAGCTTCTTGACTCAGCCGGGGATATGGGCATCTTCTGTGATACCTGCCCATTCTGATGGGGATAAGTAATAAGTGGCCAACTCAGCTGGGAGGAGTCATGAAAGGCAACTTAGCTGGGGAGAGAGCACTTCGGGTGCTAAAATTGAGTGTGGATTTGCCAGCTTGCTGGGATAAAGTTTTCATGCCCCAAGTTGCGTTCTGGATACCTGCAATCCTGAAAAAGATAGAGAAACGCACAAGATAATCCCGAGGTATCCTTTACTAGATTCCGTCATAGGAGTTTAGATACTTCTGAGAGTAAGCATATTTCCTGCAAGCATGTTTTTATTTGAAGATAAGCATCTGTATTCTTATGCAATCAGTTTTTTCTTTTAAGACATCAGACATTTTTTGCAAATAAAATGTACAAAACGAGACATGACTGAAAATCTGATTTTATTAATTCATATGCCCTGAATTGGCGAGATATAGTCAAAGGAACATATCCCCTGAAATGAGGAGATTGTTACAAATTGAGAAACAAAATGTTGGCAGTGTTGATGACGCTTTAAGGAGCTTCCTCTCTCGCTATGACTCGTATGACTTTTGACGTTCTTCTCATCTTGCTTTCTGAAGAATGTTGATTCTGGCTGAGGCTTGATCCTTTCGAAGCTTACCAAGTTGTAGGTGATACAGACGAATTCAGAATGCAGTTGTTCGCTTATTCCCTTATTTTGCATGGATCGCCCTTCCGGGTTTTCAATCCATCGGGATACCCATTTTTGCCTGAGCTGTCCAATGCGGCTTTTCAACTCAGCGGGTGTACATTTTTGTTTATTTTCCCTTATTTTTGCCCGAGTCTTTTATTCTGTTTTTGACTCGCCGGGGTGCCCTATTTTTGCCTGGACTTACATTCTGTTTTTGTGTCCAGCGGGTCACTTTTTACGCGAAGTATTTTTTAACTGCATCTGAATTCACAGGGGATGGGAAATCTTCACCATCCATGGTGCTGAGCATCAGTGCTCCACCGGAAAAAACTTTCTTTACCACAAATGGTCTTTCGTAATTTGGAGTCCACTTGCCCCTGTGGTCCGTATGCGGAGGGAGGATTCTTTTCAGCACAAGATCTCCCACTTGGTACTCCCGGTGCCTGACTTTCTGATCGAAGGCTTTCTTCATTCTTTTCTGATACAACTGTCCATGACAGATTGCAGCCAATCTTTTCTCTTCAATCAGACTCAGTTGTTCGTATCGGGACCTAACCCATTCTGCTTCACTCAGTTTAACATCCATTAGTACCCGTAGAGAGGGTAATTCAACTTCAACAGGTAGGACTGCCTCCATACCATACACAAGTTGATACGGTGTTGCCCCAGTGGATGTTCTGATTGACGTGCGGTACCCATGCAAGGCAAACGGTAACATTTCATGCCAGTCTTTGTAAGTGACTACCATCTTATGCACAATCTTCTTGATATTCTTATTTGCTGCCTCAACAGCGCCATTCATCTTTGGCCTGTAAGGAGAAGAATTGTGATGTTGAATCTTGAAGTCCCGGCACAGCTCTGCCATCATTTTGTTGTTTAAATTGGAACCATTATCAGTAATGATTCGCTCGGGAACTCCGTATCGACAGATGATATCTCTTTTCAGAAATCTGGCTACCACTTGCCTTGTAACATTGGCATATGAGGCTGCTTCAACCCACTTGGTGAAATAGTCAATGGCGACCAGGATGAATCTGTGGCCGTTTGAAGCAGTCGGTTCAATCTTACCAATCATATCAATGCCCCACATGGCAAAGGGCCATGGTGAAGACATGATGTTCAAAGGATTGGGAGGCACATGCACCTTATCTGCGTAGATCTGGCATTTGTGGCATTTCCTGGCGTAGGCACAACAGTCGGCATCCATTGTGATCCAGTAATAGCCTGATCTCAGCAACTTCTTGGCCATGGCATGTCCTCCAGCATGGGTACCAAAGGATCCTTCGTGCACCTCGTGCATCAACGAGCCTGCTTCCGTTCTATCAACGCATCTGAGGAGTTCCATATCAAAGTTTCTCTTGTAGAGGGAACCATCGGTGTTCAGAAAGAAACTACCAGCAAGCCTTCTTAATGTCTTCTTATCATTGGATGATGCCCCAGGTGGGTATGTTTGATCCTCTAAGAAGCACTTAATGTCATGGAACCAAGGCTTATTATCTTTAATAACATCTGCTGCGAACACATATGCTGGTTTGTCAAGTCTGGACACTGAGATCTGAGGTACAAAGTTGGCAGCCTGAACTTTGATCATGGATGAAATGGTAGCCAGAGCATCTGCAAACTGATTCTCATCCCGAGGGATATACTCAAGCTTGACTGTTGTGAAGAAAGTCAATAACCTCCTTGTATAATCCCTGTAAGGTATCAGATGATCCTGGTGGGTGTACCATTTGCCGTTGGTCTGATTGATTACCAAAGCTGAATCTCCGAACACGGTCAACGTCTTGATCCTGAGGTCAATGGCTTCCTCAAGACCCATAATGCAAGCTTCATATTCAGCTTCGTTGTTAGTGCAGTTGAAAGTGAGTTTTGCCGAGAAAGGCATGTGAACTCCCTTAGGTGTAATGAGTACTGCACCAACACCATGACCGTTCATATTAACAGCCCCATCAAACATCATAGTCCATTCTTCTTCTGGGTCAGGCCCTTCAGTGTGAATAGGCTCTTCATGATCTTTCGCTTTTATGAACATGATGTCTTCATCAGGGAAGTCAAATCTCATAGGCTGGTAATCATCAATGGGTTGCTCAGCAAGATATTCAGATAGTACACTGCCCTTGATGGCTTTCTGAGAAGTGTACTGAATGTCATACTCTGTAAGGATCATTTGCCATCTTGTAACCCGTCCGGTAAGAGCTGGCTTCTCAAATATGTACTTAACTGGGTCCATCTTTGAGATCAATAAAGTAGTGTGGGTCAACATATACTGTCTCAGTCGGCGAGCAGCCCACGCTAAAGCACAACAAGTTTTCTCGAGCAGTGAATAACGTTGTTCACAGTCGGTAAACTTTTTGCTTAGGTAGTATATTGCATACTCTTTTTGACCAGGCTCGTCATGCTGGCCCAGCACACACCCCATTGACTCTTCTAATACTGTCAAGTACATGATCAGAGGTCTTCCTTCAACTGGAGGCATAAGGATTGGAGGTTCTTGTAAGTACTCCTTGATCTTGTCAAAAGCCTTTTGACAGTCTTCGTTCCACCTGCCCGTCTGCTCTTTTCTCAATAGTTTGAACAAGGGCTCACAGGTTGCTGTAAGGTGGGATATGAACCTTGAGATGTAGTTCAATCGACCTAAAAAACCTCGAACTTCCTTCTCTGTCTTCGGTGCAGGCATCTCTTGGATGGCTTTGACTTTATCAGGGTCAACTTCAATCCCTTTCTCACTTACAATAAATCCCAGCAGCTTACCAGATCTCACCCCGAATGTGCATTTGTTGGGGTTCAACTTCAATTGGTACTTCCTCAGACGCTTGAACAACTTGAGTAGATTTACCAGGTGATCTTCTTCAGTAAGGGACTTGGCAATCATGTCATCCACATAACATTCTATCTCTTTATGAATCATATCGTGGAATAATGTCACCATAGCCCGTTGATATGTTGCTCCAGCATTCTTCAGTCCGAATGGCATCACCTTGTAACAGAACGTGCCCCATGGTGTGATGAATGTTGTTTTCTCCATGTCTTCAGGTGACATCTTGATCTGATTGTATCCTGAAAATCCGTCCATGAAGGAGAATACCGAGAACTGAGCCGTGTTATCCACCAATACATCAATGTGAGGTAATGGGAAGTCATCTTTCGGGCTGGCTCTGTTCAGATCCCGGTAGTCAACACACATTCTTACTTTGCCGTCTTTCTTAGGCACAGGCACAATATTAGCAACCCACGGCGGATAGCTAGTTACGGCAAGGAACCCGACGTCCCATTGCTTTTGTACCTCTTCCTTGATCTTCATTGCCATGTCTGGGCGAGTACGACGCAACTTCTGTTTAACCGGCGGGCATTCCTCTCTCAAAGGCAGCTTGTGCACAACAATGTCGGTGTCCAACCCTGGTATATCTTGATAAGACCAAGCAAACACGTCCACATACTCTCGAAGCAGGTCAACCAGTTGTCTTTTCACTGAGTCTTGTAGGCAGGCCCCGATTTTAACTTCTTTCGCGTCTTCATCTGTACCAAGATTGATCACTTCAACCTCCTCCCGGTGAGGAGTAATAACCTTTTCCTCTTGCCTTAATAACCTGGCTAGCTCTTCAGGAAGCTCATATTCTTCTTCAACCCCTTCATCAGCTTGATTGATCGGATTGTCAAAGTCATACGAAGTCGTAGCCGTGCTGTTGTCGGTGCTGTCTGGAAGGCACACTCTGCAAGGGTTCAGTTTGTTCATTTTAGTGATTTGATTTTAATCTTGTTTTAGAAAAGTGAAATAAAGTTGTCATTTTGAAAACACTGCCATTTATTTTTTATACAAAAAGAAAAATGGAAAAACAGTGAGCGGAAAAGAAAAAGACTCGTTTGCAAAAAGATGTCTGATATTTCATTGATTAATCTTGTTGCACAAAAAGTACAGATGGCCCGATTACAAAATGAGTCTTGTCATCTTGGGCAAGATGCAAGACTTTGATGCATGCTTTAAAAATACAGGAAATAATAATTACTCTGCATGAGTAACTCTTATAATTTCCTGGGAAGACCAGTTTGAGATACTGCTCCCCGGGATCTTTGGACGAATCCAGCTTTCCAGGTTGCGTTCTTCTTCCAGCTCGTCTTCCAAACAGTTGACAGCATCAGGGGTGAGCATCCCCCCACTCACAAAGTTGGGCTCCTTTGCAGCCTCTGCTTGATCTTGTTGAGTTGGTTTGTAACCCAACCCGAATCTATCCTCTTTCTTCTCCACCGATAACAGTTTGCCCCAGCCTTGGGCGTTTCCTCCCTCAACAACCTTCCGGGCTTGTTGGTATGACGATATTGAAGTACCAGGTACAGCAGATGTTTCATTGACATTCAAGGCTTCGAAACCTTGGCTCATTGTTTCATGGATCTCCCCATCCATCTCAATATACTTATAGGTAGCCAGGTGGCTGACAAAAATATCCTCCTCTCCACAGATAGTAACGATTTGACCCTCCCACTCATATTTTAACTTCTGGTGAAGGGTAGAGGTCACGGCGCCAGCGGCGTGAATCCATGGTCTACCCAATAGACAGCTGTAGGCAGGCTGTATATCCATCACGTAGAAGGTCGTTTTGAAAGTTTGCGGGCCAATCGTTATGGGCAACTCAATCTCCCCCAGAACCGATCTCTTTGAACCATCAAAGGCTCTTACCACCAGGTTGATGGGTCTTAACGCCAACCCGTCATATTCTAGCTTCACCAGGGCCTTTTTAGGTAAGACATTGAGGGATGACCCCGTGTCTACCAGCACATGGGAAAGGACAACACCTTTACATTCCATGGTTATGTGCAAGGCTTTGTTATGGTTGCGGCCTTCCGTAGTCAAATCAGTATTGGTGAACCCTAGTCCGTGACTAGCATTAACATTTCCAACTACAGCTTCCAGCTGATTGACAGTGATCTCTTCGGGCACGTAAGCTGCGTGCAAGACTTTGAGTAGTGCATTCCGGTGAGCTTCGGAGCACATAAGCAATGATAGGATTGAGATCTTGGAACGCGTCTGGTGAAGCTGATCCACTATTTTATAATCACTCTTCTTGATGATTCGCATGAACTCATCAACCTCTTGGTCAAAGGGTGCTTTCAAGGCTTCTTTAACAGTCTGCTCTTCCTGCACCAAGTTTTTTCCTTTTGCTTTAGCAGCAGCTTCTGCTTCGGCATTGGGTCTCTGAATTTGTGGAGCGAAAAGACGTCCGCTTCGAGTGAAGCCTCCGCCTCCTCCCACATTGTCTATTTGTGGTGCAGGGGTTGATGATTCAAAAGTGATTCTTTGTCCTTCGCAGTACAGGTCAGAGCCGTAATGCCACGGGATGGCATTGCTGCTTTCATAAGGTACTGGCCCAGGCACCGTGATAGTGACTGGACTGATTGCAGCTGCGGAAGGAGTTGTGATAGTTTGCGGATCATAATAAATTGTGACTGGTGCTCTGATGGGAGCAACACCTTCTGAGTTGTAGGCGGAGTTGTTCTCAGGATCATAAAATATTGTGACAGTTGAGACGTCTTCATGATTTGTTGCTGATGTTGTAGGAGATATTGTTGGGAGGATGGACGTTGTTGTTGTAGGAGTTTCAAAATGGAGTGGTGCTGGAGTTGTAGAAGGAACGTTCATTGATATCTGGTCAGTTGAGATGACAGATGAAGTACTTGTTGATGAAGCCGAAGAATTGTCGGGAACAATGGTTGTTGCAGTTGTAGGAGGTTCTGGAGTTGTTGCTGATGAGATTGCTGGATTTGTAGGAAATGATGTGGTGATTTGAAGTTGGCCACTCTGAATGAGACCATCTATGCCATTCCTCAGGTTATCGCACCCATTTACCGAGATATTGCAGTAAGCACACCCCAACTCACACCCCGGGAACATTTGACATTTGAGGAGTTGAGCCTTAATTTCTACCAACGGTGTCCGGATCTGACCCACACTGGTTATTAAATAAGACGGCTTGTCTTCTTCAATAGCGTTAATTCTGGGACCCCCGTGGTTTGGCATAGGGTTCTTATTGACATTGGGTGGTGGTGCGAAGTTCAGAGCTTTTGAGTCTACCAGGTCTTGTACCTTCATGTGCAAGGCTCTGCACTTTTCTGTACTGTGGCCAGGTGCATTTGAATGGAAGGCACATCTGGCGTTGGAATCATAATTCCTGGGTAGACTGTTGGGATCTGGAGGTGCCAACGTCCTTAGCTCAACTAGGTTGAGTTTCAGGAGTTGTGGCAGCAATGTAGCATATGGCATAGGGATCGGATCGATTACCCTGTTGGCTTGAGAAGGCCTCTGTTGGAATGGCCTTTGCTGGTTATTGTTGTTGGTGTTGCTGTTGTGGTAATTTCTCGGAGGATATTGAGCTTGTTGATGGTACTGAGGTTGTTGCTGATAGTTTTGTTGCGGAGGTTGATAAACTGGTTGAGGATGAGCTGGAGCGGGAATGGTGACTGCTGCCACTGATCCGTGAACATATTGGGGCCTGCCCCTGTTGGTGTGGATGGCATTGGTCTCGCCAGTTCTTCTTGGGCCCGCAAAAGGCTTTCTTGTACTACTGGACGAGCTTGCACCGTTGTCTGAGATCTTGCCCATTTTTAACAGGCTTTCAATTCTCTCCCCAGCTATGACAACATCCGCAAAGCTAGTGGAAGAGAAAGCAGCCAGCCTGTCAATATATGTCCCCTGGAGGGTGTTCATAAACATATCTGCCATTTCCCTCTCAGACATAGGTGGCTGAACAGCAGCAGCCAATTGCCTCCATCTCTGGGCATATTCTCGGAAACTTTCTCTTGACGACTGTGACATTCCCATTAGGAGGGTCCTGTTGGGTGCCATATCCAGGTTATACTGATACTGTCTGATGAAGGCCTCTGCCAGGTCCTTCCAACACCTGATAGTTGCTCTTGTCAGGTGAGAGTACCATTCTCTTGAAGCTCCCGTCAAGCTATCCTCGAAATAGAACATCCAGAGCTTCTCATCCATAGTATAAGCCTTCAGCCTTCCCAGAAATGATTGCAAATGAGTCCGGGGGCATGAAGTCCCGTTATATTTTTCAAAACAAGGAGGCTTGAACTTATGGGGAATCCTGACCCCGTCTACCAAGCCCATGTCCATGACATCGAAACCCAAAGAGTTTTGAGACTCTAAGGACCTCAGTTTCTCAGCTATCTCATCCAGCCTTCTATCATAGGCTTCTTCCCCAGCACCCATTACTGTGAATTGATCCTCTTGGGGGTCTTCTTGCAGTACCCTGGCTGCAGTGGTAGTCCCTTGAACATTTGCAGGGATGTTGACCTCAGGATGGAGGTGGGGTCCAAATACAGGGGGATTGACATGAGGTTGGACCCTCTCGTTATTGCTTGTGCCAGCAGTTCCTATATGTGGATCTTCTTGATTCTGCCTTTCCACCATGGCCCTCAATCTTTCCTGGCTCTGAGCCAAGTTGTTCATCACTTCCATAAACTGAGTCATTTGGTTCCTCATTTCCAACCTCTCGTTGGTCATTTGGTTCCTGACCTCCGTAAGGTCCTGCTGCATCTGATCCATCTGTATGCCCGGGAGGTTGTTACGGGTTGGATAACGGTGCGGACGGTTGAGGGGAAATACCCGGCGTCGAGCAATAGTTCCTGAACATCACAACAGAGTTAGCAACAACAAAACAAAACCCTACAAAACAAACAAAGGGTTAGCATGCAATGCAGTATGCTTATTTGTTTTCAAAGTATCCGGCTTGGCATTCAGTTTTGACCCTTCTGCAAAGCCTGGGTTAACTTCTCATTTCTTTCCTTCAAGCTCTCAAACTCCTCCAAACTGATAGTGGCATGGGGTGGTGCTGAAGATGATTCAGGCATATCTTCTATGGTAAAGGGCATCCCAGAGAATTGAGCCCTGGCACGGGACCATTCATAATATTGTGCTGATGCCACATTGCTGCACTTCCCCAAAATGGTTATTCCCTTGGTTTGAACATTATCCCAGGCCCAAGCAGCCTGCCTAACAATAGCCAGATTAGGCTTGTTCTCATAATAAAGAGTCTCAACCAAGTCCTGTGCCTTAGGAGTGTGGACCAGTGCATAGCCCAGTTGTCTTTTGAACAGCAGAGGGTTGTAATTGATACTACCCTTAACTCCTATTAGGGGCACATTGGGAAAATGCCCACAGCTGGTGATGATATCCCTGCCTTTGGTGCTTTGAGTGCACCATCTGATATCAGCTGAAGTTAGAGCAGTGAGTCTCTTAGCCCAGTTTCCCTGCTGATGAGGGTTCAAAAATGCATCTGTCCTGGGTAGATGCCTGAGAAGCCAAGTGTGGAACAATGGAGCACAACACCTCACTAATCTTCCCCTCTGCTTTTCATTCCTCTGATGCACTGAGTAATAGAGATCCCCCAACAAAGTGGGCACTGGGTTCTTCAAGATGAAAAGATGGATTGCATTCTTGCTAATGAATCGAGGCTCATCTGCAAACAGCACAATTCCATATATACTCAAGGCCAATAAAGCACAGACAGCTTTCCACTCTCCTAAAGAAGCTTTCAGGGTAGCTTGAGAAATCAAGAAATCCAGATGGAAACCAGGGATTCCAGCCTTGGAAGTCATATGCTGCTCAATCAGAACAGGTTCCAGATGCAAAGCCTTTGCTACTTCTCCATTACCAGGAAAGACCATCTCAGGGTTGAAAGGGATTCCACCCCTGATAGGTATACCAATCAATGATGAGTATTCTTCCAATAGAGGGCCCAACTGAAAGTCTTGGAAAGTAAAACACCTCAATGGGGGATCATAAAACTGAATGCAGGTGTGAATCAGGCTTCTCTGTGAAGGGTCCAGATCCATAACCATATCAAGTATATCTCCACAGTGTTCCCTGAACAATGGTATATGGTCTGGAGTGATCAGGGTCTGAATTCTCCTGATGTCAGATAGCTCTGGCTGGAAAAAGTGATAGGTGATGTTGCTCTTTTTAGGTTCCATGATGCTGAAGATGAGTAGAGACAGGTGCTGATGATAACACTGAAGAAAGGGCCACTGATTGGCTGGTGCAGGTGACTGAAGCCAATAGCTGATAGCTGAAACAGATGCTGATGAAGATGGGTCAAATACTGAAGATGGGGTCAAAACCAAAACCAAATGAAGATGGATACCCTGAAACACAAATAAACAAATGTCAATATGATGCAATGATTATGTATGCAAATGATATGCAAGGGTTTGTGACTGAGCTGAATCTGATCAATTGCTCTGATATAAGTCCATGTGTGTAAGAAATCCAGATGGAGGTCTATAAGTCCAGTAACCAAGGTGGGGGACTCAAATAAAGAGCCACATGTCCAGGGTTTAGAATCACAAGAACTGTTCCAACATGGAGTATTCTTAATCAAGTCAAAGTAACAGGGTATTCTGAGGTCAGGGTACCTGCAAACCTGTAAACAGCCCATCCCCCTCACAGGTGGTGTTCTAGAACAAGGATCCTCAGACTTGGATCAGTTATGAGAAGTGTAAACACTTCCAACCCGGAGGTACAGTGTTTACAATAACCATAAAAGTTCCTCCTCTAATTCACCTCAGTTTCTGAAGGTCAATACTAAAAGGTCATCCAGACTTAGCAGGCTTCCCAGATAGCCCTAGTATTGCAGGAAATCTGCAACACAGAGTTCTCAAGAAGAAACCCATATCTGAACCGTGTCTCATATTCCCGCACCAGACCGAGATGGAATGGGAAAGAATATGATTCACTCTAGCCTAGGTGTCACTCAGGTCCCAGGTATAGGACCTTAACTCTCAATGGAACACCCACCCACCAAAGCAAACAACAGATCCAGCCAGCAACACAGTATGACAATATGATAATATATGCATAAAGCTATAAAGAAAGCAATAAACAAAACTGTACATAAAGCAAAATAAATACAAATACACAAACACAAATAAGCACATAACACCCCAGTAAACACAAATCAAACAAGCGCTAGGAGGAACCCACAAAAAGAACCAGAAGCCCTGGTTGCAGTATAAGGTTCCCCAGCAGAGTCGCCAAGCTGTCGCTCCCGATAAATGGGGAATGGCCCAAATAAAGGTACAGACGCGAACGGTCGGCGAAAGGGACAGTGAGAACACACAGCTGTGAACTCACTGGAGATGAATAGAGTCGCCAGCTAGGCATTTTTATCCCGGAGGAAAGGTAATGCTGCATAGACCTAGAAAGATATGGATAAGACGGTTGCGAACCAGAGAGACTGAGAAAGGGGGTTGGTTACAACCTGGGAAGGTATTAGCACCCAGATTGTCCGTCGTACTCGACGGGATCCACGCTTAAAAGATTTGTGTTTTAAAGGGGTAGTGTCAGTGCAATTTGTGTGTAAAGAGCTGGAAAAGAATGTACAGGTGTCAGTGTAAAAGAAGTGAAGTGTATAAGTGAAGTGTCAGTGCAGAACAAAGATGAAATGCTCATGATAATGAGGCTGAAAGAATAAAGCTAGAAGAGGGGGAATATACAGAGACTTTTGTTCGATAACCGTTAAGTTATGCCTACGTATCCTCTCGTGCAATGAGGAAGTCAGAACACCGTAGTTCGACTCAAAGAGACTGAAAGGATGAATTGACTTGTGAACTACTTACTTGTCTATGCTCAAGTGTATGACCTGTCTGGCTCAGGTGCAAACTGTCTTGCATTAGACGGAAGAAGCTAGTTCTCGTCTGTGAGTGAATGAGATGAGAAAAGAATCCCGGAGGAGACGATTATTGTTTGTTTTTGTGCTTTCAGTCTTTTATTGCTTTTCTGGATTTGTCATAAGTTAATGAGCTTAAGCCTAAACCAATGGATTTAGCAAACTCATCACATCTTCCCTCTGATTAGGGGTAATGGGAATACCTTAAGTGTGAAGTCAGCTTCTCACACTTAATCACCATGGTGTAGGGTTAAGATCATTAACCTACTTGTGATTAATTAGATGTTTTTGTTGTTTTTGTTTAGTGTTAAGTAATGAGATTAAGCCATAATCAAGGATTAAACAGACTCATTACACCATCCTAATAGAAGGATAATAGATGAGAATGTTTAAGCTGAGGAAAGCTTCTCAACTTAATCCATGATTAGGGATTAAACTCATGACAAAACAAGCCTTTGGTTAAGTGGATTTTATTTAATGATATGATGATGAAGTGATTTTTAGGGTTTGTAAGACAACTTGAGGGGGACTTGTCCATTAACACTAGGGTTAGTCCTTCTTAACCATTTAAGGAAGAATTAGAACCCTAATGCAAGGCCCAAGTTACAAGTGTGATGCCTTGATGATTATTATGTGAATTGATTAAGAGGTTTAAACACATTAAGGGTTCAACACTTAGGATTAAAGTTATACACTCCATCCTAATAGAAGGATGCAGGCAGAAGCTTAATCACAAAGCCTTAAAGCCTTTAGGGTTTAGTCCCTGATTATGAGATGAGAAGAGAAGACTCAAAGAAGACACAAAGGCAAAACTAAGAGGGGAGACTAATCAAAACCCTAATCATTGTCATGCTTGGTTGTTCCTAAGGTTTGTGAGGTTTTCAAGGGAAATCTTCAATGGAACCACCAGGAGGCAGATGAAAGGATCAAGAGAAACAAAGCAACTTGCTTCATTCAAGAAGTCAAGTCACTTGAAGAAAGAAAGTGGGAATAAGAAGAATGAGCAAGCTCAAACTCAAACACATATATAAATGCAGCATGGATGCAAGAGAGAGATGAGAAGAAAGTATGAGAAGTGAAGGCAAATCCACTTCTCAGAATCACTTACCACCTGAAAGGTTAGAAAAGGAATGCAATGCAATGCAAAATGGGATGAGATGACATGATGAGAAACAAAACCAGAAGCATTCACATGATGCTAATGATTTTATGAGATGTTACAAACATGAGGCAGCACATGGAAATGATCATACAAGTTCATGAATGCAAATGAAACAAGCTAAGGACCATGAACATACATGAAAAGTTATGAAGTGCACATGGCATACAACATGGCAAATACATGATGCACTGATCAAACATGCTTTCAATATGTCTTATGATGTCAAATGAATCAAATGGATGCTTGAAATGTCATGGCAAGTCATGTTATGCAAGAGAATGCAAGATGGGTGCATATGGAAGCCCAAATTAGGGTTTATGAACCATACATCAAACAACAATCAAAATCAGAAGCAAAACATAAGATAAAAAATTAAAAATGCCACTCAAAGGACCCCTAATCCTATACTAAACCAATGCCCAAAGGAGAAGCTTCAACTCTTAACCAATTTCAAGTTATGGCTTTCCTAAGTTTTCTAGGGTTTTAGGGTTCCTAAACAAGAAAATTATCAAACAAATGGAAAATGAAAGATCAAATCATGGCCATTTAATCTCACAAACTACATGCTAAACACAATGCAATGCAAGAAGAATCAATGTCCAACTCTTCATGGATAGGCAGAAATGATTTTTAGAACTTTGGATCAAATTAATGCATAAAAATGATTTTAAATCAATGAAAAATTCTCAAAATGCATCAAGATCAAAAAATAAATTTGGTTTGAAGGTTGGACAATGTTTCTAAATGTCTTAGAACATTTCATGAATTTTTTGGTGATTTTTAAATACCTAAAAGTATTTTTAATAAATTAATTTCCATTAATCAATTAAAAATAAACTTTTAAATATTTAAAAATACATTTTTAATGCTAAAAATGAAAATGAAAATATTTTTGTGTCTTAAAAATTAATGAAACTCTTGACAAAAAGTTTCATAATTTTTAAAACAATTTTACTATTTTTAATAAATTGTGGAAGTTAAATGAAAGAAAATGAAATAAAAAATAAAATAAACTGAAGTATGCAGGATGGAAGGCCAGGATTCATTCTGGGCTTGGAAGCATTGACTGCGCGCCAGATCTTGTGGCCCACATTCAAACTGGGCTAAACTTAATTAATTAATTAAATTAAACCTAATTAAACTAATGACATGATCTGAGCCATTGGATGCGCGCGGGAAAAGACTCAGTCAACTCATCCAACGCCTGAAATTCAAACTGGAAGCCCTAACCCTAATTACATATTAATGACTTTCAGGCTGCCGGAGAAGACTTCCGGTCGTCTTCTCCGGCCAGCACCCTCCCTGAAAAATGCTAACTTTCACCCTAGCTCACTAAAACCTAATTTCTCTGCCCAGAAACCATCCCCAAACATCATAGAGTAAGAATCAACAGCCAAAACACATTTATTTTTCATAATAAGGCTGAATCGAAGCAAAAGGGGTTTAGGTCAAAAATTTTCAGGAACACCATACATGCTCAAAACTCAATGATTTTCGAAACCAAACATATCATCATGATCAGTGGAACATAGAGAACCATTTAAGAACTTAAAAATAAGCTTCTGGAAAAAAAGTTCATGAAGCTCACCTGAACTGGAGCTTTGATCTCTGGCACTTTCTGGCTAGTCCTTTGGCTCAAACAGGTCCCAATGATCCCCCTTTGAAGCTTTGGATACTTGGTTGGAGTCTAAATAGCCTCTTGAGTGAGTTTGCAGAAGCTCTGACCAAGGGAGTGTGAAAATCGTGTTTGTGATATGGAGGGTCTCAGGCCAAAACAAGGGTTGGTTTCTGGTCCATGAAGCAAGGTGAGTTGATATGTGGAATTTGTTTTTGTGTTTATGGCTTGTGGAAACAGATTCGAAGGCTTTTGCTCTATGGAGTGAAAATGGAGAAGTGATGCTATGACTTGCTTCAGGCTGGCTTGATGTATGAAATGGCTAGCATTTTGTCCACATAAACCTCTCTCATTGGTCAGATGATGTGACCTGCCCTTTATTGATTGGTATGGCCACTTTTGCAAAAAGTCCACTTTGTTGTAAGAGAGGCATGGGCTTGGTTCTAGGCTAGTACAAGCATGGGGGCTGGCGCATCATGGTGTGTGAGTGAAGCTAGAAAGGTTCAATAGCCAATGCAGCAAGTGGGTGAAGTGTGATCATGAGTTTTGCAACTTGCTTACTTTTGAAACTTCATGAAAATCCCTTGCCTTGCCAACCATGAACATGAGAAATCTTGGTCCAAATATGATTTTTAGGTCACATGTGATGTTTGTGCCTTGGTTTGATATGAACTAGAAGTTACAATTTGCCTTGGTTCATGATTTTGCAAATTTTCCAATTGGTGCATATCTTGAAAATTAGTGATTTTTGCCAACTTTGACACACCATAACTTTTGATCCAAAATGAATTAGGTCATGTTCTTGTACTTTTTGTAAAGGGAAAGATCTAATCTACAACTTTCATGACCAAAGTTTTTCCATTTGAAGCATTTTTGGATCAAAAAGTAAGGTTTGAAAAGTGACCTAAATTGACAAATTCCTTAAAAGTCAACTATGCCCTAAAAAGTCAACTTTGCAAAAACTTCAAATTCTTGAATTTTGTGAACTTCAACCTTCTTCCATGATCAAATAAAGATAATATACACTCAAAATGATGAAGATCACCCCTTGGTTGGGTCATTGGGGGCCTCAGATGCCTTGATTTTGCACTGACTTGTCTGAAAAGTCAACTCTTGATCAGATGACTTCCCCATGGAATTTCTTCATGAAAATTGATATGAATACTCCCTATACCATATAGAGACCAATGGAAACAAGAATGACCAAAAAATTTGGAGTTATAGCCTCTGAAACCAAAACCCTAATTTTGGGTCAACTGTGCAGTCAAACTTGGCTCTGCATTCACACCAATCCCAGTTCTTGTGATTCTTTGGCATTCTTGACTTTGAAAGGATGTAATATGATATAAGAACACACATGGATCCCTTTGAAGTGATTAGTGGCCTTTGGGGTGGCTCAAGAAGCTCTTGGATTGCTCAGATCACAAACCCTAGGTGCAGATGACTTTGAATCTATGCAGTGAATCAAAATGAGATGTGAGATGATATGATTGTGTTTATGCATATGAAATGATCACAAGCCATGGTGTGAATGGGTGAGGGCAAATTTGGGGTGTTTACAGACTTTATGCTCTTTCCCGATTTTTTTCACTTACACTTTTAAATTCTGGGTTTTTTTGTTTGGATTTAAACGTGCCACATTCTTTTTGTGAAATAAAACTTCCATATTTAGATGGAAGCTCTGCATCAACAAAATTACCTTCTGCATCCCTAAGAAACATGGTTGATAAAAATGTTCTAAACCCTCTTAGTCATTTTCCGGCCAATTTGAGATAAAAAGGTCTTCTATCATCATTAATGTTGAAACACCTCTAAGAAAAACATACACATTGTGCGTTAGTACAAGTAATTTAAAAGACATAATAACTTGTCATAATTAAAGACATAATTATGGTACCTTTATCTCATTCCAAATTTTTTCTTTAGCTTCGTTCAACTGTTTATTCTCCAATCATCACAAGTAATTGGAACCTCATTCCTTACAAATGCACCAATAAAACTTGTCAAAATATAACTGTTAGGCTCAATAAGAAGGCCTTGTGGGCTCCAATTCACATCTAATATGATGCCTCTATCTCTATCACGAATCACTTTCTTCATAACTGTTATTCCTCTTTTAATCATGAATATAATCATCATGTGGGGTATCCTTGTTAGTAGCCATCTAACCTATAATAAAGAAAACAAGGATATCAAATATAAATTATGATGAAAGTACTTGTCTAAGTTATAAATTATGATACCAAATGATATATAAAATGAAAAATAATGAAGAGCATATAAATTTATTGAAAATGACATAATATATAACATTTTATTATATTACCTCTTTCACTGACATTGCTTTCTTTTCTTGGTTGGTATATGAATTACTTGTTTCTTAGCAATGCGAACAGATGAATTGATCTAAATTTCCTCGTTATGATCATTTCTGATATATGACTCATCCGCTATAAGATCCTCATATTGATCATTTCTATTATACATCTCATTCCATCTAATTCATGACTCATTCTTAACATCAATATCACATTGATCTACACTGCTATCATCAACCACTTTGTTAGATAAAATCACTATAGACCATTTCGTACTCGTCGGGTCAGTGACATAGAACACTTGTTTAGCTTGAGATCCTAGAATAATAGGCTCATCTTTGTACCCCATCCTATTAAGATCCACTTGCAAAAATCCTGACTTATACATTCATATGCCACTATTATTTACCCACTTGCAACCAAACATAGGAATTTGAAACTTCTAGTAATCAAACACCCAAATATCCTCAATAACTCCAAAATATGACAGATTTGCATATTTGGGGTTTAAGTCTTTCATACTTGAAATGTGCATTGCTTCAGCTAGCATGGTGACACCACTATTTTGCATAGTACTTTTATCATCTTGTTCTTTGGTATAAAATGTGTATCCCTTAATTGCGTATGCGCTATGAGAAAACACATGCAAACTTGGACCATATGCCAAACATCTCAACCTTTCTATTACTTAAGTGGGATCTGAAGAGCGCTTCCAATGAATATGATCCTTTAACCATTGTATAAAACTTTGATTGTGCTCTCGTACTATCCAATTTTCATTTCTATTATGATTTAACCTTCGGAGTACATCCTTGTGCATTTCAACATATGGATCAACCTCATTATCATTGTGCAGAACATACAAATGCACTTGATCCCGTTCATCCCTTGATATTGTCACAATTTTATTTCCAATTAATTTTTTACCTTCCTCTTTTCAAAAATATGAGTTTTGGGGAGTCCAATCGATTGAACATTGGACAAATATTCAGTATAAAACTCAACTGCTTCTTCAACAATGTATCGTTCAATAATACAACCCTCTGGTCGACTTTATTTTTTCACGTACCCTTTTAATATTTTCATATAACATTCAGCAAGGTACATCCATCTCATATAAGTTGGCCCACAAAATAGTGTCTCTTTACAAGATGAACAACTAGATGTACCATTATGTCAAAAAAAGAGGGAGGAAAATACATTTCAATCTCACACAAGGTAATAACCATTTATTTTTGTAGTGTTGGTAAGATCTCAAGATCAATCACCTTACTACAAATTGACCTAAGGAAATACACAATTTAGTTATGGCGCTTCTTACTTTTTCTGGAAAAATAGAACATATACCTATTGGTAGAAAATGTTCCATTATAATATGGTAATCATGTGTCTTTAAACTCTTCAACTTGAGGTCTTTCATAGACACAAGTGTTCTAATATCTGAAGAGTATCCTTCTGGAACTTTAACTTCACTCAGAAACTTACACAATATATTTTCCCCTTTCTAGATAGAGTAAAAGCATCATGTGGTAGATATGTTCGTCTTCCTTTCTTCACGGGTATTAATTTAGTTCTTATTCCCATTTTTAACATGTCCTCCCTTGTTGTAAGGTCATCTTTAGACTTTTCTTTTATATTGAGTAACGTACCAATAACACTTTCAAATACATTTTTTTTCAATATGCATAACATCGAGAAAATGTCTCTCGTACAAAGACTTCTAATATGGAAATTCAAAAAATATCGACCTCTTCTTCCACCCACATTTGACAACCTTATGTGCAAAAGGCTTGCCAAACTTAGTATGCACATCTTTCACCTTTTCAAAAACTTGGTCACCTGACAATGCTGTGGAGCTTTATGATGTTCGATGTCTCCATTGAATGCTTTTCTCCATCCATGGTAGTGATGTTTAGAATTTAAGAATCTACGATGACCGAGAAACACATTCTTCTGACAAAGTTCCAATCACGTCGTTTAGGTTCTATCTTCACAAATAGAACACACACGTTGACCTTTAATGATATACCCAGATAGATTCTCATATGCTGGAAAATCATTAATTGTGCAAACAACATCGCCCTCAAATTGAAAATTTCTTTCATGTATCCATCATAAACCTCCACACCGTTCTCCCACAAAATCTTTAAATCTTAGATCAAAGGTGTCAAGTATACGTCTATGACATTCCCTGGTTGTTTAGGCCCAGAAATTAACATAGATAACATCATGTACTTATGCTTCATACATAGCCATTGAGGTAGGTTATAAATCATAAGAATCATGGGTCATATGGTATGTGAGATACTTTGAAGACCATGCGGGTTCATTCCATCAGTACATAATGCCAAGTGAAGGTTTCTTGCTTCTTCTCCAAAGTCAGGATAATCATTTTCAATTTTCAACCACTGTGGTGAATCAGCCGGATGTCGATACTTTCTATCATTAATTCTTTCATCAGCATGCCAAGTCAGGTGTCTTGCATTAGTTTCACTACGAAACATGCGCCTAAATATCGAAATTATAGGAAAATACCATAGGACTTTTGCTGGAGACAATTTTTTTCTTATATCGAGACAAACCACATTCAGGGCACTTAGTTAATGATGCATATTTGTTTCGAAACAAAACGCAATCGTTTGGACAAGCTTATATCTTATCATAGCTCATGCCAATAGAGTGCAACATTTTTTTGGCCTCATAGGTTCGATTAGGAAGAACATTTTATCCGGTAGCATTTCTCTCATAAGGGCCAACAACTCGGTGAAACTTTTATCCGACCATTCATTGCCCGCCTTTATGTAATACCCATATATAAAGGACATACTTCAAAGTATATTTTTCATATATATAAAATATCAAGTTTTTTATTGAAATACACAAGTTCTTAGCAACACATTGCATAAGTATAGCCACTACAACATAAGGTACTAAAACAAGGCTATAAATTATACAAGATGTTCAAAAGAATGCAAAAGTCTATGAACTAGATCTGAAGATCTCAAAAGTCCACAGTGGAAGACAAAGCCATCAAACAAGTAAAGATAATCAAATCGCCTTATCTTTACCCTTTTCGGAACCTGAGGTACCTGAAATAACAACATCAACATGGGGTGAGATAAAACATCTCAGTGAGTTCCCTATCTTAGAGTTCTCTTGGCTCTAAGGGTTTGTTCCTACATAAATCTCACAAGTTCCACAAACCAACTCACACAAGGACTGATAACAAAGGGGAACTAAGGTCCACACATGATCTCAAAATACAATAAAAGAAATGTCTACCTCAAGTCCTTACAGATGCTTCTCGTGGGACTAAGGACAACCCACCTCAAGGCTTACTCAATACCTTACGAAGGATTGAACATAACACTCTCTTCAATCTTTACGGATGCTTCCCGTGGGACTAAAGGTAACCCACCTCAAGACTTACTCAAGATTAACACATAACTAGGATAGCACTCGACTCAAGTCCTTATGTATGCTTCGCGTGGGATTAAGGGAAACCCACCTCAAGGCTTACTCAAGACCTTTCGGAGGACTTGTGACCTACACTCATCAAACCACAATCCACATTTAATTAATTGGTACCTCAAGTCTTTACGAATGCTCTTGCGAAACACAAGGTAACAATGAAGAGACTTAATCAAGACGTTACGGAGGACCTCAAAACAATACATAATTCATGATTCACTTTAGCTTAAGGGAAACCTTAACACCTCACAAGTCGTACCTTTCTTTATTTCCATTAACTCACACTTCCATTAACTCACACTTCCAAAAGTTATGAATTAAAGAAAACAAAACTGAAACTTCCAGGTCTCGATGAGCGAGGGTTCAGCTCGCTGAGCAAGGAACCTCCTGTATTTCTCGCTGAGCGAGCTCTGCATTTTCTAGAAAACTCAGCTTACGGGAAACTTATCATTCCATGCCAAAAATCATCCAAAACACCAACCAACATAGGAAACAACACTAAACATATTCATATGCATAATGTGAGCAACATAGTTAGATTTAATCGAGTTTTTAACCGTTTAAATCATCTGTTTTCAAGATTTCTACCAAAAACCCTAAACTCATAAACTTCAAAACTCAACCAAAAACTAAAACAAAAGTATCTAACTATAAACCCACCTCAAGATATGAAGATTAACAAAAGAAACGAGTCGATTCGACGGACGGATGATTGAGAATGATGAATTTGAAGTTTTGGGGTTTTTCTCTCCTTCTTCTTCTCTTCTCTTCTCCCCTTCTTTTCCTTTTTCTTCTTTTTCTTACTAACTAACTTTTTTCTCTATGTTTTCCTTATATATAAACAAAATATATAAAACTTAATTTCTTACCAATGGGTCCAAAAATAGAGAGTATCCAAAAATGTCTCTTAATCCTTAATTTAAATAAAACCTCGGCATAAATAATATTAGTTATCCAACTTAAATTTCCATTTACTCTAAATGGTTTTTCATTAAAATTTCTTAGAATAAACCGGAAATCTTATTGGTATTAAACAATATTATTCGGAGAGTTAAAATAAATTACGGGGTGTTACACTTTAAGTTGTACAACTTTAATACCGTAAACAGTCTTGTGAATTTAGTGCAACCTTTATACAATGGTTTCTCCGCATCGCTTACCAACCTCTCAAACATTTTGGGACAATCATAAAGATCTTCTTCAAGTGCTTCTGCAATCTCTTCTACTCGATCACAATCGTATATTTCCTTGTCTTTGTCGTCTGAAGCATAGGTCGTATTACTTTTCCCCTCGGTTCAACATTCTGATTAATTTTCTCACCATGAAATATCTGACACTTATAACTTCGATCAATTCCATGCATCAGTAAATGAGATTTCAATCCATCTGCGTCAACCTTACCCACATAACAACAACCCAAGCAAGGAAATTTCATTGGACTGAGGTCTTTAACGTGTTGAACAACAAACTTAACGAATTCCAATACCCCGTTCTCGTACTCTCTGGACAATCGATTGGAAGACATCTATTTTTTATCCATGGTTTCCCTACTTATTAAGGTAAACAAAAACACTACAGTAATTATTCACACAACTAATTAAAAGAACATAAAATAAGATTTTCCTAATAAAAACACTTTCACGTCACAGAAAGAAGATTAATACAAAATTTTTATTTCACGTAACGTCTACCATATGAAGATTTGAGTGCAAGAATAAGCCATAACAAGTCAACAAATTAATCAATATCTATAACACTCTATAACAAGTTCATGCATAATTCAAGCATTTCATATTTATAATCTTACCATTTTGTAGCATATTTTCAAATTAACATGAGCATTCAAACTGATTTCAAACACATAACATTGCAACACTTAACTAATAATTCAAATTGGCATACCATTTGCAAAAGACTAACAACTCAAATGTTAGTCCCTCATTTTCAAAACAGATTAAACAATTCCAAAGCAACTAAATTGACATGTCTTCATCAACTTGACACACCATTGCCATTAGCAAATAGATTTAATATCAAATCTCAGTTGGCATCATTCATCTCATGGCCTACTAATTTCATAACATCCCTAACACATAGCTAATAGCTTCATGACTAATCACACTAACATTAACATAACACAACCTTATTTGTTTCCATTACATAACATTAACTGTCTCCAAATTAATCAAGCTTTTATAACAAGTTAAACATACAACCAAGCCAATTCCCTATTGACATGTCACTTAATTTCATATTAGTTAAAGCCATCAACTAACATAGACATCATAATTCAATTAACATTAACACCTCATGACAGTTCAATAGCAATTCTACCAAATTCATATTTTTGTGTTCATCATAAAATCCAACTTTCCTAATTTTTTATTGAAATTCTAACATCCTAGCCTCTAACATTTCAGTATATGCTAATTTTCTTCTTAACACTACTAATCAATTTAATTTATCATAACTGAATTTTTCAAATATAACAACTAATCCTAACATTCACTAACATTTTATTCAAAACCATCGTTTTCAAGAGTTCGAAGCAAGGTCGCTGTGGATGAATCCTGGCCTGCTTTACCAAACTGAAAAGAAGAAATCTTACGTTAACCCTAACAGAAAAATAAGAAATCTTACCGAAATGGTGGAGAACGGTGGAGGGCAATGAAGGAAGGACGACAAAGAGACTATAACTGAGACGGTGGAGGACGGTGGTGAGAGTTATTCGTTCATTCGTTTGTAGCAGAGAGGGAAAGAATAGAGAAATGAAAAATCGAATACTTATACTATTCAATTTTTTATTTTAATTAATAAGACCTTAGACAATGCTGGCTAATATAGGTCTTTAGCAGCGCTTTTGACAAGCGATGGCTAATATGGGCCTTTAGCAGCACTTTTCAGATTTTTTTAAAAAAATTTATATGACTCTAGACAGCGCTTTTGAGAAAAGCGCTGGCTAATATAGGCCTTTAGCAACGCTTCCTAGAAGTGCAGTCTAATGTGGTTCTTTACCAGCGCTTTTCAAAAAGCTTTGTGTAAGGTAGGCCTTTTAGCAGCGTTTTTACTCTTTTTCGTATACAACTTCCGTGTTTTATTTTTTATTTAACTTATAGCAGTACTTTTGCAAAAGAGCGTTGACTAAGGTGCGCTAGTAAAATTCATTTTTGACGTAGTAATGGAAGTTACTTTATTAAATAGGTTCATCATGGTAAAGTTCTATCACAAAAATGACAAAAATGTTTTTCTTAGTATAGGACAGTTGTTTCATTCAGTGGAAAATTTTCTTAGGATATGGTCACTATCTCATTTGACATGAGCATTTGGTCAATATCACATGCTATCATATATAAAAATTTGTATCTAAGTATTCACAAACCATATTTCTTTTTACAAATAATTTTTCCAGATTCTCAAACATTAAGCATTTGACTTTCAAAGAACCGAAAGACATGCTTAAACAATTGGTTTCATGTTAGGCCATGCTAAAACAATAACAAAAATAGCACTTCGGTGTCCATACATAACATTAAAAGATGATAATTTAAATGGAACAAAATTTTATGATTGGATTAGTATTTAGAATATTACATGTTACATGTATGCTTATTACTGTTAAAGGAGAAGAAAGTCCTATTGTTTTGTATTTTGTGTTGTAAAAGTTACTTAAGAAGTATTTAGATTTTATGTTCATGTAAGTCTATTTTATGTTTATGTGATATTTTGTTGTAAGTATATTTTAGTTAATATATATTTCACAATTAATGTAACAAAATATTGACATTTGACTTGTTGAGATTCAAGTGTGAGTCCCATATCAATTAGAAATGGAGGAAATATTGTATATTAAAGAGGAGTGACCTATATTCTAATCGCCTTAAGATTTTGGGTGAATATGTTATGTCAATATCTTTAAAATCTTGAACGTTTGATTTATTGAGACTTCAGACGCTCTCAAACTCCCAAGAAATGGTATCATAGCCATGGTTAGGCTCAGTGGAGGAGCGGAAGTGAGATTAAGACTAGTGATGTGGGTGATCGAATCACACTTGTAGGAGAGTTTTTTGGAATTCAAGTATGGGTGGTTAAGTCTCACATCGAATAAAAACAAAGAAAATATTGAGTATATATGAAATGTGACCCATCATTACTATAAAAAACACATACAATCATGGTTGACAAAGATATATAATCTCGGAGGATCGATCATTGTTAAGTAGCATGTGGTTGTATATGCGTTACTTATAATCATTTTCTAGTACCTGTTGTAGAAAACTGGAATGCACACTACCCATTGTAACGTCCCAAAAATCTAAATTAATCATTTATTTATTATTTAATTAATTTAGAAGGAATTGAGAAGTTTTGGTGATTTTTGGAGAAATCAATACTGCATATGAATGAATGTAATTGTGTTATGTTGGAAAGTTTAGTTGATGATGCTATGACGTTGTTGCTGATTATTCTGTTTAATTTTCATGTCCTTATATGATTATAATGAATTGTCAATTCTCACACTGCCATCTTGGAAATGTTTCCTCTTATGTGGGTAACTTGCAAATAACTAGGAGTAGACTTGCGGTACTGGAGGATTGAGTCTTGGAGCGTTTTCTTTTATTGCTTTAGTAATGTTTAGTGGTGTCCTGCTCTGAAACATGTAACATCGGGTTGGGATCCTTTCCGAACCTCATGTTCTTTTGGTTTATGATGAATTTTCACATTGTTGATGTTATTTTGATTTTTAATATATTTCTTTATGAAGTATTTTATTGACTTGGATTAAGAAGTATGATTCGGCTGCATGGTCATTAAGTTTGTGTGAAAAATGATATGTAACCCGTGTTACGGGACAAGACAATGAGTATTAAATGAGTGTATTTTGATGATTTGATATATGTGACACCTTTCTAATTGATGTTACTCTGAGAATATGAAGTATTTTTATATAAATTATTTGTTGGATAGGAGGGTGTTACATTAGTGGTATCAGAGCAGGACGATTTGTCCGGCTAAGTATCGTTGTTGTCAGTTTGTTGTCAGTCGTTACTTGTTAACGATTATTTCTTTCTGATGTTGTGAGTGTTGTGCAGAATGGTTGGAAACAACACGCATGCTCTTACTGAAGCTATTGTGGAACTTGCTCAGGATACAACTCGAAACAACGAACAATATGAGTTTCGTGCTTTAGAGAAGTTTCAGAGGAACAAACCACCAATTTTTGAAGGAGATCATGATCCCGCGAGCGCACAGAAGTAGCTCAAAGCGATTGAGACAGTTTTCAGGGTGATGGCATGTGCTGATGCGCTAAAGGTACAATTTGCTACCCATATGTTGTCTGAGGAAGATGAGGACTGGTGGGATAATACTCGTCAGCGTTTGGAGGATGCTGGTATTGTGGTGACTTGGACTGTGTTTAACACAGAGTTTCTTAAGAAGTATTTTCCAGAAGATATAAGTGATTTACCTCCGAAATGTGAAATTGAGTTTGTTGTGGATTTAATACTAGGTACAAGTCTGGTGTTAATGGCTCTTTATAGGATGTCTTCTTCGGAGATGAGTGAGTTGAAGAAACAATTAGAAGAATTGTTAGAGAAGAAATTCATTCGACCTAGTGTTTCTCCGTGGGGTGCTCCGGTGTTGCTTGTTAAGAAGAAAGATGGTAGCATGAGATTATGTGTTGATTATCGGCAGTTGAATAAGGTGACTATCAAGAATAATTATCCACTTTCAAGGATTGACGACTTAATGGATCAACTTGTGGGTGCTTGTGTGTTCAATAAGATTTATCTGAGACCTGATTATCATCAGATTCGAGTTAAATCTGATGATATTTCGAATACAGCTTTCAAGACGAGGTATGGTCATTATGAGTATATTGTGATGTCGTTTGGAGTTTCTAATGCGCCTGGTGTGTTCATGGAGTATATGAACAAAATCTTTCACGAGTATATTGATAATTTTGTGGTGGTTTTCATAGATGATATCTTGATATATTCTAAATCAGAAGAAGAACATGATGAAAATTTGAAGGTTGCGTTGCAAGTATTAAGGGAAAAGAAATTGTATGTTAAGTTGTCAAAGTGTGAGTTCTGGTTGAAAGAAATGAGTTTCCTTGGTCATATGATTTTAAGTGGTGAAATTTCTGTGGATCCTTCAAAGATTGATGTGGTGTTGCAGTGGGAGACTCTGAATTCTGCTACTGAGATTCGTAGTTTTCTTGGGTTGGCTGGTTATTATCATAAGTTCAATGAAGATTTTTAAGTTAGCATTGTCGTTAATGCAACTGGCTCGAAAGGGCCAAGCGTGTGTGTGGGATGTTTCTTGTAAGGAGAGTTTTATAGAACTAAAGAAAAAGTTGACAACTGCTCCGGTGTTGGTTTTACCAGATTCGAATGAGTCCTTTGTGGTTTATTGTGATGCTTCAAAGATGGGTCTTGGTGGAAGTAGTTGCTTATGCTTTAAGACAGCTAAGAGTGCATGAGAGGAATTACCCTACGCATAACTTAGAATTGGCTGTTGTGGTATTTGTGCTGAAAAATTGGAGACAATATTTGTTTGGTTCTAAATTTGAAGTGTTCAGTGATCATAAAAGTCTGAAATACTTGTTTGATAAAAAAGAATTGAATATGAGGCAGAGAAGGTAGCTAGAATTGTTAAAGGATTTTGAGTTCGATTTGAATTACCATCCTGGTAAGGCAAATGTAGTGGCTGATGCTCTGAGTAGAAAGTCATTGCATATTTCGATGCTTATGGTGAGAGAAATTGAAATGATTGAGCAGTTCAGAGACATGAGTTTGTTGTGAGAGACGACTGCATAGAGTGTGAAATTGGGTATGTGGAAACTGACTAGTGGGATTATGGAAGAAATTCGTGAGAGTCAGAAATCTGATTTGAAATTAGTTGACCAATTGATGTTGGTTAATCATTGTGATGGAGGTGAGTTCCGAATTGATGAAGATGGAGTTTTGAGGTTTCGAGATAGAGTATGTATTTTGGATGTTCTTAGAATTAAAAAGAGTATTTTGGAGGAAGGACATCGAAGTCGACTGAGTATTCATCTTGGTGCTACGAAGATGTATCAAGATCTACATAATTTATTTTGGTGGCCAAGTATGAAAAGGGATATTGTTGAATTTGTGTATGTCTGTTTGACTTGTTAGAAGTCAAAGATTGAACATCAGAAACCTTCAGGTATGACGCAGCTGTTGAACGTTCTTGAATGGAAATGGGATAACATTTCCATGGATTTTGTGACTGGGTTACCGAAGACTACAAAAGGTAATGATTCGTTTTGGGTGATCGTGGATAGATTAACTAAGTCGGCTCATTTCTTGCCGACGAAGATTAATCATTCTATGTAGAGGCTACCTGAGATGTATATTGAGAAGATTTTTAGACTACATGGAATTCCTTCGAGTATTGTGTCAGATAGAGATTTGCGGTTTATGTCGAGGTTTTGGAAGAGTTTACAATATGCTTTGGGTACTAAGTTGAGGATGAGTTTTGCTTATCATTCGCAGACAAATGGTCAGACTGAAAGAACAATCCAATCTTTAGAAGATATGTTGAGGGCTTGTGTGATGGACCAAGCAGGATCTTGGGATAGACAATTGTCATTGATTGAGTTTACATACAACAACAATTTTCATGCTAGTATTGGAATAGCTCCATATGAAGTGTTGTATGGTAGACGATGTCGAACTCCATTGTGTTGGTATGAGTCAGGAGAAAGTTCTATACTCGGACCTAGATTTGTTCAAAAGACAACAAAGAAAATTAAGATGATTCAGGAAAATATGAAGACATCACAAAGTCGTTAGAAGAGTTACCATGATAAGAGAAGAAAAGCACTTGAATTCTAAGAGGGAGATCACGTGTTCTTAAGATTTACTCTGATGACTGGTGTGCATTGAGCTTTGAAATCTAAAAAGCTCACTCCTTGTTTTGTTGGTCTGTATCAGATTATGCGGAGGATATGAGAGGTTTTCTATCGGGTGGCTTTACCACCGTCACTTGCGAATTTACATGACGTGTTTCATGTGTCATAGTTGAGGAAGTATATTTCGGATTCGTTGCATGTGATCCAAATGGATGATGTTCAAGTAAGAGATAACCTGACAGTTGAAGCTTTACCTGTAAGGATTGATGGTCGAGAATTGAAGCAATTGCGAGGTAAAGATATTGCTTTAGTGAAGGTATTTTGGGGTGGACCTGCTGGAGAGAGTTGGACCTGGGAGCGTGAAGATTAGATGAAGGAGTCGTATCCGACTCTGTTTACTTCAGGTAATTTTCGAGGATGAAAATTCTGTAAGTAGGGGAAAGTTATAATGCCCCAAAAATCTAAATTAATCATTTATTTATTTATTTATTTATTTATTTTATTTAGAAGGAATTGAGAAGTTTTGGTGATTTTTGGAGAATTTTGGAGCAAAGATTATTTTTAAATAATAAAATAGAATAAGTAATTAGTGTATTATTTATATATAATTATTATTGATCGTACCTGGAGATCAGGATCTGATACGGCTGGCCTCGAGTGTTGTTGAAGGACGGTTGATGAGGAGAGGAGGGGGGTGTACCTGCAAGGCACTCCGATGCTGAAGTAAGACACTGAGCAAAGAGTGAGCAAGTACAAGAATTAAGGTCAGAGAATTGAATACCTGACCCTCCCAAATGAGAGGGTTTATATAATGGGCTAAGTAGAATATTATTGGACCACACCGTTGGGCGTGGATCGCGGAATCCGTAAAGATAGGTAACGGTCAAAACTAGCCGTCGGAGGACTTCGTCTTGGTCGGTATAACCTTGGTCGACAAGGACCATTATTCTCAATATTGCTCGACGTCGAGCGTTCTGCAGAGCCGGTTTTCCTGGCCCAATTCTGGGAATTGGGCCTGCCCAGAACAATTATTATTAAAAATATTAAGAAAAGGGAAAGGTGGTTATATAAAGGAAAAAGAGTAAGGGTAATTTTGGATATCCATGGAATGAGATAATTGTCTAAAGAAAGGAATACAATCAGTTTTTCATTGTATCGTGTTTTTGTGAAGAGTTCCGAGGAAGAGAAGAGAGGAGCCTAAGACATGAATAGTTGCTAGAAACCTTGGAGGAAGAAGGATAAGTTGTGGAATTTTCTAAGGTACGGGGAGTTTTCGTGGCTTATTATAGTTTTATAGGACTTGATTGTGGATAGTTTGGGTTTCTTGTAGATTTTAGAGTAATGGTTGTATTTGATGAAATGGAGTGCATTCTGAATGATATATGTCAATGTATGTGCATTATGTGAGTAAATTGATGCATTTTTTATGTTGAAAAAAAACTGATTTTTGAGGCATTTGAGGTCAAAACACAATAGAAAATGTTTTGGGGTAAAATCGGGTTTTGTCGCACTCTGACACGGGTCGTGTCACACAACACGGGCACCCCTGTCAACTTTTTGGTTGGGAAAAACAATTTTTTGGCTCCAATGTGCCTGACACGGGCCGTTTCACAAGACATGGATGGTCGTGTCAGACCACTATTTATGTTGTATTTTGATATTTAGAGATTTTGGGGACAAAGGCCTCTAACACGGGTCATGTCACAAGACACGGGTGGCCATGTCAGGTGACTGTATTGGTTGTTTTTTATGCATTTTGATGCTTTCTCGTGCCGATTCTTGTTGTTAAGTTGTTTATTGATGAATAGACGATAAAATATGACTGTATGATGATTTGTTGTTGAATATGGAATGAATGATACAAATAATGATTTTTGATGAACTAAAGTGGAGTCGCATCATTGCATTTCATTGCATTTTATGTTGGGGCTCCTGTCTATTGGTAGCTTCAATCCCATTGTGCGGATTGAAGTGATATGTTGTTTATGTTGTGCTCCCTTGTGGAGGGTTGATGGCCAATATCCATCCATGGAGAAATCGATACCACATGCATTATTTACATATCATTATAGTTGACATTTTATATGAATGAATGTAATTATGTTATGTTGGAAAGTTTAGTTGATGATGCTATGATGTTGTTGATGATTATTCTGTTTGATTTTCATGTCCTTATATGATTATAATGAATTGTGAATTCTCACCCTGCCTGATTGGAAATGTTTTCTCTTATGTGGGTAACTTGAAGATAACCAAGAGTAGACTTGCGGTGCTGGAGGATTGAGTCTTGGAGCATTTTCTTTTATCACTTTAGTAGTGTTTAATGGTGTACTTCTCTGAAACATGTAACATCGGGTTGGGATCCTTTGCGAACCTCATGTTCTTTTGGTTTATGATAAATTTTCACATTGCTGAAGTTATTTTGATTTTTGATATATTTCTGTATGAAGTATTTTATTGACTTGGATTAAGAAGTATGATTCCGTTGGATGGTTATTAAGTTTGTGTGAAAAATGAATGTGTAACCCGTGTTACGGGACATGACAATGAGTATTAAATGAGTGTATCTTGATGATTTGATATATGTGATACCTTTCTAATTGATGTTACTCTGATAATATGAAGTATTTTTTTATATAAATTGTTTATGGGGTAGGAGGGTGTTACACCTATCACTACGGTTGTGATACATAAACGTTGTGAAAATTTTAAGGGTCCTTGGTTCAATTCCCATCAACATCGTTTTTGGGATTTTAATTATTCTGGATAGCGTTCAACATATAACCATAGTTTGATTTATCAACTGTGGTGAAATAACTTGCTTATATATATATATATATATATATATATATATATATATATATATATATATATATATATATATATATATATATATATATATATATATATATATATATATATATATATATATATATATATATATATATATACATGTTCCCAAATTTTAACCTCTATTTTTGTGAATCATATCATACTAGAAACAACAACACACATTTGTGAATCATATTTAAATTCTGGTTATGCAGATACTCCAATGTCATATCTTAATGTTAAGACAATGATTATTTCACTTTAAGAAATAAGAGAATTAAACAATTGTTGTTTTGAAGTGATGCAACACAAATACCAACAGATGTTGAGACAAAATGTTGGGACATCTCAGTCAAGAACACAATACAGAAAAAATTTAAATTGCATAATAATAAGAACACAAAATATATTGACCTAGTTCGGTGTTAACAAATATACATCTGGGGGATATCAATCTGGGATGAAGACTCCGTTAAAGGTCCTTGGTTCGATTTCCATCAATGTCGTTTTTGGGATTTAAATTATTCTGGACAACGTTCAACATATAACCACAATTTCATTTATCAACCGTGGTGAAATCACTTGCTTATATATATATATATATATATATATATATATATATATATATATATATATATATATATATATATATATATATATATATATATATATATATATATATATATATATATATATATATATATATATATATGATTTTATACATTTTCCCAATTCTTAACCTGCATTTTTGTGAATCATATCATACTAGAAACAACAACACACATTTGTGAGTCATATCATACCAAAAATTGTATTACATCAAATCCAAAAATTGTATTACATCAAAACCAAAATGACACAAAATAATCTAAAATTTATACATCATTACATCAAATAATTGTATCTTGGTGTTTTAGTATCTTGTCCTTTGTGTCTTGTCTCTTTGTGTCTTGACTTTAAACACCTATAATGTTAAATAATCACACTTGTTAGTTAATAAACTTAGAATTTATAACTTACAATAAATTATGAATAAAGAATAATATACTTACTTTTATAGTTTTGCCATATGTATTCTTTATGATCGTCACGAATAGCATGCACATCATCTCTATCAACATCATCATATGAGGTTGGAACTTGTGTTGTGTAAGAAGGATTTGAAGGAAAATGAAAATTTTCATCATAACAAGGAATGTATTTTTCTTGGAGAATGATTTACCATATCCCTGATATGTCTGAATGGTCATTCGCATAAAAAAAATTATTTTTCTTGAGAAGCCAAGATGAATGGTTCGACCATATAAGTTGCCTTGCCTAAGTCAACCCGGGTGAATCCTAAGTCATCATTTTGTATACCATTATTATTGGGAACCCATATGCATTTAAATAAGACACTTTGAAAATAACATAATCAATCTTTCAAATCTCCACAATGACACCATGAAACATTCTAGATTCCGCCAATATAGGATTCTTATCCTTCTAACTAGATAAATACGTGGATTCAACATCAACCATAACCCCATTATTTTGCATTGTACTACAATCTTCTTTTGATTTTGTATAAAAGGAAAAAATTACCAATGTCGTATGCAATCCAAGTTATCACACTAAATTTGTGCATGTACGAAAACCATTTAGTTGTATCGTATGCACTATCATCATTATACATATCTTTATTAAATCAATCTATGAATTTCTTATCATGCTCTATCAACAACAACTTGTCACTCATTTAGGGAATTTTTTTTCACGAATGTTTTATGAGTATCTATGTAAGGTCTAACCTCATTAAGATTATTCAATATATAGAAATGTGCTTGAAGAACTACATCCAGAGCCATTGACTTAACATTTAAACCTTGAGTGTACCTACCTTCATAGATGTCAACTTGACGAGACTTTATAATTTCTATAGACTCTGCTTCCGACAAATAATTTGTACAGAACTCAATAGCTTATTCTGTCATGTACCTTTCAACAATTGAAGCTTTCAATCTATGATGTTTCTTCGTATATTCTTTAAAGATCTTCATGTATCACTCTATTAGATACATCGACCTTATAAAAATTGGACCATTCAATTTTATTTCTCTGACTAGATGAACAAGTAAGTGAACCATAATATCAAAAATGATGGATGAAAATACATCTCCAATTGACACAATATTATGGTAGCCTCATCTTCTAATTCATCTAATTTATTTAAATAAAAAACTTTATTACATTAGCATTGAAGAATAAGCACAATCTGGTTATAATTACTCTCACATTTTTTGGTAGGATTCCACAGATAGACATTGGTAAAAGTTGTTGCATTAAGACATGACTATCATGAGATTTTAAACCAATTAACTTAAGACATTTCATTGATACAAGTTTCTTGATGTTTAATGAGTAACCTTGGGAAACTTTGATACCATGCAAAGACTCATAAAACATTTTATTTTCCTTTTTAGATATAGTGTGACATGCCAGAAGCAGATAAGTTATTTTTCCTTCTTCTATTGGAGTCAACTGTTTTTGTATACCCATCGGCTCCATATCAAGATGTGAATTTTTACTATCTTTAGTCTTTCCTGGAATGTTTATAAGTGTTCCAATCAACTATCACACACATTTTTCTCCACATGCATCACATCAAGACATTGTCTTACATCGAGACTGACCAATATGGAAGATCAAAGAACATAAACCTCGTTTTCCATATATTTTTCATAACTGGAGCTTTTTATTTTTCTCTCTTTCGAAAGACGAAATTAATGTGTTTCTGTCTTTGATAAACTTCATCCCTGATTAAAGGTTTAGAGCCATATCAAACTCATACTCTCCATTAAAATCCTTCCACAATCTACTATAAGGATGATCAGATTTTAGAAATTTTCGATACCTAAGGTAAACAATCTTTTTTCCAAACTCAAGTTGGTGATAACATGTATTAGATTCACATATATGACACATTTTATGTCCTTTGACACTATATCCATCCAAATTACCATATGCATGAAAGTCGTTGATTGTGCAAAAGAACATTGCACACATGTTAAACTTTTCACCATAATATGCATCATCAACTTCAATGTCTTCCTCCCACAAAATTTTTGAATCTTTAATTAATGGACTTAGATAAACATCTATGTCGTTTCCAGGTTGTCATGATCCAGAAATCATCATACTTAACAACATATACTTGTGCTTAATGCACAACCAATGAGATAGGTTGTAAATTGTGAGAATAATAGACCACGAAGAATGGTTAGTACTCAAATTACCAAATAGATTCATTCCATCAGTGGTAAGCCCAAGCCTAAGGTTTCTTGGCTCAATGCCAAAATCCGGAAACAACAAATTAATTTTCTTTCATTGCAAAGAATCAACTACATGACAAATGTTTCCATTACGTTTTATTTCATCTGCATGTTATCTAATATTCTTTGCGTTAGTGGCATTAGAAAAAAAGTGTCTTGAATCTTTAAATTATCGGCAAGTACAATAACACTTTAGAAAGAGAACGCTTCATACCAACATTGTCATTCTCATCATCATTGTTGTCCTTCAACTTGTAATGCAACACACCATATTCCGAATATTGATCCAGTTTTTCATATTCTTTCCTTTATAATATGTAATCATTAGGGCATGCATGTATTTTGATACACTTCAAACCCATTTGACACAATATCTTTTTGGCATCATAACAACAATCCAACAAATTTTTATCTTCTGGTAGCATTTGCTTAAGAAAATCAAGCAATTCCGTGAAACTTTTATCCGACCACCAATTTTTCCTTCAGATTAAACAACTTTAACTTCGCAGACATTTGTGTAAAACGTTTTCACCCCTTATATAAAGGGGTGTCCTTATCACTGTATAAAGTATCATAAATATGTGATTTCCTAAAAGAAGATTCTCTAAAATCACGAAACATATCTTTTAGTCAATCATCCATATCTCCATTTACACCAACTTCATGAATTTATGATACCATGTTTCGCTTTTTATTCACTTCACCATCTCACATCCATATAGTATAATTTTGACATATACCATCAAAATATATGTGATGAAATATTTCTTCCTTTGTATCTTTATTGACATTCTCGCAAATAACACAAGGGCAATAAAAGATACCATCATTTTTTAGAAGATTTTGTTAAGTGTATTCAAGGAAGTCAATAACTCACTTCTCATATACCAGACATAATCTATTAACTTGTATTCAACTACGATCTATAATCAATTATGAAATTTATATCAAAAGAATAATGTAAATGACACACCAAAACCTAAATCTAAAGAATATCCAAACCTAAAGTATATTCATAACAATAATATAACATTAAACCTAAAGCATATGCATATCCATCACAACAATATAATATTTAACAACAAAATGAACTATGAACCATGAACAATATGAACACTACAATATATATATATATATATATATATATATATATATATATATATGTATATATATATCCACTGTGATTGTATTGTTCTATTGTAGTTGACGGAGTTAAAAAAACGCAATGAAATCAATGAAAATCAGCCATGAAAAGTAACTATAAAATCAACAAAAGAAGAATAAAATGAACATCGGCCATGAAAACTAACGTATCTTACTTCGAAGAGGAAGAAGATACGATTGAATGAAGATGGTGAAGATTTTTGTTCCAAATTAATGAAGATGAAGAGTTCACTATTGTCGTCGTCTGGTTCACTTATGGCATATTATGAAGGAGGTAAAAAGTATATTTTGTTTTAATTGACAGTAAAGTTTTACACCATAATTTATAAGAACACATAGTGAAACAGATAACATGTTACCACGATGAATAAATAAACCGTGGTTAAATATATATATTTTTTAAATTTTTGTTTATTTAAGGGACATCCGCTTTCTTAGGAAAAATGAAAAAAATGTTGTTGGAATCCGAAGCTTGTACCGCATAACTTATCACCGTTGTTTCACACAACCCAATGAAATGTCATAGTAAAATAATATTATCAAATATATATTTTGTAGTAGTGCATACTCCAATTATCTTAATGTGTTGGATGAATATGTGGCATCGAAATCTATTGAATTTTGAATATTTAGTCCGTTGGAATTTTCAACACTATCCGAAAAAGACCAATAAATAATTTTATCATAATATGAAAAATAATTAGGAATACACATATTTAACTTTTTCTTAAAAAAAATTCAATGTTTTTCTTTTGAAAAATATTAATAGTAGAGTATATATATATATATATATATATATATATATATATATATATATATATATATATATTTGAAGTCGTAGTAGATGTAAATATATGGCAGAGCATTTAAAATAATGTAAATGTTTATTTTGGTCTGTAAAATAATGTGTATTATTAATGGAGAAAGACAAAGATGTTTTGTACTAGGGATGAAGATTACCTGATAAGTGTATACAGTACATGTGATTAGTTTAACAGAAATGATATGGTGACACTAAGTTTGACACCCACACCGTATATTTCTACGGTACACTATACCTTTTTCTTTTATTTATTATTTTTACAAAAATTGAAAGTTGTGCCAAATAAAAATGAATCACAAATTAGGTTAACCATTTTCATCTCCCTCCCGCATCTCCCCTGGTCATTTTCATCTCCCTCCCGCATCTTCTCTCTCCCTCCCGCACTGGTAATTTCCCTTTCCCCTGTAGCTTCTCACGTTCGCTCTCTCACATTTTCAGTGTAGCTTCTCACGTTCGCTCTCTCACATTTTCGCACAAAGCACTGTAGCTTCCTCCTTCATTTCTGAACGACGACGGCGACGGTGTCCACTGTAGCTTCCTCCTTCATTTCTGAACGACGACGGCGACGGTGTCCAAAGGTTTCAAGTTTCTGTTTATTATCGAGGTAACCATTTCTTATTTCCGTGTGACTTTTCTTATTTCCGTTTCCGTTTAGGGTTTATTGTGGTATTTGTTACATTTAGGGTTTTGTTGTTTGTACTGATTATGCCATAATTTGGGTTCTGTTTTGGTATTAGATTAAGTTGAGACTATGGCATCAACAAAAATGATGAACGAATCTGATGTAAGTAATATGTTAAAGTTTAAATTTTTGTTTGTTTTGTTAATTTTGTTGGATTTTCAGTGAAAAGTTAATTTTGTTTCTTTTGTTTTCGTCAATGTAAGGTGCGGATGAGGCATAGTTGTATCCCGCAGAATTTGAGCACCATCAATGAAAAGTTAACACCGGCTCAACGTGCTCACATCGAATGCACCCCATTCAAATGGGCGATGTATATTTCTAACAACATGTCAATCTCGGGTGGTTTATTATGGGAGTTAGTCAGTAGATGGGACGTACGTAGTAGGGGATTTAGGGTTAGGGATAGGATAGTTCCGTTTACTCCGGTTGATGTTTGTTTCGCGCTTGGATTGTCTATCGTTGGTAAGCCTCTAGTAGTAGAAGAATACCAACAATGTCAAACATTAGATCTATTTAAAGGGGCTGAAGTAACCATTCACAATATTCGCAAACATCTTCGGTCCCAAAAGAAAAAATTAGTTAACTTTGTTAGACTTTACATATTGCTTGCATTTGCGGAGTTTTACTTTCCCGAAACCGGGATTAAGGTCTTTACGGGATTTATGAAGCAGTTGGATGATTTGGATTCACTTGATACATTTAGCTGGGGACGTGCCGTTTATGATTTTGTGGTTTCTAGTTTATGTGAGTCTTCTATTGTGTTGAAGGAGGGAAAAAACAAGGCACAAAGACATTTAAACGGATGTGCTGCCATATTGCAGGTAAAAAGAGGTTATATAACATTTAGTTCATCATGTCTTTTGTTCATTTAAGTTTCTGACTTTTACATTTGTTGTAGATTTGGGCATTCAACCACCTATCTTTGGGGAAACCACCTGCTGTTTCTTGTTTCTCGTTTCCACGGGTATTGAGTTGGCCAACTATTACTATGCAGAAGAAAACTCTTGAAAAGGCATTTGACAAAAATATGGTAATATTTTTTGTGATTGAATGGAGCAAAATATGTTATTTGTTGTATGTTTTAACTTTTTGTTTATTTAATGTTTAGATAATTGATAGAGTGGTTGCAACAGAGGAAGAGCTAAAACATGACATAATCAATGTTGCTTTGTTTGAACAAGGACAACAATTTGTCGATGTGTATGATTATCACAGATTGGTGGAAGAGCATAAAGATTTCAAAGAGAGGTTAGCAGTTCTGGAGGAGGAAATGAGGATGTTGAAAGAAGCGAGATTTAACGCTCCATCTCAGCACGAGGATGTTTGCGATGATCGACAACTTGTGAACGTTTGCACCGAAGAAGCTTTAAATACATCGGCTGGAGATGCTGGACATTACACTCCACCTAATGATGATGTCATTATTGAAGAAAATCAATCTTAGTCTAAATCAAACATGGCTACAAGAATGAGGAAGAGACCAAGGAAGCGTGGAAAGAGAACTAGATTGAATTTGTAATTTATTAGTGTTGAAGAATGTTGTTAAACATGCATTGTAGACTGTGGTTGAATCATGTTATGTACTAGTGTAGAACTAGATTGGTTGCCATATGTTATATTTAAGAACTAAAACAATGTGTTGCTTATAATATTAGTTCATTTTGTATTTAATTTGTTGAGTATGCTATAGTTTATTGTTGTTTTAATGCAGTGAGTATGTTGAGCATGCTGTATAAGCATTGTTGTTTTAATGCATTGTTGTTTCAGTGTGATTGGAACTGGATATGCATAATGCAGTGGGTATGTTGAGCATGCTGTATAATGCATTGTATAATGTTGTATAATGCATTGGAACTGGATCTGCATAATGCAGTGGGTATGGTAATGCATTGTTGTTTGAGCATGCTGTATAATGTTGTTCCTTTAAAAAATTTCAGTGTGATTGGAACTGGGTTTGCATTAACCAAGTTCCAGCAATATATAAACCAATTTCCTTTAAACAAATTGCATTGCTTGGTAATCTGGATCTACATTAACCATTGTACACAGTATTAACCAAGTTCAATTAATGTATTGACCACTTATCTTTAGAACAATTTTATTTATTTTTAATCCTGGAACTGCGTTAACCAAGTTACACACATTATTAACCAGTCTCCAGCACAGTATTAACCAAGTCTGGGACTGTTAACAATTTTTTATGTTTTGAAGCCTGGAACTGTGTTAACCAGGTTACACAGATTATTAACCAGTTTCCAACACAGTATTAACCAAGTTTGGGACTGTGTTAACAATTTATTTCTATTTTGAAGCCTGGAACTGTGTTAACCAGGTTACACACATTATTAACCAACTTCCAGCACAGTATGAACCAGGTCTGGGACTGTATTAACAAAATTATATTATATATTATATACACCAAGTTCCAAGTTTAGTACAATTGTTACATAACAAAAATAAATTTACAATATTGCAACATTGCACTTGTATGAACACCATACCATTATAAAACAAAAATTCCCAAAGTGAGTCATATATTTGTACAGACTTGGGATGAACCCGTCAAGGGTGTTTCACATGTTGTCAAGAGATCCATGAATGTCATACCATTTCCAACCTGTCAAGAGATGATAAATTAGTATTACAATATATCCTCAACTAATACATATGAATTCGTACAATACGTTCCTCAAATAATACATATAAATTTAAACATTATTTAGTACAATCTTATAATGAACACAAACCACAATACTGGAATCTAAGAAATTTCCCCCACTAACAACCTCAAGAGATGATTCTACACAAACATTACTTCCAAATTGATTTCCCACCATTCCAATATTGCACTCCTAAATGTTTATAGAAACAAAATAGTTAGATTCCATTAATATAACCAATTGTATAAGATCTAATTTATGAGTGAAAGTATATATATACCGTAGTAAGCTCAATGTGATCACTTGTTTTTGTTCGCTTCCTTGACCTCTTAGCAATCGTTTCAGCGACGGATGTCTTTCTTTTAGATGGAGGACGACCTTTGCGCTTGACATGTTTTGGACTGCGAATTCTACTACTATTGATTGGATTAGAATCATCATTCAGATTTCTTTCAATAAGTGTAGTATCCTTTGTGGACATATTAGAGCTAAGAAAACGTAATGTTTCATGGAGGTCTTCGGTAGTCTCTTCTGACTCAGCAGCTACTTCAGCCACCTCATAAAAATGCTTGCATAATTTGTCAAACCTGTCCATTTGTGGCTTCAACTCTGTTACACCATAACTAGTCTTAATATATGAATGCTTCCTTTTAATTTTTTTCTTCCATCTCGGTAAAACATACTTATCTGGTAGACTTATAATCCTCTCTTGGCTACACACAGATAACACATGCCGACACACAATACCTCTAAACTCAAATAATGAGCATTCACATTGAAAATCATGGTTTTCCTTATCAAGCACAACTTTTAAAACTCGCTCTTTGCGTATTCCTCCAACTAATACCTCCTCCCACACCTGATACGTAGCAAGGCAACCTTCCACACTAATTAATGAGGCAGAACAATTCATCTTAGATCTGAATTCCACTTGAATTTCCTTAAATTTTGCATTTGTAAACTCACTTTGAAATTGCTTCTCAATGGCTGAGTTTGACCCACATGGAATTGTTGTATCCATCGAATTAAAATCAGCTTCAAATTCCTTTTCTGCCCGACTTCTAAGAGCATTATCATATTGTTTCACAAACTGATTTAGACTTGTTGTAGAATTGATATATCCATCAAAGAAAGCATGTATGCTCTCACTACGTTGCGTAGTTGACATACCAGCCCAAAAATATTTCCTTAACAAAGTTGGTGCCCATCTATGACGCTCAAAATACAGCCCACTCAACCATTCATTTTCTTGAAGATCAAATTTTTCTATGAACGAAAACCATTTTTGTTCAAAATCAAGTGTTGTGAATGTATCATAGACGGCTTCTTTCATTGCATACTTGATCCTTTTGTATTCACCATAGCCGCAAAGCTTTTCTGGAACTTTTTTCATTATATGCCATAAACACCACCTGTGACGAGTTGTAGGGAATACTAACTCAATAGCATTTTTCATAGCCTTACATTGATCGGTCACAATACCCAAAGGTGCCTTATCTAGCATACACCGAAGCCATGACTTGAACAGCCACACAAAAGAATTTGTGTCTTCACCTGATAGTAATCCACAACCAAGTAATGTTGATTGACCATGGTGATTCACACCCACGAATGCAGCAAAAGGCATGTCATACTTGTTAGTCAAGTATGTTGTGTCAAAAGTTACAACATCCCCAAAATATTCGTACGCAGCTCGACTTCTTGCGTCCGCCCAAAATACATTCCTCACATGAAAATCATCATCCAAATCTATGTCATAGAAGAAATTTGTATTTTGTTCCCGCATTTTACAAAAATAACTTATCAAAGCTTTACCATCACCTTCTTTTCCAATCGCACGACGCTCTTTGTTAATATAATTCCTCACATCTTTTTCACAGAAGGGAATATTTTCATGGCCTCCTGCATCTTTAACAAGCGATTGAAAAGTCTTGTTGATCCTTACTCCCGCATCATCATTGATTTGGATTGTTCTCCTCACATGTAAGTTCATTTTCTTGTTAGCTTTGAACAATCTTGCTTTTGTAGGGCTAGTCTCATGTGAATGATTTGCCTCAAATTGTGTAATGTACCACAAACCATCTTGTTTCAATTTAATACAAATTTTGGCCGGACAATTCTTCGCTCTAGATGGAAGTGTCTTCAACGTGCATGAAATTTTTGAAATCTTTGACCCCTCTCTAGAACATGAAAGTATGAGGTAGTTGAGCTCCCCGTCATCTCCTTTTTTCGATGATCTAATCCTCCATCCAAACCCTTTTTTCAAAGCATACTCTTGATAATATGTCTTAACTTCCTCTATACAAGAAAAACACATCCCAATTGCGGGGATCCAGAGTGAGTCATCATCATCACCATCACCATCACCATCACCATCACCATCACCATCACCATCACCGTGATCAACTTCTACATCTTCCCTTTGACTACTATCGCATTCTATCAAAATGCTTGAATTGTCCATTATGCCAAACTGCATGAAAACTGTAAATATTATGTATAATCAAAATTTCTCACAAAGTTGGTTAATAGAGTTCAAGATTTTGGTTAATATTATGTATAACTTGGTTAATAAAGGCCCAGACTTGTGGGCAACTTCATGACATTGATTATTACAAATTTGGTTAATGGTGTGATAAAAGTAGGTTAATACACTTTTTAAATTGGTTAACGATCCAACTTGAGAAAATATATAGAATCGTTTTACAGTAGATAAACTTGGTTAATCGTGTGAGAATATTAGGGCAATACTGCTTAGGACATGGTTAATCAACAATCGTGATCAATCGTAAAGAAAACACATATGTTAACATTGTGTTAAATGTATCAACATATGAAACAAAATAAACTTACAAACTTAATTCTTCATCTTCATATTATGTATGTTGGAAAAACTATGGAGATGAAATGAAAAAAATGGAGAAGAGATGAGAAGAAATATGGCGCTAAATGAAAGAAGAAGAAGAGTGACATGTTTTATATGTGTGGCTGATATTAAGAGAGAGAATCACATGAAACCTTTTTTGTGTGGCCCACATATTAACACACAAAGCAATTCCTTTCTGTTATGTAGCATTGCAATTTTTTAATATATGTGGTAGGTCCCACAGTGTAGCCATACGGTGTAGTGTAAATTTCTGGTGTAACCATAGCATTCCTGTTAATTTAATACTCAGAAGTAGGAAAGTTGAGTTTATTGTCATTTTTGGAAGATTGTCGTATTATTATTAGTGATGATTTGACTAAACCAAAACAGCTAAGTCTAGTAAATAGGCTACGTACAAAAGTACACACTACAATTTCTACTAAATAGCCTCCATGTTTAGATGGGATTTGGATGAACTACGGTTTCACTTCACACACTAATGCATCTTCTAAACTATACCATTCTATTAAGATTTTGAATTTTAATATTAAAATTTAAAAATTAGACCATTTTGATTAGACAAATCTAAACCATTTTGATTAGACAGATTTAAATGTAGTTGTTTCTAAACAGATCTAAACCATTTTGATTAGACAGATCTAAATGTAATTGATTCTAAAAATATCTTAGGATAAATGGAGATATTTACAAGGATGAATACTATGATATTTATATTTATTCGTTTGATAAATATTATATTTGTATCTGTTTCATATCTATGCTGATATCTGATAGTAGAAAATCTCAAATTTTAGAATAACTGTGGATATTTACAAATATTGATGAATAATGTTTTTTTCAAAAATTATTTGTAAAAATAATATTTTTAGTTTCTTTTAAAGACACAAAAAATTATTATCACATAACATCCATACAATTCATTCTTAATTCTTTAAAAGACACAAAAAATTATTCACAAAGAATCCGATCGAATTTTGAGCTGCCTTTAATCCAAGGTAAGGGTGGAGTTCGACTTTTATAATCGGGTTATGATAATCGATGCGTAGAAATTGGGATCGGTAGTTTATGATGTTGATGTTGATTTAGTTTGATTTTGATGTTGTGTTGTTGATGGAGTTATATTGATTGATTCAGTGAAAATATTGATTTATCGATCTTGTGAAATTTTGTTGTTGAATAAATTTTTATGACGTTGCTGTGATGTATACGATTATGGGAAGAAAAATTATTTTGGGACGAAAAAACGCTGTTCGCAGGTGTACGGGTGGCGCAGGTCATCCACCACTCACATAGGGGTGGCGCAGGCCACCCAGAATTGAAGAATATGACAAGTGTCGGGAGCCACCATACTCCCTTATAACATGGCACAAGCCATGAGGTTCTCTATAAAGGGCGGTGCAAGCCACCCATATAATGGGGAAAATCTTTTTTTTTCTTTGTTGGTCATGTTATACTTTAATTTATTTATTTAAGTTCATGGCAATTTTGTAAATTTTAAAATAAAGTATTACTAAACAGTTATCATGTTTTCAGTATGAGAAGTATAGAACCAATTAGATATGTAATGAACTAATCCTGGTAATATGAATTGTTATATCAGTATAACAGGTTTAGCAGAAAATGAGATTTAGCAGACATAATGCGTTGTATCAGAAAACAGAAAATTTACATAATTTTTAAAATAAACTCACATTAATAGCAGAAGCTAAAATAATGCACTTTTAGTCGGTTTAGCCGAGTTTGGCGGAAAAGTTAGTTGCCCGGAATTTAACGAAAATTATCGGGGTAAGTCAGGTGGTTTAGTAGGTGAATTTTGTTGATTTGTTTTGTTGAAATTACGTTGGAAAATTCGATATGCAGGCAAAGCTGAATTTGTAATTTTGTTCCGAGTTACTGACAGTTCTAAGTTGTTCATGTTGGAGGCTTGATAGCCAAAATTGATTTAAGTTGTTCATGTTGTATAATTTGTTTATGCATAGTTAAGTCGCATCTTGTGTTGCATTATTTATGTTAATGAAGTTGATTATGTTGATTAAGTTGTTGTTGTTAATGTTGATTATGTTGATGAAGTTGATTATGTTGCTTAAGTTGATGAAGTTGTCTATGTTGATTAAGTTGATAAAGTTGATTATGTTGTTGAGCTTGTTGAAGTTGATTATATTGATTGTGATGATGTTGATTATGTAGATTATGCCGTAAATGTTTATATTAAAGTGGTAGGTCGAATGACTAATGTTGATATTAAGGTTGTAGGTCGAATGACCAATGTTGCTATATATAAGTTGTAGGCCTATGGCCAAGGTTGAATCTGTGTTGAATTAAAAGTTGCTATGTTGTTCTGAGTTGTTTGTTGTATGTTATTCTGAGTTGGTTGTTGTTATGTGTTGTATCATTTGTATCATGGCATACATTGCATATCTAAGTTGGAGCTGATGCTCACCACGTTGGTCTGGATTGGAAAAATTATTAATTTGAAGGCTTATGCCTCACATATGCCTTGATAACCTGGCATATTTTAAATTGGGAGTTTTACTCCGAATGGTACCACATGCATAAAAAAGTAGAGTCATATTAAAGTTGCATTTTTTAAGTTGTTATTGATTGTTGTTTGGTTGTTGATGTGTGTAACACGGTGGGAGAACTGACTTTTAGTTATGTTGCGGATAGCAAGAGTCGCCAACGACTTTTATTTTATCCAAAAGGAAAGGGTATAAAAGAACAGGAAAGACCTTAAGAGAATATTTTTGGGTCCGGGGGGTAGGTTATGTAAAGGGAAGGTGTTAGCACCCTTTACATCCATGGTTATCCATGGGCTCTTAGTTACTTAGCTCACTTTTGAATTGTTTTTGAAAGTGTAGTGTGTGAATAGAAAAATTTTCAGAATAGTTAATAATAATCCATGTACGGATGTGTAAAAACTTGTTTTTGAAAATTTATTTGAAATTGTGAGAAGTGTTTGAAAAGTTTTAATAGTGAGCAAGTACATAAGAGGAACCTACCCTAATGTTTTAAGTCTTTCTTGTTCTTTATCCTTTGTTTGGTAAGACTATCCCTACTATTAAGGAGTAGGTAGTCATTACCTTGGATGTAAGGGACATGAGAGGGACATTCTGTTTTATGAAGGCAACTGTGGGGTGTAATAAGCATATATGAGGGACTATCATCATTTATTCGAAGGGACTCGATTCGTAAAGGCAACCATGAGGGACTTGATGATTTTTCTTTTAAGGGACTTGCTTTATACACCCCACTTGACCTTATTCGTAGGCAACTTGAGGGATAACCTTAGAAATGTGAGACGGCGATTAAAATCGACTTACGTGTGTGAGTGTTAATTTAATTATCTTTGATTAAAAGTGATCTAGAATTAATTTTTAAATAAAATACATATTTGCACTCCCTAATTACTAACCATAACAATAATAATTAAAGAATTACAAAATTACATCCGGGAAACAATTACAAGAAATTATAATAATAAGCAAATTAAAATAAATGGCAAAAAGCATAAATATAAATAATAAACAACAATATAATAGGCCATAAATGAATAATTAAAGGGTTAGTAATAATAAGAAATAGGATTAGTAAAAATATTAAGAATAAATAAAGTTAGTAATAATAAAATAAAAGAGGTTAGTGAATAATAAAAATTAATGAAATAATAATAATATAAAATTGACAAAGCAAAATAAATAATATGGTTAGTAGTAATAATAATAAATAAAATTAATCAAAATATTATAAGAATAAGAAATTAACAAATTTTAATATGAACAATTATATTTAGAAACAAATATGAACAAACAATTATTTTAATTTACAAATTATTAAGTTATTTTTAAATATATTATAACTACAAAATTTAATTATTATAAATTCAATTATTTCTAAACAAAAAATTATAAAAGATATTCACATATTATATAATAAATTATAAGCATATTTACAAGAATTATAATAAATATATATATACATAATAATTGCATTAAGAATTTGAAAAATAAATTTATTTAGAAGAAAATAGAGTTAAGCTTTATTTTGGAAAATAATTTTTAGGGTTTGTTTAGAAAAATAATTTTAGGGTTTGATTAGTAATTCATTTAATTAAATAGGGCATGTATACAATTTTTTTAGAATATTAAAATAATGACATATACAATTTAATAATATTAACAAATTAGTATTTTTTAAGGAAAGAAAATAAAAGTGAGTTTAACCTAATATTAATATACTATTTTGAATTTTCTTTGGATTTTTTAAAATAACATATTAATCAAAACAATAATAAGAACAAAAATAAGAAAATAGAAAAAGGAACCTGCTGGGATTTGATCCCAAGACCTCATACTTGCAAGCAGCAGCAACATCCACCAGGCCATTATACACACAAGTGAAAGTGAACGAAGGCTAGTTGCTTTTGTGCTTCATCCAAAAAATTCAAAAAAATAATGAGAACAAAAGGCCTGGGGTGGGAATCGAACCCAGGACCTCTTGATCATTCATGCGCATGCTTTACCACCTGGCTGGAAGAGCCCACCTGGTAAACATGTGACAACATAACATAATATATTCAACTTACAAATCAAATGAAAATGCCTCAAAAAGAATTGCTGGATGCTGGATTCGAACTCATGGCCTCAGGTCATACGCGCGTCCCTCCTACCACTGGGACACAAGCATTTGTGTGTCTTTAAACAGCAACCAACCAATAAAATATATTACAAATAATTTGAATTAAAACAGCGCGCGGGAACTGATCTTCTTCTTCCTTGAGACCTGCGAATTTTTCTTCACTTTTACCTGCGAATTTTCTTACGTGTTCTTCATCCCTGCGAATCACAAACTCTCATAAAACAGCATCAATTCACAAAATTGGTTAGTGATTCATAATCCTTACAGTTCACACAACAACTCTACGTTTCCAGAATTTATTTATGTGCATTCAAACGTTAAACCCTAATTATGAGGTTATGAACCCTAAAATGGTACTACGGGATTCGGCCATGGTTTCTTCAATTAACCTGCCCAGAATTCATCACAAACCTTCATAAAGCACAAATCATCAAACAAAATTTAATAATAATGCATAAATGTTCAAGAACGAAAAATCATGAAAGTGTGAAAAAGTTTGAATCGGATTTGTCCATATGTGATGTTATGAGGCAATGTAATGATCTGGTTATGTTCCATGATGATCAAGGAAGCCAACCATGTTCTCAAAATACCTTGTAGTGCTCTAAATTTAAAAATCCGAATGTGGCTTTTGGAAGGATTTTTTGAGTTTTGAACTTACACTATGGCTGCTGGAATTCGTGGCTAGAGTTATGCTTATGATCAATACTTATAGGTGAATCAATCTAGGTCAGAAACTTCAATGGTTATGTGAAAGATTTGATTCAAAAATATTGAAAAAGATTATGGTGTAAAAGTTCAAATATTTGATCATGAAGACTTGCTATTCTTGGACTAATCACATGATTCCTTTCTCTTTCAAATTCAATCAATATTTAAGAAATTCTAGAAGCATTATCTTCCTCCAAAAATAGATTTTCATATTTTATATTTATTTAAAATGATTTTTATGAATTAAATCAATAATAAATAAAAATAAAATAATAAAAATGCTGAATTTTGGTCAATTGGGTCGTGCATAATGATATGAAGTGGATTGGATCACAACTTAGCAAGCCCATTTGGAAAGAATTACTTCTAGGCCTCCATTTTCAACATAAACCATCACAAAATTTCCCAACTTTGCAAGGGCACATCTCCCTCAATTTTAAAGGTATGAGGGTGTTCTTGGACTTTTTGGAAAGCTTGAAGAGTCCTCTAAACAACCCCATTGGTTTCAGGTCCATATCATTTACCAATCTCAAGTTATGCCCTTTTGAAGTTGTTGACTTTTTGTTGACTATTGAAATGACCTATAATGTCTTAGATCATATCTTTCAAATGAAGCATTTTTGGGCTTAACTTTCAACATCAAAGTTGTAGAGAATTCAATTTCCTTTAAAATGAGCTTTGGATGGAGACTTGGTGATGAAGTATGTGAAAGTTATGATTGGTCAAAGTTCAGTTGACTTTTACTGAGGAAACCCTAATTTAGAAACTCCTGATTCTTGATGATCTGACATCTCCTTGATGAATCATGATCAACCCTTGATAAAATGATGAATTTTACTTCATATAATTGATGTTGGCAAAAAATCATGAAGTTTGACTTTGGTTTGACCACAGTTGACCTCAGTTTGACTTTTTAACTGCATGAACTGATTTTGACTTATCTGATCATCTGACTGAGCAAACCTTTGAGAAAAGTCTTGAAACTTGTCATGTGGGTTCTTACACACATATAAGATGTTATGAAACTCACTTGAGGTATTGGAAGTCCATTTAGCCTGATTAAAGTCAAAACCCTAGTTTTGGATGCACTGCTTAGGAGGTGCATTGTCTGAGGGAATTGTCAACTTCTTTGACCAATTGTGAACTTTGTGAACCTTGTGAATCTTCATAAAATGTCTTGTGATACTCATGGGAGGTATTGTGAAGCTTGTGGACCTTGTGAACCTCATGAAGTGGCTTTGTAGACCTCATAAATCTCAGGAAAGCTTTGTAATCATTGTGAAACTTGTGAACCTTGTGAACCTTCAAGAAGTGACTTGTAGACTTCATGAACCTCATGAAAGGTCTTGTAGATGTTGAGAAACTTGTGAACCTTGTGAACCTTCATAAAGTGACTTGTAGACTTCATGAACCTCATGAAAGGTATTGAAAGCATTGTGAATCTTGTGAACCTTGTGAACCTTCAAGAAGTAACTTGTAGACTTCATGAACCTCATGAAAGGTTATATAAGCATTGTGAATCTTGTGAACCTTGTGAACCTTCTTAGCACACAAAGTCTTGTATTGTGAGGGCAAATTTTGGGGTGCAACAGCTGCCCCTGTTCAATTTTCTGAAACCTGAGGGGTTAGATTGGTATGTTTGCCAGTCGTAACCTGGAAGGTTGAAGGGGATTGAACACAAAAGCCCAAAAATTTGCACTCACCAGTGCATAGAGTGATATTGATGGTTGGTTGAATATGATTGAGTGGGCTTAAAGATGCCACTAGGAGAAAGTTCTTCAGACATATTTCTTAGAAGATAAAGCAGTCCAAAATATGGAGATATAATGAAAGCTGTCAGGAGTCTGGAGTAATCCTGATGTGATAGCATGTCTTCATGAGGATAGAGCAATCAACAGTGATAACTCTAAAGCAGTCTTGAAGTAATGATTTCAGGAGGATAGAGCAATCAATAATGATAACTCTAAAGCAGTCTTGAAGTAATGATTTCAGGAGGATAGAGCCATCAATAATGATAACTCTAAAGCAGTCTTGAAGTCATAATATGGCTTCAGGAGGATAGAGCAATCAATAGCTCTAAAGCAGTCTTGAAATAGTAATATGATTTCAGGAGGATAGAGCAATCAATAGCTCTAAAGCAGTCTTGAAATAATAAGATGGCTTCAGGAGGATAGAGCAATCAATAGCTCTAAAGCAGTCTTGAAATAGTAATATGATTTCAGGAGGATAGAGCAATCAATAATGATAACTCTAAAGCAGTCTTGAAGTAATGATTTCAGGAGGATAGAGCCATCAATAATGATAACTCTAAAGCAGTCTTGAAGTCATAATATGGCTTCAGGAGGATAGAGCAATCAATAGCTCTAAAGCAGTCTTGAAGTCATGAGATTTTATCAGGAGGATAAAGTAACCCTGAGGTGACAATAAAGCAGTCCCAAAGTAATAAGGAGCTTATCAGGAGGATAAAGTAACCCTGAGGTGACAATAAAGCAGTCCCAAAGTAATAAGGAGCTTATCAGGAGGATAAAGTAACCCTGAGGTGACAATAAAGCAGTCCTGAAGATCATAAGTTTGTCTGTTGGATAGTTAACCTGAAACAAGGTAGCATTCTGTATAATAACATTAGTTTATGCTTTATGTGTGTATGTATGATAGGATGCACTTAGGTAATGTACTATGCACTCATGGATATGCATGTTATGGTATGATGTAAGTGATGTATGTATGATATGATACTGCCGGAAGCGTCTGGATATCTTCATATAACAACTGCTGGCTTGGGAAAATAAATCCCGATTCATTGTTGAAGAATATATTATACATAACCGTCCGTCTGCTGGGGATAATAAGGTATGGATAACCTCCCGGATGCTGGGGATAATAAGGTATGGATAACCTCCGTCTTCGTTTGATAGCAGGGCAGATATAACTTCCCATCTTCGTTTCGTCGTACCCTTATTGGAAAGTAAATTCCCGAATACCCGTATGAGGATAAAAGAGATGGATATAAATTCCAGGGGAGATAAGACTTTATGAAGATGGATTCGTCCTACTGAGGGTTTGTAACTGTCCCGTAGAGATGAACCGGCGAAGCTTCGTTGAAATCCTTCCCTCGTTCGTCCTTAGTAAATACTATTACTGCATTTTCATGCCTTTCTGGTAAACATTAATCATATTAAGCATACATGCATTTCTGGTAAGCATTAATCATATTCAAAAGCATACATACATTCAAACACAACCAATGGACGTTTCGCTTATGTAAATAGGGTAAAAGTAAATCTGAATTCAAAAGATGGAATTTATTTATATCAAAAGTGACCCATACATGGGTAAGTTTGTACAAGGAGACATAAACCCTAGTAAGAGGATTTTGTCATAAAGTTTTACAAAAGAAAATCAGCTATGTGGGAAACAATCCTATTGAGTTTCAATTCTACTATTGCCATTATCTTCAAGTATCTCATCTTCTTGCTGTTGAGACGGAAACGATTGGATTGAGCTTTATCTGTTCGAGCTTGAGTAAGTAGTACAACTGGTGGCAGTTTCCTGGGTGATCCAAACGAGACATAGTCATACGCTTTAATCCCTAACTTTTGCCTGGATTGCCCTTTCAGGTTTTCAATCCACCGGGATACCCTTTTTTGCCCAAGCCGCCTTTTCAGGTTTTCGACTTGCCGGGTGTACATCTTTTTATATATATCCCTAATTTTTGCCCAAACCCTTTTGGTTTGCCGGGATGCCCTTATTTTTGCCTAGGCCTGTCAACCTAGCGGGTCTCTTTTTATGCGTAGTATTTTTTAACTATGTCTGCGTTTACAGGCTGTGGGAAGTCTTCACCATCCATTGTAGTCAGTATCATGGCACCTCCTGAAAACACTGTCTTGACTACAAATGGTCCTTCATATGTTGGAGTCCACTTGCCCCTAGGATCACCCTGTGGTAATATGATACGCTTGATTACCAAGTCACCAGCCTGATATACCTTTGGCTTAACCTTCTTGTTAAAAGCTTTGATCATCCTTTTCTGGTACATCTGGCCATGACAAACTGCTGCTAACCTCTTCTCATCAATCAAATTTATCTGGTCCAGTCGAGTCTGAATCCATTCATCTTCATCCAAGCCTGCATCCTTCATAATTCTCAAGGAGGGAATCTGAACTTCAATGGGCAGAACTGCTTCCATACCATAGACTAAGGAGAATGGGGTTGCCCCTGTTGAAGTACGTATTGTGGTACGATAACCATGAAGAGCAAATGGTAACATCTCATGCCAATCCTTGTAAGTAACAGTCATCTTCTGTACAATCTTCTTAATGTTCTTATTAGCAGCTTCAACTGCCCCATTCATTTTTGGACGATACGGAGAAGAGTTGTGATGCTTAATCTTGAACTGCGTGCAGAGATCAGTAATCATAGTGTTGTTCAGATTAGAGCCATTGTCAGTGATAATCCTTTCAGGGATGCCATATCTACATATGAGATTATTCTTAATGAATCGAGCCACAACATTCTTAGTAACAGATGCAAATGAAGCTGCCTCTACCCATTTCGTGAAGTAATCAATAGCAACCAGGATGAAACGATGCCCATTAGAAGCAGTAGGCTTGATCTCACCAATCATATCAATGCCCCACATGGCAAAGGGCCAAGGAGCAGTCAACACATTCAAGGGTGATGGAGGTACATGGACTTTATCAGCATAGATTTGACACTTGTGACATATTCTGGAGTGTTGATAGCAATCAGCTTCCATGGTGGACCAATAGTAACCTGCTCTCAAAATTTTCTTCGCCATAGTATGACCACTAGAATGAGTGCCAAAGATCCCATCATGCATATCTTCCATAATCTCAGTTGCTTCCTTCTTATCCACACAACGAAGCAAAGTTGAATCATGATTGCGCTTGTACAGAATGCCATTACTCAAAAAGAACTTAGCAGAAAACCTTCTCAGGAACTTCCTATCTTTGACAGATGCCCCTTCAGGGAATTCCTGAGCTTCAAGATATCTTTTCACTTCATAGAACCAAGGCTTCTCCTCTGCCCCTTCAGTGTCAATCTCATTGCAGTACGCAGGCTTCTCAAATCTATCAATAGTAATCTTGGGAGCTTCATCATCCCAGTTGATCTCAAACATGGATGCCATGGTGGCCAAAGCATCTGCCAACTGATTTTCTCTTCGTGGAATGTGCTCAAAGGTAATCTCTTTGAAATGTGGGATCAGAGACAACACATGCTCTCTGTAAGGAATGAGGTTATCATGCTTGGTATCCCAATCTCCTTTGATCTGACTTACTACCAGGGCTGAATCTCCATACACATCAAGAAACTGAATCTTCATATCAATAACAGCTTTAATGCCCAGGATACATGCCTCATACTCAGCCATGTTATTGGTACAATGGAAACAAAGTCTAGCAGTAATCGGGGTATGACAACCTTCAGGGGAACTAATCACAACACCAACACCATTACCAAGTGCATTAGAGGCACCATCAAAAACCATAGTCCATCGGGATCCTTGTTCAGGTCCGTCATATTGTCCAGGTTCTTTGGCAATAATCATAATGTCTTCATCAGGGAACTCAAAATTCATTGACTGGTAATCATCCACTGCTTGATGAGCCAAATGATCAGCAACAACACTTCCCTTGATGGCCTTCTGAGTAGTATACTGTATATCATATTCTGTCAAGATCATTTGCCATCTTGCAATTCTTCCGGAGAGAGCAGGTTTCTCAAATATGTACTTGATTGGATCCATCTTCGAAATCAATAAGGTAGTATGGGTCAACATATACTGTCTTAGTCGGCGAGCAGCCCATGCCAAAGCGCAGCAAGTTTTCTCGAGCAGTGAGTATCTTGTTTCACAGTCGGTAAACTTTTTGCTAAGGTAGTATATTGCCTGCTCTTTTCGACCAGACTTGTCATGTTGCCCCAACACACACCCCATTGAGTTGTCTAGCACTGTTAAGTACATAATCAAGGGTCTTCCATCAACTGGTGGCATCAAAATTGGTGGCTCTAGCAGATATCTCTTAATTTCATCAAAGGCAGTCTGGCACTCATCATTCCATTCCATCACCTGATCTTTCTTCAATAACTTGAAAATTGGCTCACAAATGGTAGTTAATTGGGAAATAAATCTTGCAATGTAATTCAATCGTCCCAAGAAACCTCTAACCTCCTTCTCAGTACGGGGAGCTGGCATCTCTCGTATAGCTTTCACTTTTGCAGGATCTACTTCAATACCTTTTCCACTGACAATAAAACCCAGGAGCTTTCCAGATCTAACCCCAAAAGTACACTTGTTTGGGTTCAATCTCAACTTGTATTTCTTTAACCTCTTAAACAACTTGTGCAGATGATCAAGATGTTGCTCTTCATTCTGAGACCTGGCTATCATATCATCCACATATACCTCTATCTCATGATGAATCATATCATGAAACAAAGCCACCATAGCACGCTGATATGTTGCCCCTGCATTCTTCAAACCAAATGGCATCACCTTATAACAAAAGGTGCCCCACTGTGTCACAAATGTTGTCTTCTCCATATCTTCAGGTGCCATCTTGATTTGATTGTAACCAGAGAAGCCATCCATAAAAGAGAATACTTTGTGCTGAGCAGTGTTGTCTACCAGAATATCAATATGAGGAAGGGGAAAGTCATCTTTAGGGCTAGCCTTGTTCAAATCTCTGTAGTCCACACACATACGCACCTTACCATCTTTCTTGGGAACCGGTACCACATTTGCAACCCACTGAGGATAAGAAGTCACTGCTAAGAACCCTGCATTGAACTGTTTCATTACCTCTGCCTTGATCTTTTCTGACATTTCAGGACGCATACGACGAACCTTCTGTTTCTTTGGACGACAATCTTCTTTCACTGGTAAACGGTGAACCACAATGTCTGTATCCAACCCTGGCATATCTTCATAAGACCAAGCAAAGATCTCCACATAGTCACGTAACATCTGAATCAACCTGCTCTTGACACTGTCCTCTAAATCAGCCCCTATCTTGACCTCTTTTCTGTTTTCTTCAGTTCCCAGATTCACAACTTCGACTGGCTCTTCATGTGGCTGTATAGCTTTCTCTTCTTGTTGTAACAACCTAGCAAGCTCTACAGGTATTTCACAATCGTCCTCGTTTCCGTCTTCAGTTAGATAGATCGGATTCTCGAAATCATAATTGGCAATAGTAGAACTGTTATCAACAGGGTCCAGAGTGGATAAGGATCTGCATTTAGTGATGTGGGTGTGTGTAAGAACACATAGCTGATAAAGCAAAATAAAAGAAAAAAGAAAGACAAGGAACACAATATTTACTAAAACGAAACGTCCACTGATTTTATTGAATGAAGTATGCAAATGAAATGACAGCCCGTAACAAGCACACCATTGTGCCCCGGGTAAGGCACATGGCTTGAAAGTTTTATTGTTCAAATTTTAAAACATAACACAGTAATAGTATTTACTCCTGACTAAAGGAGATAGGGATAACATCTTCAGCTTTCCAATTATTGAGTCCAGCACCCACAGTAGGAAAAATCCAAGCATCCAAGTTGTAGTCTTCATCATAGTCTCCCACAGCATTGATAACCCCTTGATTGGTGATGCGAGCAGCACGAGCACGACGAACAGCCTTATGGGACTCTGCAGTGAAACCCAAACCAAACTTGTCAGACTTGTATGGAATATCAGGGAGCTGACCCCAAATAGTACAACCACCTTCATCCACCACAGCTCTAGCATCATTGAGGGAGGCCATTGCCATTGTTGGAGGTTTTCTGGTGACAACAGGAACTTTCTTCACAGCAGGAGGAGCTACATAATCATTAACAACCCAGGGAACCACTTCAAATGACTGACACGGAGTCTCAATGTATTCACCTTCCACTTCCAGATACTTGAAAGTGTTTACATGGCTGACAAAGTATTCTTCCTCTCCAAAGACAGTAACAACTTTTCCATTCACTGGATATCTCAACTTTTGGTGCAATGTAGAGGTCACAGCACCTGCCCCATGGATCCAGGGACGACCAAGCAGACAAGAGTATGAAGGACGAATATCCATCACATAAAATGTAGCAGTAAACACCTGAGAACCAACTTGAATTGGAAGATCAATTTCCCCATGCACTACTCTTCTAGAACCATCAAAAGCCTTTACCACAATATTACTGGGCTTCAGCACAGCATCTTCAGGACTCAGCTTGTTCAGTACTTCCTTAGGCAACACATTCAAAGAGGAACCATTGTCTATCAGCACATGTGACAGGGTAGTGCCCCTGCATTCAATTGAGATATGCAAGGCCCTGTTATGATCCCTCTTGGCAGGGGTCAAGTCAGCATCAGAAAATCCTAACCCATTGTCATAGGTCAGGTGGGCAACACAGTTTTCAAATTGGTCAACAGAAATTGCACTGGGTACATGAGCCATCTTCAGAAACTTGATCAATGACTTGGCATGAGCCTCAGAACATAATAACAGGGAGAGCATAGAAATCTTCGAGGGAGTATGCCCCAACTGATCAACAATGTCATAATCACTCTTGCGAATGATTTTCAATACTTCTTCCATCTGCTTAGAGAGATCATCAGCAGCTGGCACATCAGTAGATACAGGCTCAATAACAGGACCTTTGCCCCGAGCATCAGTGGTGGAAGTAGCAGCAGGAGTAACTGCATTCTTAGAAGCAACTGGAGGAGAGAAGACTCTTCCACTACGAGTGATCTTGCTAGATCCAGCAATATTATCAATGTCAATAGGAACATCAGCTACAGGCTCTTGCTTAACACCATGGATGTAAACATCAGACCCATAGTGCCAAGGCACAGCTTTGTCAGATGTATAAGGAATAGGACCAGGAGTAGTAATGATTAGAGGAACCACTCTGGCTTCAGCAACAACTTTCACAGGACCTTCAGCAGTAATCTTGATTGGGCCCTGATGAGTGATTTTAATGGGACCTTTTGAAGTGATTCTTACCGGTACTTTGTCAACCATATCAACCTCTTCAATCTTCTTACCTTGAGTCAGATGATCCACCATGCTTTCTACAGAAGATGGCCTCCTTTCAAATACAATGGTGTAATTATCCATGAGACGCTGAATTCCATCCTTCAACCTGAAGCACTTTTCTTGATTATACTCACAGTAAACACAATCTTCACGACAACCCGGAAAGAACCCAGCTTGCACTAACTTCTTTCTGATGACAGACAATGGTGTGGTCAACTCCGCAACTGAATAGACATGTAGGTCTTCCTCAATGGCATTGACAGTCTTCTCATGATTTGGCATTGGAGCTGTAATCACATTTGGAGTACCTGGTGGATCAAACTCAATTTCTCCAGCATCGATCATATCTTGAATTTTGTTCTTCAAGACCCAACAGTTATTAGTATCATGTCCTGGACAGTTTGAATGATATGCACATCGTGCATTGGGATTGTACTTGGGAGAGGTAACATTGGGATTCTGAGGAGCCTCCCTCAGGGTAATGAGTTCAGCCTTCAACAAGTGTTGCAATGCCTGAGCCATTGACATGTTGATCTTCGTGAACTGTCTTCTAGCCCTCTGTTGGTTGCCTTGAGGCTGCTCTGTTGTTGCAGGAGTTGGATTTGAGATATGAACTGCACTAACAGACTGATGCCTTCTGTTACGATCAGGTTGACCATAAACAGCATTGGATTCCTTCTTCCCAGTGGGAGGCTTCTTTGCAGTACCTGATGAAGAAGTGCCCACTTGGATCTTTCCATTCTTGATACCATTTTCTACCCGCTCTCCTGTCATGATCAACTCAGTGAAGCCAGATGATGAGCTTCCAATGAGATGACTGTAAAACGGACCATTCAGCGTACACATGAACATATCAACTAATTCCCTGTCAGTTAAAGGGGGTTGAACTCTTCCAGCTAAATCCCTCCACTTCTGAGCATACTCCTTAAAACTTTCTTTGGCACCCATAGACATGCTCTGAAGCTGCATGCGAGTGGGGGCTAAGTCAGCATTGTATTGATACTGCTTATAGAAAGCTTCAGCAAGATCATTCCAGTCTCTGATGTTGACACTCTCCAACTGATAATACCACTCCAACTGAGCTCCAGATAAACTCTCTTGAAAGAAATGGATCCACAACTTCTTATCAGCAGTGTGGGGTTGAATTCTTCTGACATATGACCTCAGATGCAATTTGGGACAAGAGACCCCATCATAAACAACAAATGTAGGAACCTTGAAACCAATGGGTATGACTACCCCAGATATCAAACTCAAATCTTCAAAATCCAGCCCAGATGACTTCTGTAATTCCATGGCATCCATCCTATCCACCAGCATCTTGAATTTGTCTTCATTAGGCTCATGGTAGTAATTAGCCTCAGAATCAGAGTCCCCCATTGTATGGTGGAGACTGCCTACCTCTTGCTCAGATTCCTCAGATTCATAGTCTTCAGCTGGTTCTTTGGTCTTGGCCAGACCTTTGAACCTTCTTCCCATGTTAATCAACCCAGCGGACCTTCTAGTCTTCTTAGTCTTCTTGGCCAGCAGTGCCTTCAATTCATCTTGCCCCTTGGACAAGTTCAAGATCAGCTCTTGGAACTGTGCATTCTGTGCCTGGAGATCCTTAACTGATTGTTCAAGAGCCATTGCTGAAATAAACAGCGAGAAGATGAGAAACCTATGCATAATAAACCTGTGATGCAATGAAATGATATGGTAATGTATATGCAATGTTTTCAAGGACCGCAGGATTTAAATTTGCTTAGACAAAAACGAAAGTAAACTTTTATTAGTAATAACTTTGTTTTGCCTTTTAGGCTTACAAAAATGAAAATGAAATAAGTACAAAAGATGGGGTTTTAAGTCTCCCATGGACGTTTCCTCTTTGTATTGAGGTATGAGTTGAGGTTTCGTTCCTCATGAAGTTGCTTTGTTAGCTCCAGAATTCTTTCCCGACTTACTTTGTAATGAGTCTCTTACAAAGTTGGTTCTGATGGTGTTTCTACGAGCAGAAGCCATGACCTGCAACAAAGAACAAAGATGAATCCTTTGGTCCTTGAAATGGTTAGGGAAAATGCTATGCTTATGATGCATGATGATGTCATGATGTTATGTTCAATCACAAACATGTGGCACACACAAACAAGTCACACCATAGCCCTAGGTTTAAAGGCTTGCATGAGGTTCAAAGGTAAGTACCCTCCCCTGAAGTTAGATGGTTCATCCTGTCCTACAATAGTAACCATGTTCTAAGGGATCTCAATATCATTGATCCTTCACAAGGGTGGTTGTTCAGTAGGCAACTTACTTGCCAACCAAAACCCTCCAAGTTTAAGATCTCAATGAGCGTAGCATCGAGTGTCAACCAACTTCAGTCTGCACCAAAGCCGGTTACCTCACTACTTTCTAAAGGCCAAGATGAGTTAACTAGGGTTCTAGAAGTTAGTTAGTGCATTGACAACATATGGCAGCCTCAATATTATCCTCAACTTGACTTAAGGAACATAAGCACCAACCAAGAAGTCGCACTAACTATGGCCACCAGATCAACCGTATCGATATACGTCGTACAGTTTCCTTGGTCTATTGCCATTTACCTAAGGTACACTAGATCCGGGTTAGGACCTTTCACACATAAGAGCACCCCAACAAGATAACATAAATCAAACAAGGCAAGCAATTCAAAGTGATCTTAATTCCTAAGGGTACCCCTCTTAAAATAGATCCCCAGCAGAGTCGCCAGTTCTGTAACACGGCGGGAGAACTGACTTTTAGTTATGTTGCGGATAGCAAGAGTCGCCACCGACTTTTATTTTATCCAAAAGGAAAGGGTATAAAAGAACAGGAAAGACCTTAAGAGAATATTTTTGGGTCCGGGGGGTAGGTTATGTAAAGGGAAGGTGTTAGCACCCTTTACATCCATGGTTATCCATGGGCTCTTAGTTACTTAGCTCACTTTTGAATTGTTTTTGAAAGTGTAGTGTGTGAATAGAAAAATTTTCAGAATAGTTAATAATAATCCATGTACGGATGTGTAAAAACTTGTTTTTGAAAATTTATTTGAAATTGTGAGAAGTGTTTGAAAAGTTTTAATAGTGAGCAAGTACATAAGAGGAACCTACCCTAATGTTTTAAGTCTTTCTTGTTCTTTATCCTTTGTTTGGTAAGACTATCCCTACTATTAAGGAGTAGGTAGTCATTACCTTGGATGTAAGGGACATGAGAGGGACATTCTGTTTTATGAAGGCAACTGTGGGGTGTAATAAGCATATATGAGGGACTATCATCATTTATTCGAAGGGACTCGATTCGTAAAGGCAACCATGAGGGACTTGATGATTTTTCTTTTAAGGGACTTGCTTTATACACCCCACTTGACCTTATTCGTAGGCAACTTGAGGGATAACCTTAGAAATGTGAGACGGCGATTAAAATCGACTTACGTGTGTGAGTGTTAATTTAATTATCTTTGATTAAAAGTGATCTAGAATTAATTTTTAAATAAAATACATATTTGCACTCCCTAATTACTAACCATAACAATAATAATTAAAGAATTACAAAATTACATCCGGGAAACAATTACAAGAAATTATAATAATAAGCAAATTAAAATAAATGGCAAAAAGCATAAATATAAATAATAAACAACAATATAATAGGCCATAAATGAATAATTAAAGGGTTAGTAATAATAAGAAATAGGATTAGTAAAAATATTAAGAATAAATAAAGTTAGTAATAATAAAATAAAAGAGGTTAGTGAATAATAAAAATTAATGAAATAATAATAATATAAAATTGACAAAGCAAAATAAATAATATGGTTAGTAGTAATAATAATAAATAAAATTAATCAAAATATTATAAGAATAAGAAATTAACAAATTTTAATATGAACAATTATATTTAGAAACAAATATGAACAAACAATTATTTTAATTTACAAATTATTAAGTTATTTTTAAATATATTATAACTACAAAATTTAATTATTATAAATTCAATTATTTCTAAACAAAAAATTATAAAAGATATTCACATATTATATAATAAATTATAAGCATATTTACAAGAATTATAATAAATATATATATACATAATAATTGCATTAAGAATTTGAAAAATAAATTTATTTAGAAGAAAATAGAGTTAAGCTTTATTTTGGAAAATAATTTTTAGGGTTTGTTTAGAAAAATAATTTTAGGGTTTGATTAGTAATTCATTTAATTAAATAGGGCATGTATACAATTTTTTTAGAATATTAAAATAATGACATATACAATTTAATAATATTAACAAATTAGTATTTTTTAAGGAAAGAAAATAAAAGTGAGTTTAACCTAATATTAATATACTATTTTGAATTTTCTTTGGATTTTTTAAAATAACATATTAATCAAAACAATAATAAGAACAAAAATAAGAAAATAGAAAAAGGAACCTGCTGGGATTTGATCCCAAGACCTCATACTTGCAAGCAGCAGCAACATCCACCAGGCCATTATACACACAAGTGAAAGTGAACGAAGGCTAGTTGCTTTTGTGCTTCATCCAAAAAATTCAAAAAAATAATGAGAACAAAAGGCCTGGGGTGGGAATCGAACCCAGGACCTCTTGATCATTCATGCGCATGCTTTACCACCTGGCTGGAAGAGCCCACCTGGTAAACATGTGACAACATAACATAATATATTCAACTTACAAATTAAATGAAAATGCCTCAAAAAGAATTGCTGGATGCTGGATTCGAACTCATGGCCTCAGGTCATACGCGCGTCCCTCCTACCACTGGGACACAAGCATTTGTGTGTCTTTAAACAGCAACCAACCAATAAAATATATTACAAATAATTTGAATTAAAACAGCGCGCGGGAACTGATCTTCTTCTTCCTTGAGACCTGCGAATTTTTCTTCACTTTTACCTGCGAATTTTCTTACGTGTTCTTCATCCCTGCGAATCACAAACTCTCATAAAACAGCATCAATTCACAAAATTGGTTAGTGATTCATAATCCTTACAGTTCACACAACAACTCTACGTTTCCAGAATTTATTTATGTGCATTCAAACGTTAAACCCTAATTATGAGGTTATGAACCCTAAAATGGTACTACGGGATTCGGCCATGGTTTCTTCAATTAACCTGCCCAGAATTCATCACAAACCTTCATAAAGCACAAATCATCAAACAAAATTTAATAATAATGCATAAATGTTCAAGAACGAAAAATCATGAAAGTGTGAAAAAGTTTGAATCAGATTTGTCCATATGTGATGTTATGAGGCAATGTAATGATCTGGTTATGTTCCATGATGATCAAGGAAGCCAACCATGTTCTCAAAATACCTTGTAGTGCTCTAAATTTAAAAATCCGAATGTGGCTTTTGGAAGGATTTTTTGAGTTTTGAACTTACACTATGGCTGCTGGAATTCGTGGCTAGAGTTATGCTTATGATCAATACTTATAGGTGAATCAATCTAGGTCAGAAACTTCAATGGTTATGTGAAAGATTTGATTCAAAAATATTGAAAAAGATTATGGTGTAAAAGTTCAAATATTTGATCATGAAGACTTGCTATTCTTGGACTAATCACATGATTCCTTTCTCTTTCAAATTCAATCAATATTTAAGAAATTCTAGAAGCATTATCTTCCTCCAAAAATAGATTTTCATATTTTATATTTATTTAAAATGATTTTTATGAATTAAATCAATAATAAATAAAAATAAAATAATAAAAATGATGAATTTTGGTCAATTGGGTCGTGCATAATGATATGAAGTGGATTGGATCACAACTTAGCAAGCCCATTTGGAAAGAATTACTTCTAGGCCTCCATTTTCAACATAAACCATCACAAAATTTCCCAACTTTGCAAGGGCACATCTCCCTCAATTTTAAAGGTATGAGGGTGTTCTTGGACTTTTTGGAAAGCTTGAAGAGTCCTCTAAACAACCCCATTGGTTTCAGGTCCATATCATTTACCAATCTCAAGTTATGCCCTTTTGAAGTTGTTGACTTTTTGTTGACTTTTGAAATGACCTATAATGTCTTAGATCATATCTTTCAAATGAAGCATTTTTGGGCTTAACTTTCAACATCAAAGTTGTAGAGAATTCAATTTCCTTTAAAATGAGCTTTGGATGGAGACTTGGTGATGAAGTATGTGAAAGTTATGATTGGTCAAAGTTCAGTTGACTTTTACTAAGGAAACCCTAATTTAGAAACTCCTGATTCTTGATGATCTGACATCTCCTTGATGAATCATGATCAACCCTTGATCAAATGATGAATTTTACTTCATATACTTGATGTTGGCAAAAAATCATGAAGTTTGACTTTGGTTTGACCACAGTTGACCTCAGTTTGACTTTTTAACTGCATGAACTGATTTTGACTTATCTGATCATCTGACTGAGCAAACCTTTGAGAAAAGTCTTGAAACTTGTCATGGGGGTTCTTACACACATATAAGATGTTATGAAACTCACTTGAGGTATTGGAAGTCCATTTAGCCTGATTAAAGTCAAAACCCTAGTTTTGGATGCACTGCTTAGGAGGTGCATTGTCTGAGGGAATTGTCAACTTCTTTGACCAATTGTGAACTTTGTGAACCTTGTGAATCTTCATAAAATGTCTTGTGATACTCATGGGAGGTATTGTGAAGCTTGTGGACCTTGTGAACCTCATGAAGTGGCTTTGTAGACCTCATAAATCTCAGGAAAGCTTTGTAATCATTGTGAAACTTGTGAACCTTGTGAACCTTCAAGAAGTGACTTGTAGACTTCATGAACCTCATGAAAGGTCTTGTAGATGTTGAGAAACTTGTGAACCTTGTGAACCTTCATAAAGTGACTTGTAGACTTCATGAACCTCATGAAAGGTATTGAAAGCATTGTGAATCTTGTGAACCTTGTGAACCTTCAAGAAGTAACTTGTAGACTTCATGAACCTCATGAAAGGTTATATAAGCATTGTGAATCTTGTGAACCTTGTGAACCTTCTTAGCACACAAAGTCTTGTATTGTGAGGGCAAATTTTGGGGTGCAACAATGTGAAGTGGTGATAATTGTATGATTCCTATCTATGTATTATTTATCATACTTCGTTTATAATATTTGATATCTCATCCCTTCTGTTTGAATGTTGTCCCTATGTTGGCAACGTGCAGGTAATCAAGAGGAATAGTTGGTTACTTTTAGTTCGAGTCGGTGGCACTGATACATAACACTCGGGGGGATGTACTCTTAGTTGCTTTAATGTTGTATTTGATCTTGTTGTTGTTGTTTCAAGTTGTTTGCATTAGAAGCATGTTGCTACTAAGTTGTTAAGTTGAAAAAGATGTTGTACTATGTTTAGTTGAATAATTGAGAATTCGTTGCGTAGTTGTAAAAAGTTGTTTTGGTTTCAAAAATGAATAAAAGATGTTGCTATAGTTTCATCCAAATTTGAAAGTGTTATCTATCAAGGTGTTATTAATTAATTGTAAAAGTGTTTTAAAGTCGAAATATGGCATCCTATTTGCTTACTTGTTAGGTTGAATTTTCATACTTTGATTTTCAATATATTTGTCGGGTAGAAATGGGGTGTTACATTAGTGGTATTAGAGCAGGTCGGTCCATCCGACAAATGTTGTCTAATGTCGTTTATTCCTTAGTACTCGACAGGTGTGTAAAACATTGTCGGTGCTTGTTTGTTAGTTTCTAGTCGTTGTATGCAGGTGTTGGTTTTGATTAAGTGGGGGAGAGGCTTGCTCTCGGACTATTGTTGGTATCTGGAAGTTGGTTCAAGTTGATGTTGATTGCAAGAGTGTGAATGTTGTTGGAGCGATGTTGTTGCGGACCGGCGAGAGTTTAGACTCATGAATTCATATCGGTTAAGTTTGAGAAGTGCGTAGAACATGGATGAAGAATTGATTGAGAATAAGGAATTATTCCAAAGGAAATGATAAATTGATGGATTATTTTGGTAGACTAGTATGTCTGGAGTATAGTTGGATTAAAGTCGAGTAATTTTTAGAGTTGGATGAAAAGAAAGGATTGTTGGTAGATCTTGGGAGCTAGAGAGAGATGGAACTTATGTTCATCAATCTCAAATTCTGATTTTTGTAATTTTGGAGCAGCTGTCAGTAAAAGAGGCATAAACTTTACTCATGTTTCTGATTGAAGCGATTCTGGACTTTTTGGAAAGCTTATGAAATTCCCTACAATTTTCATATAAGATTTGCTTTCAGGAGGTTTGTGAAGCGGGAGATATGTGTGTTTTAATAGTTGGGTCTGATACTGATTTTTTGGAAAATTCTGCATACGAGAATTCTTGACCAGTCCCATTGCAAAGATGATAACTTTTTATCCGTAACTCGAATTTAAGAGATTCTTGGAATTCTGAAATTTGCACAAAATTATCTTCATTTTGGGATATGATTTTATGTTTGGAAGGTGTGTGTTGAAAGAGATAAATGTGTTTGAAGTTGAGCGACTATTGCTGAAAATTGAGAAAGATGAAGACGAGTGCGAAATATTGATAAGGAATTAAATATTGGTATTAGAAAGAATGCGAAGGTGTCGGAGGATGCATAGAGATGAAATTTATGTTGAATGAGAATGATTATAGTAACGATGTTGTGTGACGGTAATATTAAAAGAAGGACGGATTCAAGAAAGACGAATGTTGATTAGTGTTGTCAAAATTACTTGGATGAAAGTTGTAATTGGAGCGAACTGAATTGAATTGTACTCGATGTTGTAGTGACTCCAGTGTTAGAAGGATATTTAAAGTTTTGATGTGGTACGAGCGTGTATAAGAGATTGTGTATTGGATTTTGGACGTTTTGGTATAATTGACGAAGTCGGAATTAAGGAGACTAAGAAGACGTTGGTAAGCCTTAGAGAGTTAGCGGAGCATTATGCTTACGGACTTTGGGGGCACAAGTTGAAGTACGCTATTGTGTTGGGTAATGATGATTTATGCCACCATTATGGTTATCGGATGTCTATTGACAAATTGAGCAACTGATCACCCTTAATCTCTTGTTGATAGTAGACGGAATCATAATTGATGGATAGATGCATCGTGCCAACTAGTATAGTATTTACGATGAATTGGTTGAAGTTCAGCTAAGTGCTTGTGGATTGTTTGATTTGTCGATGCAGATTCATATATAAGAATATTAGTTGGATTTAAGGATGATAACATGAAGTTGCTTTTTGATTAAATAGTAATATGGAAACTCATAGTTGAACTCTAGATAATTTGAGTGTTGTTTTATGATGAATTAAGTGGCATGAGACTTGAAGCTTTCTTGAGAAGATTCGAGGGGAAAGTAGATGGAAATGTAAGATCATGATTTGACAAGAATGTCAGATAGAGTTGAGTTGAAAGTATTAGAAGAAGTGAAATTATAAGTTGGTTTATTAAAGTGCGATTTTGGTTAGAAAAAGATGAGTTACTTAATTGTGTTGATTCAGATAAGAAGTTGTGAAGCAATGTGTCAATATGAGTATGAATCAGTGTTTTGGTTGTTGGATTAGTTAGAAGCGAAAAGGTGAGTTATCTTGTTTAAGCTAAGTGAACTCAAATGTTATATGTTGTTGTAATGTTGTTACGTGTGTAAGAAAATTTTGGAGAATGTGTTATTAAAAGATGGTGAAGTTGTATTTATGTTTTATGATAATTGGGAGTTCATGGAAGTATATGAATATTTTATCCAAGAATTGGAAGTAGTCTCCATTGTAATTATGTTGAACATTCAGAGGTATTGTCGTATGGATATAAGTTCGAAGTATTCGGTAACTACAAAAGTGTAAAATGCCTGTTGAGATGGTATTCCGGAAGGATTAAGTCGAAGTCTTTTATTATGTAGGTTTTGGCGATTATCAGTTGGAAGTAAACTTGGTAGATTCGACATTTTGAAAGTAATCAGAGTGCGCAACGAGCGCGTGTTGTAGTGTAGTTGCTCGTATGTGAGTAACAACGATGTTGGTTGTATTAATGTTGTGCTTGAGTTGTGTGTTCCTATGTCGTTGTGTTCTAGTTCTTAAACCAGTAAATTCTTAAGTTGGTTACTCTTTGTGTTGTAATGCTAGTTGTCAAGAGTATTACTTGAGTGGTATTCAGGTTGTTGTTGTCGTTGATATTATGAATTATTGTTTGTATTATACGTGGGGTTTCCTTTCGGAGACGAGAGTTGATTAGTCGGATGGAATAACGTAGTTGGAGTAGTTGTATCAGATGAATTTTCGAGGACAAAAATGTTCTAAGTGGGGGAGAGTTTTAACGCCGACTTATTTAATTAAATATATTTGTATTGTGTTGTGTTGTTTTGCGCTGGATTGTGCTATTTGTGATTATTTAAGTTGATTTCCAAAATATCGGGATGTTACGTTGATGTTCGGTGTTGGTTTGAGTTGGATTAATTAAGCAAGTTGATTTAAGTTGTGGAAAATGATATTGAATATATTCCGACTATTGTGGAATAGGTTGAATGTGTTGTTTGGACGGTTTATTTGATAATCGGTAATCAGTTGATTTAATCGATTTAGTCAGGCGGAATTAATTATTTGTGAATTATTTATTGATTTTGTGTTGCGGTGAATTAAGTTGTTACGTCGATATTTAAGTTGGAAAGTCATAGGTATAATATTAGAATTAATATTATAGTTTTAGGAGGGTGTTCGGTTTAGTGGGCTTGGAATCGTGTCAGAATTAGAAAATTAAGGGGGTATATGACTTAGGCCCATTAGATAATATATTCGAATAATATTATTTTGATAAAAAGAAATAATAGGAAGAATAAGTTAGGTTTTAGAATAATCAATAAGTGGAAGAGGAACATAGCAAGAACGCGAGAGAAGGAAGTTGCGAGAGAAAACTGTTACCGGTGCCAAATCCTCGGAATCCGGTCGAATTTCGAGCTGCCTTTAATCCAAGGTAAGGGTAGGGTTCGACTTTTATAACCAGGTTATGATAATCGATACGTAGAAATTGAGATCGGGTAGTTTATGATGTTGATTTAGTTTGATTCTGATGGTGTGTTATTGATGGAGTTATATTGATTGATTATGTGAAAATGTTGATTTATCGATCTTATGAAATTTTGTTGCTGAATAAATATTTATGAAATTTATGTTATGTATACGATTACGGGAAGAAAAACTATTTTGGGACGAAAAATACATTGTTCGCAGGTGTACGGGTGGCACAGGCCATCCACCACTCACATAGGGGTGGCGCAAGCCACCCAAAATTGAAGAAGATGACAAGTGCCAGGAGCCATAAGTGGAGGTGGTGGGAGCCACCATATTCCCTTATAACATGGTGCAAGCCATGATGTTCTCGATAAAGGGTAGCGCAAGCCACCCATACAATGGGGAAAAGCTTTTTTTTTGTCTTCTTTGTTGGTCATGTAGAAGCATACTTCAAGCTCAATGTTTTGATGATGTCAACATTATTCAAGCTCATTCCATATTGCAAAAAGTCGAGATGACAACAAAGATCAAGATCATGGCTATGCATCATCAATGGAATGCTTCTGTTCGATTCAAGCTTTTGTGCAACATTTTCAAGACTTGGACACAAGGCTTAGGTATATCAAAATTTACTCCTTAAAATGATATACAAGTGTTCAAAATATTTTATCATGTTAATTCAATGCATATGCACATTTTGAAAATAATCGGAACTGGTTTTAACACTTAAAACAGAAATATTTTTCTGAGTTTTAACAGTGTTAACCGGTTAACCATATGGGTTAACCGGTTAACGGTCTCAATTTTTCAATTTTGTGGTAACGTTTCTGGGTGTTAACCGATTAACCCATATGGTTAACCGGTTAACACTGAAGAATTTTTGAAAAATTGTTTCTCTTCAATTCAAATATTTTGTTAAGTGTTATACCTCTTCATGATTTTATTTCATAACTTTTTTATACCTTTTCAAAGAATTTTTTTCATAAATTCTCATACCTTTTTGAATAGGTGTTATGACTATTATAAATTCTTAATTTTTCAAATTCATAAACACCTCCTAAGAATTTTCAAATATTATCTCACAATCAAAATCACTTAAATTCAAATATTTTTCATACTTCAAAAAGTGTTCATAAGTTCATCATATTTCATATTTCATTGAACACTTGTATTAAATCTTGAGTAGTGAATTTTGAATATAGGAGAATATCAATTTATATTGATACCAATTATTGTATTACTCATTCAAACAAAAATTATAGAAAGTGTTTTCTATTTGTGACTTGTGTTCCAAGGATTGTTTGGACATAAGGGTTAGTGTGGCAAGAGGATTGTTCTTGCACACTTGTTTGTTTAGTTTGTTAGAAAGTAGGCCTCACCATTGAAGGTGTGATAGGTTGTACTGTTCTAAAGAAACTAGTGGAAATCTCTTTCGTGTTGAAAGGGGACTGGATGTACCTTCGGATTATGAAGGGAACCAGTATAAACCTCCGTGTCATTTTTACTTTCCTGCTTTACCGTTTTCATTCCATAAACCATAAAAAGCAAAATCCATCCATCGAAGAAAAAGAATCAAAAAATTTGATAACACCTTATTCACCCCTCCCCCCTCTTAGGCGCACTTTGATCTTACAATTGGCATCAGAGCAGGTTTAGGTAACCTGTTCCTACAAGATCTTATGGCTTCCGCAAACTCGAATCCTGTTTTCAAAGATGGTGGAAGTAGCAACAAGCCTCCGCTCTTCTCCGGCGAATACTTTGATTTTTGGAAAATCAGAATGAGGGCACATCTTGAAGCCCAAGGAGAAGGCATATGGGAAGCAATCGAAGAAGATCCGCATAATTCTGTTAATGTGATTAACGACGTTGGAACCGCAAAGTTGAAGAATATGTATGATGAAGATGATAAAAAGAAGATCCTAAATGAGAAGAAGGCAATCAACATACTCCAAAGCACTCTTAGTATGGACGAATTCTTCCGCGTATCACAATGCAAATCGGCTAAGGAGATTTGGGATACTTTGGTAGAAACACATGAAGGAACAACAGAAGTAAAAAGATCAAGGCTTAACACGTTAAGTCAAGAATATGAAATGTTCCGTACGCAGCCCGGAGAATCTATCGTTGCCTTACAAAAAAGATTTGTTCATCTAACCAACCACTTGATTGCACTCGGGAAGACCTTCACCAACGACGATCTCAATTTGAAAGTCCTAAGGTCCTGGACAAGGGAATGGCAACCGAAGGTGACCGCTATCTCGGAGAAGAAGAGTCTCTCAACGATGACATCCACATCTCTATTCGGCAAACTTCAAGACCTCTCTTAGGCCTCATAATGTAGTCAGTCGTGAGTTGTGACTTAAATCCCCTCCAACGAACATCGGCGTAAGATATCCAGTTAGTTTTCAATTTTGAGTTATCAAAAATCTCAAAATTCAACTATATTTAAATCAATATATAAGTATAAATTAGAAACTGTAGGTAGTGAATTAGAAACTATAAAGTATGAATTATAAACTATGTAATACCTTAACGTCTGTCCATATGATATCTTTGAAATTATCATTCATTTCTCTCCAGTCATCTATTAGTATATTGTCCTTGCTACGTGCAAGGAAAGAAACATAACTCTTAAAAGTAGAGTCATGTGGACAATCCACTACTCTGTACAACGAATCAAACTCGATCAAAATTTTCACACCATATGAGGTACGAACTGATGTGAATTGGGGCATCATTATGACATCTCTCTGTGATCTTTTCGTTTGAGTTGTATTTGCAGAACACTCAATCGTTTGAGTATCTTCACTGCTTCCTGTTGAAGAACTCGACAAGGTCGACATCTATGTTCAAAAACAACAAAAACAAAAACATAAACAAGAACATAAACAACAACAAAATGAACAACAATGGCAAATGAGTTTACTGTAGATGCATGGGAAAAATATTTTACGTACCCTAAACGTGATGACTAAGTTAACGATGTTGGTGTTAATGTTGTTATTGTTTTCCTTCCTTGCGATAACGACGGCGTTGTTGTTATCTTCCTTCTCGATGGTGACGATGATGACAACAATGTTGGTTGGTGCATAATCTTCCTTCCGTAATGATCGTGACGATGAGGACACAAATGACAACAACACAATGAATAATTGATACTGATGATGCAAGATTTGGTTGAAATCTATTATTGTTTCAAAATATTGAACGTTAGGGTTTAGGATTGAAATCGTCTATCGTTTAGTCTAGTTTCTATTTTCAATGGAAAAATGATACTAAAGAGACAAATATACTATCTAGGAGTATATTGTAAAGCTACTACGATGGTTTATACAATCAACCATTATGATACATAAAATATTGAAACTATACTACGACGATCATTATTACAAGTAATCATGATATATTCCTTTCATAATGAAATTTCATAACGAAGCGCCAGAGTCATATTTAGAATAAAAAATTAAAAAATCATACAAAATATATCATAACGGTGGAAAAAACAACCGTAGTCATAATGTTTAAGTTTTTTATTTAAAAGTAAATAAAAAAAGAAAACGTGCGCCTTGACATAAAAGGAATAATATATATGATGACGCTGATGGTCGAACCCATGAAACCTTGATGGTATCACCACAATTGACTTATCAACAGTTGTTATATACAAATAATTTTTTTTTAAAATAATAATATAGTAGTGCCATAGTTTAGATATGTCACAACGGTGTATGGATGAACCGTGGTGAGCCTAACTTCATTGTTTAAGCGTTTTGTAGCAGTGTGTCCACTCCGTTTAGGCCCGCCACACAAAAACTTGCAAAAAAACCGAGGTGAGGCAGGGTGTGCATTATGTAAGTTGCGCACTTTTTTTTTGCATAAAAATTGCAAAACTTATGTTAATGTATGTGCTCGCAAAAACCCGTATAAACGAGAGAGCGAGCATATTAGAGGGTGCATGCCTAAAATCTTGGCCCATCCTGCAAAAAAAATGTTGGCAAGACGAGTATGCCCTACGAGCCATTTTCCCACCTTTACTCTCAATGATGAGAGATATGAAACCTTGATTATTATGTATTTCAATCTTTTTAGTGTAATATGCTTGAAGAACCAATTCAATCTCATTTTCAAGATAATTTATTGTTATTTGGTAGGTGTTACTCTATCACATTTCCACTTGTCTATAATGTTAAAAATATTATTGGAATAATTTATAAATTGACACGGGATACAATCAGATAAATTTAAACAAAACAAAAAAGTTATAAATATTTTTCTCAATATACAGTTGAATATAATTACGCTTGCGCTATACAAAATTATTTAAATATGTAGATAAACGAGGATTTAACTAGTTAATTAATAGCATACTAAATATCAATTATGAAAGAATTTTTTATCATGTGTTTTTTAAAGATAAATTCAAAGTTTAGTTATATCACATTTTTTTAAAGGATTATTTGACGTTGTTAAATAAAAAAATTATATTATAAGAATATTACAATCAATCTTAAGTATAATATTTCACAAAAATCATGATAAAAATTAAATATTTTTAAAATTGTACAGTTATGATAAATAGATAATGTAAAAACTCTTTGCAATAATATTGTTTGTGAATTAAATCCTAAATTTATTACGTACCTTTGATTTTTTTAATAACTTATCCTAACCGTTTTGGTTCGGGCTGGCTAAACATCATTACTTTTGGTAGTGCTTATTAAAACATAGTATATTATATTTTTGTCTCTTATTCATTACCCTATCTTAATATAGTATATTTAACTAATCATTATTGTTTTTAACTAATCATTTTGCTAAGAATAGAAAGCCACCTACCAAATAGCCGACATCTAGTATCTTTAAGATAATTTGACTTTAAAATAAGTCGAAGAGACAAGTAGACACTAGATAGATCCATAGATTATATATAAAATTATTGAAATTTTTGTAACTTTTAATATTAAATTCATTTATTATTAATTTAATTATCCGAGTTTCACCTTTTAAAATGTGTCTCATCACTAATAACTGAATTGATTTATTTTGAATTTTATTCATATTGAATCTCTTCGGATAACATATAACTAGAATTGAATGTCTCACTATATTAAAACATGTATTCTTAGCAATTAAATAAAATATGGCATCTTTTAAAGCAAATTGTATAAATTAAGTTGTATGTGTTAAATTATTTTATTTAATTATATTAGTTATTCATTAATTAAAGATTCAAATTGATTATTAATTATTTTAAAGAATAAAATTATTAGGATCCGTTTAATGCGCACGATATGATTGAGACATGATAGAATATAAATCCGTTTAATGCGCACGATATGATTGAGACATGATAGAATATAAATAAGGATAATGAGATAATATAATATAAACAACATAAAATTTATCCTATTATAGATTTGTTTCACACAAATACCAAAGATAATAACATTATATATATATAACAACTATATTTTTTTCAAATTATTTTTTTAAATGTTTTAAATTTTATAGATTAATAAAAAAAATTAATAATTTTATATAATAAAAAAAAATCATTGACACTACTAAATAAATAATTTTAGTTTTTTTGAAAAGATCATGAATTCTATTATACATATTAGGTATATTAGGTAAGCAAAATGAAAATATGTATATATAATATGTATACATATTAGGTATATTAGGTAAGCAAAATGAAAATATGTATATATAATATGTAAATGACAAAACTATCCTTGCAAGAAAATATTTTTAATTTGATAAAAAAATAAAATTAGTATTCATATTTTCAAAATTATACTAACTATTTTATTTTCAATACTTCCAATTTAATAGGTTTTAATTTTTTATATTATATAAATTTACAAATTTACCCTTATGACAAAATCGAACATTTTTTTATTAATTATTTATTGATATTTTTTAATTGAATATCAAGATAATCTTTATTTATATTTTGTTATATTTAATATTTTATTTTAAATTATGTTTTATAGGTGTAATTTTGTAAATTATTTTCTTATCATTTCCTGTTGTATTCTAATCCAACTCATATTCAAGATAAAATTTGAACTAGTGAAGGCAAGATATGATAAGTTTCAGGATTAACTTATCATATCCTTATCCTGTTGTGTCTAGGGGTGTCAAAACGGGCCGCCCCGCCAAAAACCCGTCAAAAAAAAGCGGGGCGGACATGCCCGCCAAGGTGAATTGGGCATGAAATTCAAGCCCGCCCCGCCCCGCCGGCGGGTTGGCGGGAGGCGGGCTTGCCCGCCTTCTATTTTTTTTTTTTTTTTCCATTTCTTTATATGCTATTTTTAAATTTCTTTTTTGTTTTTATTTTTTGTATTTTTTATAGCTATTTTTAAATTGTAAGAGATGAGGAATCAAACTAATGTGATTAACAAGAAATAAAGCCAACTATATAGAGAAGTAACTTAAATGTTAATAAAATTATTGTGTCGCATATATGATAATAGAGAAATTCTTACTGGTTGAATATGTTCAGTACATAATATAGTTTAAAAATAGATGTATATGTTAAGAAATAGTGAAAACTACTTTGCATATAGTTTGATATATATGAATGTTCCAGTATATATAAATGAATTAGTAATTTCACAATTAAAAATATTTATATATTATAATTGAAATATTAAATTAGAATATTCTATATGTATTACAGTATAACAATGTCATGTGTTTTTTTCTCTGCGTTGTGTACTATATATTATGTATACATTGCATTATAGAGAATTTGTCATTGCAATATTTTATTGGTTAGAGTTTTTATACGCAATATAAATAAATATCTATATTGGTATTGTATACAACTTTACATACTTTTTCTAAACTTTCTATATGGATGCATATAACAATAACTCATTTTAAGTTTGAATTGGTTTACTATAATTTCATTTAAATTTGAATTATGACATACATATAAATATAAATGCATATTACAATAAATTTTTAAGTGTTTTGGTTTCAAAATTTTTAGCGGGTTGGCGGGCCAACCCCGCCCCATTATGTATTTCGCCCGCGGGGTTTTTTTTTTTGGCGGGGCGGGAGAAACGGGTTGGCGGACTCAAAATCTCAACTCAGCCCGCCATTTTTTGGCGGGTGGCGGGGCAGGCCGGCGGACCCCGACCCGTTTTGCCATCCCTAGTTGTGTCATCAAACATTGGATTGATATATGATATGATACATATATCCTATCTTGTCTTTCATCATGTGCACCAAACAGACCCTTAGATTTTTAATAATATTATTAATTATAAGCAAAATATTTTTGTTTGTCCCTTAACTATCCTTGGTTTATATTGATCCCTTAATTTTTTTTAATGTCAAATTGCTCCCTTAACTCTTCAAGCGTACCATGTTAGCCTTTTTCGTCTAAATAGCGACGGAGAAATATAAAAATAGGTCAATAAATCCATCTCTAATTAGACAAAAGGACTAACATGGCATATTTAAAGAGTTAAGGGACCAATCTGATACGAAAAAAATTAAAGAACCAATTTGAACTCAAAGATATAGTTAAAGGAACAAAAAGGATTTGTTACCTTAATTATATTTAATTAATTGATACAATTTTAATATAATATAAGAATGTTAAAATGATCCATCGGTTAATAATTAAAATATAAAGGTTTTGTTCCTAATAGAGGTTTGCATGATGGTGTCTTGGTTTTAAATGAAGTGGTTGATTTGTTGTCTAAGAGGAAAAAGAAATATTTATTTCTTTTTAAAGTTGATTTTGAAAAGGCTTTCGATTCCGTTTCTTGGGATTATTTTCTTTACATCATGAAAAGAATGAATTTCGACAACAAGTGGTTAAATTGGATTAAGGCTTGTGTTTATACTGCTTATTCTCAGTTTTCATTAACGCTAGTCCAACCAATGACTTTCAAGATATAAGGGGTCTTTGTCAAGGAGATCTTATTTCTTTGTTTCTCTTTATTCTTATAGTTGAAGGTCTTGCAGGCTTATTGTGGAATGTGTGTTTTAATGGTTTCTATCATCCTTTCTCATTGGCGCGATCATTTACATATTGATCTTCTTTAGTTTGCCGATGACATAATGTTTGTGGGCCAACCTTCTTGGGAAAACATAGGGACTCTAAAAGCTTTGCTTCGTGGTTTTGAGTGTTGTTTGGGTTTATTGCTCAACTTCAATAAGAGCAGAATTATTGGTGTCAATGTGGAACTTGATTTTTAGCAAGCAACCTCTGAGTAATTTTCTTGTGTCGTTAGTTCTTCTACCATTCTTTTTCTTGGTACTCAAATTGGTTGCAATCCAAGAAGACGATCTTCTTGGTCCACTATGCCAAAATTGACTTTTAATAGCGCACCTTAGACAACGCTTTATTACAAAAGCGATGTTATATGTTAAATAAAAAATAAAACACGGAAATTGTTCACAAAAAATAGTAAAAGCACTGCTAAAAGTCTTACCTTAGACAACACTTTTGGAAAAGCGTCGTCTAAGGTTGACATTAGCCAGCGCTCTCTGAAAGCACTTTTAAAGGAATATATTAGACAACGCTTTTCTCAAAAGCGTTGTCTAAGGTTTTATAAATTAAAAAAAAAAAACTCAAAAGCGATGTCTAAGGTTGACATTAGTCAGCGCTTTTGAAAAGAACTTTTAAAGGGTTATCTTAGCCAGCGTTTTTCTCAAAAGCGCTGTCTAAGGTCTAATTAAATTAAAATTATACAATAGTCAGCATTCTGTTTTCATTCATTCTTTTTCCCCGCGAATGATTCAAACACGAACGAAACCCTATTGTCGTCGTCCACCATCTAAAACCCCCATTGTCGTTGTTCATTCTTCCATTGTCGTCGTCGTTCAAGCTAGTTTGTTTCCGTCATCGTTCTGAGTTCTGATACATCTGACTATACTTACTATTCTGATATGTCTTCTTTATCCATGGTTCGTTGTCGCCATTGTTCTAAGTTCAGTGATGTTTTTGTTTTTGTTGTACTGATTCTTCAATCCGTGAGAGATAGATGTGAAGAGTGTCGCTCCTGATAAGTGGACATAGGCCCAGATAAAGGTACAGACGCGAATGGTCGGCGAGAGGGACAATGAGAACACACAGCCGTGGACTCACTGGAGATGAATAGAGTCGCCAGCTAGGCATTTTTATCCCGGAGGAAAGGCAATGTTGCATAGGCCTAAAAAAGACATGGATAAGACGGTTGCGAACCAGAGAGACTGAGAAAGGGGGTTGGTTACAACCTGGGAAGGTATTAGCACCCAGATTGTCCGTCGTACTCGACGGGATCCACGCTTAAAAGATTTGTGTTTTAAAGGGGTAGTGTCAGTGCAATTTGTGTGTATAAAAGAGCTGGAAAGGGATGTACAGGTGTCAGTGTAAAAGAAGTGTAAAGTTTAATATATACAGTGTCAGTGAGAGAACAAGAATGGAATGCTCAAGATAATGAGGCTAAAAGAATGAAGCTGGAAAGAGGGGGAATATACAGAGACTTTTGTTCGATAACTGTTAAGTTATGCCTACGTATCCTCTCGTGCAATGAGGAAGTCAGAACACCGTAGTTCGACCCAAAGAGACTGAAAGGTGAATTGACTTGTGAACTGCTTACTTGTCTATGCTCAAGTGTATGACCTGTCTGGCTCAGGTGCAAACTGTCTTGCATTAGACGGAAGAAGCAAGTTCTCGTTTGAGAGTGAATGAGATGAGAAAAGAATCCCGGAGGAGACGATTATTATTTGTTTTTGAGTTTTCAGTCTTTTATTGCTTTTTTTTGGATTTTGTCATAAGTTAATGAGTTTAAGCCTAAACCAATGGGTTAGTAAACTCATCACATCTTCCCTCTGATTAGGGGTAATGAGAATACCTTAAGTGTGAAGTCAGATTCTCACACTTAATCACCTTTGATGTAGGATTAAGATCATTAACCTACTTGTGATTATTTTAGATGTTTTTGGTGTTTTTGTTTAGTGTTGAGTAATGAGGTTAAGCCATAATCAAGGATTAAACAGACTCATTGCACCATCCTAATAGAAGGATAATAGATGAGAATGTTTAAGCTGAGGAAAGCTCCTCAACTTAATCCATGATTAGGGATTAAACTCATGACAAAACAAGCCTTTGATTAAGTGGATTTTATTTAATGGTATGATTATGAAGTGATTTTTAGGGTTTGTAAGACAACTTGAGGGGGACTTGTCCATTAACACTAGGGTTAGTCCTTCTTAACCAATTAAGGAAGAATTAGAACCCTAATGCAAGGCCCAAGTTACAAGTGTGATGTCTTGATGATTATTAAGTGAATTGATTAAGAGATTTAAACACATTAAGGGTTTAACACTTAGGATTAAAGTTATACACTCCACCCTAATAGAAAGATGCAGGCATAAGCTTAATCACAAAGCCTTAAAGCCTTTAGGGTTTAGTCCCTGATTATGAGGTGAGGAGAGAGGACTCAAAAGAGACACAAAGGTAAAACTAAGAGGGGAGACTAATCAAAACCCTAATCATTGTCATGCTTGGTTGTTCCTAAGGTTTGTGAGGTTTTCAAGAGAAGATCTTCAATGGAACCACCAGGAAGCAGATGAAAGGATCAAGAGAAGCAAAGTGACTTGCTTCATTCAAGAAGTCAAGTCACTTGAGGAAAGAAAGTGAGAAGCAAAAGAAAGAGCAAGCTCAATCTCATACACAAGCATAAATGCAGCAAGGATGCCTAAAAAGAGATGAAGAGAAGTTATGAGAAGTGAAGGCAAATTCACTTCTCAGGACAACTTACCACCTGAAAAGTTAGAAAAGAAATGCAATGCAAGACAAAATGGGATGAGATGACATGATGAGAAACAAAACCAGAAGCACATACATGATGCTAATGATGCTATGAGATGCTACAAACATGAGGCAGCACATAGGGATGATCATACAAGTTCATGAATGCAAATGAAGCAAGTTAAGGAGCATGGACATACATGAAAAGTTATGAAGTGCACATGACATACAACATGGCAAATACATGATGCAATGATCAAACATGCTTTCAATATGTCTTATGATGTCAAATGGATCAAATGGATGTTTGAAATGTCATGGCAAGTCATGTTATGCAAGAGAATGCAGGATGGGTGCATATGGAAGCTCAAACTAGGGTTTATGAACAATGCAACAAACAAAAATCAAAATCAGAAGCAAACTTCAACACAAAAATTTGAAAATGCACTCAAAGGACCCCTAATCCTATACTAACTCACTGCCCAAAGGAGAAGTTTCAACTCTTAACCAATTTCAAGTTATGGTTTTTACAAGCTTGCTAGGGTTTTAGGGTTCCTTAACAAGAAAATTATCAAACAAAAGGAAAATGAAAGATCAAATCATGGCCATTTAATCTCACAAACTACATGCTAAACACAATGCAATGCAAAAAGAATCAATGTCCAACTCTTCATGGATAGGCAGAAATGATTTTTTGAACTTTAGATCAAAATAATGCACAAAAATGCTTTTAATTCAATGAGAAATTCTTAAAATGCATCAAGATCAAAAAATAAATTTGGTTTGAAAGTTGGACAATGTTTCTAAATGTCTTATAACATTTCATGAATTTTTTGGTGATTTTTAAATACTTAAAAGTATTTTTAATAAATTAATTTCCATTAATCAATTAAAAATAAACTTTTAAATATTTTAAAATACTTTTTAAATGCTAAAAATGAAAATAAAAATATTTTTGTGTTTTAAAAATTATTTAAACTCTTGACAAAAAGTTTCATAATTTTTAAAACATTTTTGCTATTTTAAATAAATTGGACAAATTAAATGAAAAGAAATGAAATAAAAACAAAATAAAATGGAAAGTAAACAAAAGGAGAGGCTGAGATTAATCCTGGGTTTGAAATGGTTGACCAGCGCGCATCTGGACGGCTGTGGTTGATTCTGATTAGATTAAACTAATTATGATTTAAATAATTAATGAAAATGGATTAGGGCTAAACAAAATGATCTGAGCCCTTCATGCACGCGGGAAGTCAACTGGTCAAGGCAATCCTACGCTCAATATTCAAATGGCACTAATGACCTGAGATTAGGGCAAAACACTTTCAGGTGACCGGAGGGAAGCTCCGGTCATCTTCTCCGGCGGTATCAAAACCCTAAAACATGATTCAGGCCTCTAAACATCAAATTAAGCACAGCCAAATGATCCTCTAACAACCTAGGTCATGAATTTATGCTCAAACATCATTTAAACCCCAAAAATCATGCAAATCGAAGAGAACAAAATCCACGGGTGAAATTTCAGGGGGACCATACAAACTCATTTCTCACTTATTTCCAATTCTAAAACCATCCCCATGATCAGCAAGACAAAAGCAACCAGTTTATAACTTAAAATGCAAGCTTTGGGAGAAAATGTTCATGATCATACCTGAGCTGGAAAGCTTCGAAACTGAGCTTCCAGGGCCTTCTTTGTGTGCAAATGAACCTCTTTGACTCCCCTGGTGCTAATGGAAAGCTTGGAATGAGCTTAGACAAGCTGCTTTGAGAAATCCAGTTCTGGTGTAGCAGAAAATGGAGTTTGTGTATAGGCTGTTTCAAATCAATGTGAAGGGTGGTTTTGGTTCCTTTTGATGTGTTTGATTTGTTGGTGAAAAGAGTTTGGATGTTTGATGGCTGTGGAAGGTGATTCGAAGGAAAATGCAGATTGGGGTGAAAAATGGTGAAGCTATGTTCTTGCTCAGTTCAAGCCTGAATCTTGTTGGTTTCTACTCAATGAGGCAAGGTGAGTTGATATGTGGAATTGGTTTTAGTGTTTGAGGCCTGTGGAGACAGATTCGAAGGAAAAATGCAAAATGGAGTGAGTTTGTGAATGTGATGCTAGGGCCTGTTTCAGCTTGGCTTGAGGTGTGTTATGGCCAACATTTGCCTTGCATAAAGAACTCCCATTGGTCAGATGATGTGACCTGGCCTGCTGTGATTGGGATGTTTACTTTTGCAAAAAGTCCACTTTGTTGTAAGAGAGGCATGGGCTTGGTTCTAGGCTAGTACAAGCATGGGGCTGGCGCAGCAAAGGTGAGGGGAAGGGCTAGCAAGGTTCAGCATCCAATGTAGCAAGTGGTAGGAAGTGTGATCATGAATTTTGCAAGTTGGTTCCTCTTTGGTTCACATGTGACTATCTTGCTACACAAGCCATGAACCATGAGAAACTTTGGTTCAAATCTGATTTTTAGAACTCATGTGATCATGTTGAGTGAATTAGAAGCCCATATGATGACTGAATTGGCCTTGAAAGGAGAATTTGCAACTTTGCCTTTTGGTGCATGTCTTGAAAATTAATGATTTTTGCCAACTTTAACACACCATAACTTTTGATCCAAGATGAATTAGATCATGTTCTTGTACTTTTTGAAAAGGGAAAGATCTAATCTACAACTTTCATGACCAAAGTTTTTCCATTTGAAGCATTTTTGGATCAAAAAGCAAGGCTTGAAAAGTGGCATAAAATGACATATTCTTTAAAAGTCAACTATGCCCTAAAAAGTCAACTTTGCAAAAACTTGTAATTCTTGAATTTTGTGAACTTCAACCTTCTTCCATGATCAAATAAAGATCATATACACTCAAAATGATGAAGATCACCCCTTGGTTGGGTCATTGGGGGCCTCAGATGCCCTGATTTTGCACTGACTTGTCCAGAAAGTCAACCTTTGATCAGATGACTTCCCCATGGAATTTCTTCATGAAAATTGATATGTATACTCCCCATACCATATAGAGACCAATGGAAACAAGAATGACCAAAAAATTTGGAGTTATGGCCTCTGAAACCAAAACCCTAATTTCAGGTCATCTGTGCAGTCAAGCCTGGCTCTGCATCCATACCAATCCCAGTTCTTGTGATTCTTTGGCATTCTTGACTTTGAGAGGATGTAATATGATACTTGAACACATGTAGACCCCTTTGAAGTGATTTGTGGCCTTTGGAGTGGCTCAATAAGCTCTTGGATTGCTCAGATCACAAACCCTAGGTGCAGATGACTTAGAACCAATGCAGTGAATCAAAATGTAATATGAGATGGTATGATTGTGTTTATGTATATGAGATGATCACAAGCCATGGTGTGAATGGGAAGAATAAAATCATGATGGGGACGGCCATCAAGATAAAGTTGTAAGATTCTCTGGGAATTAATGAAACATGACGGGGACGGCCATCAAGTCCAAAAAGTAAAGTAAACTGCGATGGGGACGGCCATCGGATTAAAAAGGAAAAGGGACCACGACGGGGACGGCCATCGGGTTACAAAATAAATGAAAAAACGGATGATGAGGTACGGTCATCAAAGGTGAAGGACGATCACCTAGCAGGGGACGGCTGCTCTGTTGGGTATAAAAGGAATATGATGGGGACGGCCATCAAAGGTGGAGGACGACCACCTGGCAGGGTACGGCTGCCGAAAATATCACGACATAGGATGGATGCCGGATAAAAGGTCAACGATGGGGACGGCCATCGGACGAGCATGATGGAGGACGACCATCAAGAGGTGGAGGACGACCACCTAGCAGGGGACGGCTGCTAAAAATCAACGATGGGGACGGCCATCGGATAAAATGATGAAGGACGATCATCAAGAGGTGGAGGACGACCACCTAGCAGGGGACGGCTGCTAAAAGTCAACGATGGGGACGGCCATCGGATGAGCATGATGGAGGACGACCATCAAGAGGTGGAGGACGACCACCTAGCAGGGTACGGCTGCTCTCAGGGTTTACCATAACACAGGACGAGTGTCATATAAAAAGGAAGATTTGCTTTGTTGGTGATCTACTGGGGAATAGTAAACACGGACGAGTGTTTACATCCAAAAGGTATAAGTGTTTGGTATTGTGTATAGGTTAAAGATGCGGACGAGCATTCTTAAGACTACGATACGGACGAGTATCGGGTAGAAACAAACTGACACATGTTCAGAGATGATGATACGGACGAGTATCAACGGGTTAACAAAGAACACAGACGAGTGTTGAATCTGAGGGGACTCCTGGGGAATAGTAGACACAGACGAGTATCTATATCCAAGAAGACAAAAGTGTTTGACACGGTGTATGGATTAAAGATACGGACGAGCATCCTTAAGACTATGATACGGACGAGTATCATGTAGAAACAAACATTTGATGCAATTCTGAGATGATGGTACGGACGAGTACCAACTGGTTAACAAAGAACAAGGACCAATGTTGAATCTGTGGGGATATAAATGGCATATACGAGATACGGACGAGTATCTGTATAAGTGTAACATGAGTAGTGAGTATGAGTTTTGTATGGATGAGTGTTTATCTGCTGGGGAGGGTGACACGGACGAGTGTCAAAAGAAGAAATGTATGATATCAACAAGTATATGGGCTGTAAAAGTGTAAGCGACTGCGCTGGGGATATGACACGGACGGGCGTCAAGGAATTGTATATACAAGTATAGGTGAGTGCAAAGAGGATGTCTTTGGCTTTCTACTGGGGTATGACACGGACGGGTGTCAGGACGTATCTGTAATACGGGTGATCTTGTTTGTAAAGGATATTCAGGCGACTTTACCGGGGAGTGATGACACGGACGGGTGTCAACTGGTGTTTGTGAATTGTGAGGCAACTGCTTTTGCTGGGACTCTGGTGGGGACAGTTTCTGTGTATTGATGAATGGTTATTATTCACAAGAGTCCGATTCACAACATGGCTTATGATTATGCTATGTGTTCGATTTTTTTTGTCGTAATGCTCCGCATTAGACGGAATGCTACGCTTTGTGGGGAGAATATGATGCGAATGCTATGATTATGCAAAGATACCGATCTGGGATTCGGATCCCGATGCCGCGAAGATCACTGGTCGATCTATTTGAAGTGGACATCCCAGCTGGGGATGAGATCATTGGTAAATCTGATGAGACGCATCTGCTTGGGGATATAGGTCACTGATGGACATATCCTTGTAATATAGGACCCAGCTGGGGTTTGTAGAAGTCTTCTGTACTCTGTTGTGACTCCTTCATGCGTTGTTCTTCTGAAAAGAGGCCGAGGATTCTGTGGGGAGATGGTTCCCTGACTTCTGCATCCTGCTGAGGCAGAATGATTGGCACTACGGCTGGGGAAATTGACAAGTGGCAACTGGCTGGGGAAAGTTGTTGGCAACTCAGCTGGGGAGAGAGCACTTCGGGTGCTGAGATTATTTGTTGATTTGCCAGCTTGCTGGGATGTAACTTGCATGCCCCAAGTTGCGTTCTGGATACCTGCACTCCTGCAAATATAAGGAAACGCACAAATGGTCCCGAGGTATCCTTTACTGGATTCCGCCATAGGAGTCAAGCACTTTTGAGAGTAAGTATATTCCCTGTAAGCATGTGTTTTTGAAGAAATATATCTATACTTATGCAATCAGTTTTTAGAGACATCAGACATCCTTTGCAAATAAAAATGTATAAGACGAGACATGACTGAAAAATCTGATTTTATTAATTTAAGCGCCCTGAATTGGCGAGATACAGTCAAAGAAACAAATCTCCTGAAATGAGGAGATTGTTACAAATTGAGAAACAAAGTGCTGGCGATGTTGACGACGCTTTAAGGAGCTTCCTCTTCTGCTATGACTCGTATGACTTTTGACGTTCTTCTCGTCTTGCTTTCTGAAGAAGGCTGATTCTGATTGAAGCTTGATCCTTCTGAAGCTTACCAAGTTGTGGATAATACAGACGAATTCATAATGCAGTTGTTCGCTTATTCCCTTATTTTGCATGGATCTCCCTTTCGGGTTTTCAATCCATCGGGATACCCATTTTTGCCTGAGTTGTCCAATGCGGCTTTTCAACTCAGCGGGTGTACACTTTTTTTTTGTTTATTTTCCCTTACTTTTGCCCGAGTCTTTTATTCTGTTTTTGACTCGCCGGGATGCCCTATTTTTGCCTGGACTTTCATTCTGTTTTTATGTCCAGCGGGTCATTTTATGCGAAGTATTTTTTAACTGCATCTGAATTCACAGGGGACGGGAAGTCTTCACCATCCATGGTGCTGAGCATCAGTGCTCCACCGGAGAAAACTTTCTTCACCACGAATGGTCCTTCATAATTTGGGGTCCACTTGCCCCTGTAGTCTGTATGAGGAGGGAGAATTCTTTTCAGCACAAGATCTCCTACTTGGTACTCTCGGTGCCTGACTTTCTGATCGAAGGCTTTCTTCATTCTTTTCTGATACAGCTGCCCATGACAGATTGCAGCCAATCTTTTCTCTTCGATCAGACTCAGTTGTTCGTATCGGGACCTGACCCACTCTGCTTCGTTCAGTTTAACATCCATCAATACCCGGAGAGAGGGTAATTCAACTTCAACAGGTAGGACTGCTTCCATACCGTACACAAGCTGATACGGTGTTGCCCCAGTGGATGTCCTAATTGACGTGCGGTACCCATGCAAGGCAAAAGGTAGCATTTCATGTCAGTCTTTGTAGGTGACTACCATCTTCCGCACAATCTTCTTGATATTCTTATTAGCTGCCTCAACAGCGCCGTTCATCTTTGGCCTGTAAGGAGAAGAATTGTGGTGTTGGATCTTGAAGTCCCGGCATAACTCAGCCATCATCTTGTTGTTCAAGTTGGAATCGTTATCAGTAATGATTCGCTCGGGAACTCCATATCGACAGATGATATCTCTCTTCAGAAATCTGGCTACCACTTGCCTTGTAACATTGGCATAGGAAGCTGCTTCGACCCACTTGGTGAAATAATCAATGGCAACCAGGATGAATCTGTGGCCGTTTGAAGCAGTCGGTTCGATCTTGCCGATCATATCAATGCCCCACATGGCAAAGGGCCATGGTGAAGACATCACGTTTAGAGGATTTGGAGGCACATGCACCTTATCTGCATAAATCTGGCATTTATGGCATTTTCTGGCATAAGCACAACAGTCTGCATCCATTGTGATCCAGTAATAGCCTGATCTTAACAACTTCTTAGCCATGGCATGCCCTCCCGCATGGGTACCAAAGGATCCTTCGTGCACTTCATGCATCAACAAGTCTGCTTCTGTCTCATCAACACATCTGAGGAGTACCATATCAAAGTTCCTTTTGTATAAAGACCCATCAGCGTTCAGAAAGAAACTAACAGCAAGCCTTCTCAAAGTCTTCTTATCATTGGAAGATGCCCCAGGTGGGTATGTTTGATCCTCCAAGAAGCATTTAATGTCATGGAACCAAGGCTTATCATCTTTGACAACATCTGCTGCAAATACATATGCTGGTCTATCGAGTCTGGATACAGAAATCTGAGGCACAAAGTTGGCCGCTTGAACTTTGATCATGGATGAAATGGTAGCCAGAGCGTCTGCGAACTGATTCTCGTCCCGAGGGATATACTCAAGCTTGACCGTTGTGAAAAAGGTCAATAACCTCCTTGTATAATCCCTGTAAGGTATCAGATGATCCTGGTGGGTGTACCATTTTCCGTTGGTTTGATTAACTACCAGAGCTGAATCTCCGAATACAGTCAATGTTTTGATCCTGAGGTCAATGGCTTCCTCAAGGCCCATAATGCAAGCTTCGTATTCAGCTTCGTTGTTAGTGCAGTTGAAATTGAGCTTTGCCGAGAAAGGCATGTGAACTCCTTTAGGTGTAATGAGTACTGCACCAACACCACGACCATTCATATTAACAGCCCCATCAAACATCATGGTCCATTCTTCTTCCAGGTCAGGCCCTTCAGTGTGAATAGGCTCTTCATGATCTTTTGCTTTTATGAACATGATGTCTTCATCAGGGAAGTCAAATCTCATAGGCTGGTAGTCATCAATGGGTTGCTCAGCAAGATATTCAGACAATACACTGCCCTTGATGGCTTTCTGAGATATGTATTGGATGTCATATTCTGTGAGAATCATTTGCCATCTTGCAACCCGTCCGGTAAGTGCTGGCTTCTCGAAAATGTACTTAACTGGGTCCATTTTTGATATCAACAAAGTAGTGTGGGTCAACATATACTGTCTCAGTCGGCGAGCAGCCCACGCTAAAGCACAGCAAGTTTTCTCGAGCAGTGAATAACGTTGTTCACAGTCAGTAAACTTTTTGCTCAGGTAGTATATTGCATACTCTTTTCGACCGGACTCGTCATGCTGGCCCAGCACACACCCCATTGACTCTTCTAATACTGTCAGGTACATTATCAGAGGTCTTCCTTCCACTGGAGGCATAAGGATTGGAGGTTCTTGCAGATATTCTTTGATCTTGTCAAAAGCCTTTTGGGAGTCTTCGTTCCACCTGACCGTCTGTTCTTTTCTTAACAGCTTGAACAAGGGTTCACAGGTTGCTGTAAGGTGAGATATGAACCGTGAAATGTAGTTCAATCGACCTAAGAACCCCCGAACTTCCTTTTCTGTCTTCGGTGCAGGCATCTCTTGAATAGCTTTGACTTTATCAGGGTCAACTTCAATCCCTTTCTCGCTTACAATAAAGCCCAGCAACTTACCGGATCGTACCCCGAATGTGCATTTGTTGGGGTTTAACTTCAATTGGTACTTCCTCAGACGCTTGAATAACTTCAGTAGATTCACCAGGTGATCTTCCTCTGTAAGGGACTTGGCGATCATATCATCCACATAACATTCTATTTCTTTATGGATCATATCGTGGAATAACGTCACCATAGCCCGTTGATATGTTGCACCAGCATTCTTCAGTCCGAATGGCATCACTTTGTAACAGAACGTGCCCCAAGGTGTGATGAAGGTTGTCTTCTCCATGTCTTCAGGTGACATCTTGATCTGATTATATCCTGAAAATCCGTCCATGAAGGAGAATACCGAGAACTGAGCCGTGTTGTCTACCAATACATCAATGTGAGGTAATGGGAAGTCATCCTTCGGGCTGGCTCTGTTCAGATCCCGGTAGTCAACACACATCCTTACTTTGCCGTCTTTCTTAGGCACAGGTACTATGTTAGCAACCCACGGCGGATAGCTAGTTATAGCAAGGAACCCGGCGTCCCACTGCTTTTGTACCTCTTCTTTGATTTTCATTGCCATGTCTGGGCGAGTACGGCGCAACTTCTGTTTGACCGGTGGGCACTCTTCTTTCAAAGGCAGCTTGTGCACGACAATGTCGGTGTCCAACCCTGGCATATCTTGATACGACCAAGCAAACACATCCACATATTCTTGAAGCAGATCAATCAGTTGTCTCTTCACTGAGTCTTGCAGGCAGGCCCCGATTTTAACCTCTTTCATGTCTTCATCTGTACCAAGATTAATCACTTCAACCTCCTCCTGGTGAGGAGTAATAACTTTTTCCTCTTGTCTTAACAACCTGGCTAGCTCTTCAGGAAGCTCATATTCTTCTTCAACCCCTTCATCAGCTTGATTGATCGGATTGTCAAAGTCATACGAAGTCATAGCCGTGCTGTTGTCGGTGTTGTCAGGAAGGCACTCTCTGCAAGGGTTCAGTTTGTTCATTTTAGTGATTGATTTTAAACTTGTTTAGAAAAGTGAAATAAAGTTATCATTTTGAAAACATCGCCATTTATTTTTTGTACAAAAAGAAAAATGGAAAAACAGTGAACGAAAAGGAAAAAGACTCATTTGCAAAAAGATGTCTGATATTTCATTGATTAATCTTGTTGCACAAAAAGTACAGATGGCCCGGTTACAAAATGAGTCTTGTCATCTTGGGCAAGATGCAAGACTTGGATGCATGCTATAAAAATACAGGAAATAATAATTACTCTGCATGAGTAACTCTTATAATTTCCTGGGAAGACCAGTTTGAGATACTGCTCCCCGGGATCTTTGGACGAATCCAATTCTCCAGATTGCGCTCCTCTTCCAGCTCGTCTTCCAAATTGTTGATAGCATCAGGGGTGAGCATCCCCCCACTGACAAAACCGGGCTTCTCAGCAGCCTTTGCTTGATGTTGTTGAGTTGGTCTGTAACCCAACCCAAATTTGTCCTTCTTCTCCTTCACAGATAAAACCTTGCCCCAGCCTTGGGCAGTTCCTCCTTCAACAACCTTCCGGGCTTGTTGATAAGATGACATGGAGATCCCAGATACAGCAGATGCTTCATTAACATTCAGGGCCTCAAACCCTTGGCTCATTGTTTCATGGATCTCCCCATCCATCTCAATGTACTTATAAGTAGCCAGATGGCTGACAAATATATCCTCCTCCCCACAGATAGTAACAACTTGGCCTTCCCACTCAAATTTTAACTTCTGGTGAAGGGTAGACGTTATTGCGCCAGCGGCATGAATCCATGGTCTACCCAACAAACAGCTGTAGGCAGGCTGAATGTCCATCACATAGAAGATCGTTTTAAAGGTTTGTGGGCCAATTGTCACAGGTAGCTCAATCTCTCCCAGAACTGATCTCTTAGAGCCGTCAAAAGCTCTTACTACCAGGTTGCTGGGTCTCAACGCCAATCCATCATACTCTAGCTTCACAAGGGCCTTCTTCGGTAAGACATTGAGGGATGACCCCGTGTCCACCAGCACATGGGAAAGAACGGCACCTTTGCATTCCATGGTTATGTGCAAGGCTTTGTTATGGTTGCGGCCTTCCGTTGTCAAATCAGTATTGGTGAACCCTAGTCCGTGACTAGCATTAACATTTCCAACTACAGCTTCTAGCTGATTGACAGTGATCTCTTCAGGCACGTAAGCTGCGTGCAAGACTTTGAGTAGTGCGTTCCGATGGGCCTCGGAGCACATAAGCAATGATAGGATTGAGATCTTGGAAGGCGTCTGATGAAGCTGATCCACTACCTTATAATCACTCTTTTTGATGATTCGCATGAACTCATCAACCTCTTGATCGAATGGTGTTTTCAAAGCTTCCTTAACAGCTTGATCTTCCTGCACCGGGCTCTTTCCTTTTGCCTTGGCAACAGCTTCTGCTTCGGCAGTGGGTCTTTGAATCTGTGGAGCAAAGAGACGTCCGCTTCGAGTGAAGCCTCCGCCTCCTCCCACATTATCTATCTGTGGTGCAGGTGTTGATGTATCAAGAGTGATTCTCTTTCCTTCGCAGTATACGTCAGAGCCGTAGTGCCAAGGGATGGCCCTATTGCTTTCATAAGGTACTGGTCCAGGTACTGTGACAGTGACTGGACTGATGACAGCTGCAGAAGGAACTGTGATAGTTTGTGGATCATAATAAATTGTGACTGGTGCTCTGGCGGGAGCAGCACTTTCTGAGTTGTAGGCAGAGTTGTTTTCAGGATCATAAAATATTGTGACAGTTGAGACATCTTCAGAGTTCGTTGCTGGAGTTGTAGGAGACACTGTCGGAAGGACGGACGTTGTTGTTGTAGGATATTCAAATTGGAGTGGTGCTGAAGTTGTAGAAGAAAAATTTGTTGATAACTGATCAGTTGAGATAATAGATGTAGTACTTGTTGATGAAGCCGAAGAATTGTCAGGAACAATGGTTGCTGCAGTTGTAGGAGATACTGGTACTGTTGCTGGTGAGATTGCTGGATTTGTTGGAAATGATGTGGTGATCTGAAGCTGGCCACTCTGAATGAGACCATCTATGCCATTCCTCAGGTTATCGCACCCATTTACTGAAATATTGCAGTAAGCACACCCTAACTCACACCCCGGGAACATTTGACATTCGAGGAGCTGAGCCTTAATCTCCACCAACGGTGTCCGAATCTGACCCACACTGGTTATTAAATAAGACGGCTTGTCTTCTTCAATAGCGTTGATTCTGGGACCCCCGTGGTTTGGCATGGGGTTTTTGTTGACATTGGGTGGTGGTGCGAAATTCAGAGCTTTTGAGTCTACCAGGTCTTGTACCTTCATGTGCAATGCTCTGCACTTTTCTGTACTATGGCCAGGTGCATTCGAATGAAAAGCACATCTGGCGTTGGAGTCGTAATTCCTGGGTAGGCTGTTGGGATCTGGGGGTGCCAATGTCCTTAGCTCAACTAGGTTGAGTTTCAGGAGTTGTGGCAGCAATGTAGCATATGGCATAGGGATCGGATCGATCACCCTGTTGGCTTGAGATGGCCTCTGTTGGAATGGCCTTTGCTGGTTATTGTTGTTGGTGTTGCTGTTGTTGTAATTTCTCGGAGGATACTGATTTTGCTGATGGTACTGGGGTTGTTGCTGATAGTTTTGCTGAGGAGATTGATAAGCTGGTTGTGGGTGAGCTGGAGCGGGAATGGTGACTGCTGCCACAGATCTATGCACATATTGGGGTCTTCCCCTGTTGGTGTGGATGGCATTAGTCTCACCAGTCCTTCTCGGGCCCGCAAAAGGCTTTCTTGCATTACTGGATGAGCTTGCACCGTTGTCTGAGATCTTTCCCATCTTCAATAGGCTTTCAATTCTCTCCCCGACTATGACTACATCTGCAAAGCTGGTAGATGAGAAGGCAGCTAGCCTATCAATGTAAGTCCCCTGAAGGGTGTTCATGAACATATCAGCCATCTCCCTTTCTGACATAGGTGGCTGGACAGCAGCAGCAAGCTGTCTCCATCTTTGAGCATACTCTCGGAAGCTCTCTCTAGATGACTGTGACATTCCCATTAGGAGGGTCCTGTTGGGTGCCATATCCAGATTATACTGATACTGTCTGATGAAGGCCTCTGCCAGGTCCTTCCAGCATCTAATAGTTGCTCTTGTCAGATGGGAATACCATTCCCTCGAAGCTCCAGTCAAGCTATCCTCAAAATAGAACATCCAAAGCTTCTCGTCCATGGTATAGGCCTTTAGCCTCCCGAGAAAAGATTGTAGATGGGTCCGGGGACAAGAAGTCCCATTATACTTCTCAAAGCATGGTGGCTTAAACTTGTGGGGAATCCTGACCCCATCTACCAAGCCCATATCCATAACATCAAAACCCAAAGAGTTCTGAGACTCTAAGGATCTTAATTTCTCAGCTATCTCATCCAACCTTCTATCATAGGCTTCCTCCCCAGCACCCATTACTGTGAATTGATCCTCCTGGGGGTCTTCTTGCAGTACCCTGGCTGCAGTGGCGGTCCCTGGTACATTGACAGGGATGTTGATCTCTGGATGCTGGAGGGGTCCAAAGACTGGGGGATTGACATGAGGTTGGACCCTCTCATTGTTGCTGGTGCCAGCAGTCCCTATATGTGGATCCTCTTGATTCTGCCTTTCCACCATGGCCCTCAATCTCTCTTGGCTCTGAGCCATGTTGTTCATCACTTCCATAAACTGCGTCATCTGCGTTCTCATTTCCAATCTTTCGTTTGCCATTTGATTTCTGACCTCTGCAAGGTCCTGTTGTACCTGATCCATCTGTATGCCCGGAAGATTGTTACGGGTTGGATATCGGTGCGGACGGTTGAGGGGAAATACTCGGCGCCGAGCAATAGTTCCTGAGCATCACAACAGGGTTAGCAACAACAAAACAAAAACCTACAAAACAAACAAAAGGTTAGCATGCAATGCAGTATGCTTATTTGTTTTCAAGGTATCCGGCTTGGCATTCAGTTTTGACCCTTCCAGACCCTTGAAGATGATGCTGTTGATGTTGCTTTTCAAAGTAAACTCGGATGGAACAAACTAATACATATATTACAAAAGGCCACTGGTACATAGTTTGTTTACAAATACAAGCCCTCTGAGGGGTCAAAATATATTTCAAGAAAATAGAAGTACATGGAATGAAAGCAACAACAAACAAATGGTCAAACACCAAGACTAAACTCATCCTCCCGAACTTCCTTGAGAAGTGCTTCGGTCACAGGATCAGCCAGACGCTCCGTAAGGTTCCTGATAAGGAGGTTCCTGGTAGTAAAAGCTGCAGTTAGCTTCTTGTGCTGACTTTGGTCCTTTAACCTCTTCACTCCAGCTCTGATCTTTAGCTCTGATATCTCCCTCTGGGCTGCTGCCAGGGCTTTTTGTTGCTCTTTTGCACTAGCTTCCATCTGCTCCATCTTGTCTTGGACCCTCTTGTCCTCCAGAGTACGAGCCTCGGTGATCCTGACCCACCTAGCCTGACTCTCCTTCAGATACAAGTCTGTCCTGGCTTTCTGGAATTGGGCTTCTTTGCAAGCATTCTTCAAGATCTGCTCTCCAGCCCTAGACTTCTTAATGTAATCTTCAGACTTCTCAATTCTAGCCAAATGCTCTTTCTTCAACTTTTCCAACCTTTCAATATCCAATCTTCCATCCCTCCTCTCATAGAGAGTCTTCTGCAAAGCTTGAGTCAACTTCTCATTTCTCTCTTTCAATTTCTCAAACTCCTCTAAGCTGACAGTGGCAGGGGGTGGTGCTGAAGATGATTCAGGCATATCTTCTATGGTAAAGGGCATTCCAGAGAATTGGGCCCTGGCATGGGACCACTCATAATATTGTGCTGATGCCACATTGCTGCACTTCCCCAAAATGGTTACTCCCTTGGTTTGAACATTATCCCAGGCCCAGGCTGCCTGCCTAACAATAGCCAGATTAATCTTGTTCTCACAATAAAGAGTCTCAACCAAATCCTGTGCCTTAGGAATGTGGACCAGTGCATAGCCCAGTTGCCTTTTGAACAACAGAGGATTGTAATTGATACTACCCTTAACTCCTATTAGGGGCACATTGGGAAAATGCCCACAGCTGGTGATGATATCCCTGCCTTTGGCGCTTTGAGTGCACCATCTGATATCTGCTGAAGTTAGAGCAGTGAGTCTCTTAGCCCAGTTTCTCTGCTGATGAGGGTTCAAAAATGCATCTGTCCTGGGCAAATGCCTGAGAAGCCAAGTGTGGAACAAAGGAGCACAACACCTCACTAGTCTTCCCCTTTGTTTTTCATTCCTCTGATGCACTGAATAGTATAGATCCCCCAACAAGGTTGGCACTGGGTTCTTCAAGATGAACAGATGGATTGCATTCTTGCTAATGAATCTAGGCTCATCTGCAAATAATATGATCCCATATATGCTCAAATCCAACAAAGCACAGACTGCTTTCCACTCTCCTAGAGAAGCTTTCAGGGTAGCTTGAGAGATCAAGAAGTCCAGATGTAGGCCAGGGATTCCAGCCTTAGAAGTCATATGCTGCCCAATCAGGACTGGTTCCAGATGCAATGCCTTTGCTACCTCTTCATTACCAGGAAAGACCATCTCGGGGTTGAAAGGGACTCCACCTCTGATAGGTATACCAACTAATGATGAGTACTCTTCCAATAAAGGGCCCAACTGAAAGTCTTGAAAAGTGAAACATCTTAGTGGGGGATCATAAAACTGAAGGCAAGTGTGGATCAGGCTTCTCTGTGAGGGGTCCAGATCCATAACCATATCAAGTATATCTCCATAGTGTTCCCTGAACAGTGGTATATGGTCTGGAGTGATCAGGGTCTGAATCCTCCTGATGTCAGCTAACTCTGGCTGGAAGAAGTGGTAGGTGATGTTACTCTTTTTAGGTGCCATGATGTTGAGACTGAGTAGAGACAAGTGCTGACGCTGATACTGAAGAATGGGCCACTGGTTGGCTGAAGTAGATAGCTGATAGCTGAAGCAAGTGCTGATGAAGATAGGTCAATACTGAAGATGGGGTCAAAACCAAAACCAAATGAAGATGGATACCCTGAAACACAAATAAGCAAATGTCAATATGATGCAATGATTATGTATGCAAATGATATGCAAGGGTTTGTGACTGAGCTGGATCTGATCAAGTGCTCTGATAGAAGTCCATGTGTGTAAGAAATCCAGATGGAGGTCCATAAGTCCAGTAACCAAGGTGGGGGACTCAAATAAAGAGTCACATGTCCAGGGTTTAGAATCACAAGAACTGTTCCAACATGGAGTATTCTTAATCAAATCAAAGTAACAGGGTATTCTGAGGTCAAGGTACCTGCAAACCTGTAAACAGCCCAACCCCCTCACAGGTGGTGTTCTAAAACAAGGATCCTCAGACTTGGATCAGTTATGAGAAGTGTAAACACTTCTAACCCGGAGGTACAGTGTTTACAATAACCATAAAAGTTCCTCCTCGAATTCACCTCAGTTTCTGAAGGTCAATACTAAAAGGTCATCCAGACTTAGCAGGCTTCCCAGATAGCCCTAGCATTGCAGGAAATCTGCAACACAGAGTTCTCAAGAAGAAACCCATATCTGAACCGTGTTTCATATTCCCGCACCAGACCGAGATGGAATGGGAAAGAATATGATTCACTCTAGCCTAGGTGTCACTCAGGTCCCAGGTATAGGGCCTTAACTCTCAATGAAACACCCACCCACCAAAGCAAACAACAGATCCAGCCAGCAGCATGACAGTATGATATGTACAAAAGCAATAAAGAAAGCAATAAAGCAACTGTACATAAGCAAAAATAGAGCAAATACACAAACACAAATATAACACCCCAGTAAACACAAATCAATCAAGCGCTAGGAGGAACCCACAAAAAGAACCAGAAGCCCTGGTTACAGTATAAGGGTCCCCAGCAGAGTCGCCAAGCTGTCGCTCCCGATAAGTGGACATAGGCCCAGATAAAGGTACAGACGCGAACGGTCGGCGAGAGGGACAATGAGAACACACAGCCGTGGACTCACTGGAGATGAATAGAGTCGCCAGCTAGGCATTTTTATCCCGGAGGAAAGGCAATGCTGCATAGGCCTAAAAAAGACATGGATAAGACGGTTGCGAACCAGAGAGACTGAGAAAGGGGGTTGGTTACAACCTGGGAAGGTATTAGCACCCAGATTGTCCGTCGTACTCGACGGGATCCACGCTTAAAAGATTTGTGTTTTAAAGGGGTAGTGTCAGTGCAATTTGTGTGTATAAAAGAGCTGGAAAGGGATGTACAGGTGTCAGTGTAAAAGAAGTGTAAAGTGTAATATATACAGTGTCAGTGAGAGAACAAGAATGGAATGCTCAAGATAATGAGGCTAAAAGAATGAAGCTGGAAAGAGGGGGAATATACAGAGACTTTTGTTCGATAACTGTTAAGTTATGCCTACGTATCCTCTCGTGCAATGAGGAAGTCAGAACACCGTAGTTCGACCCAAAGAGACTGAAAGGTGAATTGACTTGTGAACTGCTTACTTGTCTATGCTCAAGTGTATGACCTGTCTGGCTCAGGTGCAAACTGTCTTGCATTAGACGGAAGAAGCAAGTTCTCGTTTGAGAGTGAATGAGATGAGAAAAGAATCCCGGAGGAGACGATTATTATTTGTTTTTGAGTTTTCAGTCTTTTATTGCTTTTTTTTGGATTTTGTCATAAGTTAATGAGTTTAAGCCTAAACCAATGGGTTAGTAAACTCATCACATCTTCCCTCTGATTAGGGGTAATGAGAATACCTTAAGTGTGAAGTCAGATTCTCACACTTAATCACCTTTGATGTAGGATTAAGATCATTAACCTACTTGTGATTATTTTAGATGTTTTTGGTGTTTTTGTTTAGTGTTGAGTAATGAGGTTAAGCCATAATCAAGGATTAAACAGACTCATTGCACCATCCTAATAGAAGGATAATAGATGAGAATGTTTAAGCTGAGGAAAGCTCCTCAACTTAATCCATGATTAGGGATTAAACTCATGACAAAACAAGCCTTTGATTAAGTGGATTTTATTTAATGGTATGATTATGAAGTGATTTTTAGGGTTTGTAAGACAACTTGAGGGGGACTTGTCCATTAACACTAGGGTTAGTCCTTCTTAACCAATTAAGGAAGAATTAGAACCCTAATGCAAGGCCCAAGTTACAAGTGTGATGTCTTGATGATTATTAAGTGAATTGATTAAGAGATTTAAACACATTAAGGGTTTAACACTTAGGATTAAAGTTATACACTCCACCCTAATAGAAAGATGCAGGCATAAGCTTAATCACAAAGCCTTAAAGCCTTTAGGGTTTAGTCCCTGATTATGAGGTGAGGAGAGAGGACTCAAAAGAGACACAAAGGTAAAACTAAGAGGGGAGACTAATCAAAACCCTAATCATTGTCATGCTTGGTTGTTCCTAAGGTTTGTGAGGTTTTCAAGAGAAGATCTTCAATGGAACCACCAGGAAGCAGATGAAAGGATCAAGAGAAGCAAAGTGACTTGCTTCATTCAAGAAGTCAAGTCACTTGAGGAAAGAAAGTGAGAAGCAAAAGAAAGAGCAAGCTCAATCTCATACACAAGCATAAATGCAGCAAGGATGCCTAAAAAGAGATGAAGAGAAGTTATGAGAAGTGAAGGCAAATTCACTTCTCAGGACAACTTACCACCTGAAAAGTTAGAAAAGAAATGCAATGCAAGACAAAATGGGATGAGATGACATGATGAGAAACAAAACCAGAAGCACATACATGATGCTAATGATGCTATGAGATGCTACAAACATGAGGCAGCACATAGGGATGATCATACAAGTTCATGAATGCAAATGAAGCAAGTTAAGGAGCATGGACATACATGAAAAGTTATGAAGTGCACATGACATACAACATGGCAAATACATGATGCAATGATCAAACATGCTTTCAATATGTCTTATGATGTCAAATGGATCAAATGGATGTTTGAAATGTCATGGCAAGTCATGTTATGCAAGAGAATGCAGGATGGGTGCATATGGAAGCTCAAATTAGGGTTTATGAACAATGCAACAAACAAAAATCAAAATCAGAAGCAAACTTCAACACAAAAATTTGAAAATGCACTCAAAGGACCCCTAATCCTATACTAACTCACTGCCCAAAGGAGAAGTTTCAACTCTTAACCAATTTCAAGTTATGGTTTTTACAAGCTTGCTAGGGTTTTAGGGTTCCTTAACAAGAAAATTATCAAACAAAAGGAAAATGAAAGATCAAATCATGGCCATTTAATCTCACAAACTACATGCTAAACACAATGCAATGCAAAAAGAATCAATGTCCAACTCTTCATGGATAGGCAGAAATGATTTTTTGAACTTTAGATCAAAATAATGCACAAAAATGCTTTTAATTCAATGAGAAATTCTTAAAATGCATCAAGATCAAAAAATAAATTTGGTTTGAAAGTTGGACAATGTTTCTAAATGTCTTAGAACATTTCATGAATTTTTTGGTGATTTTTAAATACTTAAAAGTATTTTTAATAAATTAATTTCCATTAATCAATTAAAAATAAACTTTTAAATATTTTAAAATACTTTTTAAATGCTAAAAAATAAAAATAAAAATATTTTTGTGTTTTAAAAATTATTGAAACTCTTGACAAAAAGTTTCATAATTTTTAAAACATTTTTGCTATTTTAAATAAATTGGACAAATTAAATGAAAAGAAATGAAATAAAAACAAAATAAAATGGAAAGTAAACAAAAGGAGAGGCTGAGATTAATCCTGGGTTTGAAATGGTTGACCAGCGCGCATCTGGACGGCTGTGGTTGATTCTGATTAGATTAAACTAATTATGATTTAAATAATTAATGAAAATGGATTAGGGCTAAACAAAATGATCTGGGCCCTTCATGCACGCGGGAAGTCAACTGGTCAAGGCAATCCTACGCTCAATATTCAAATGGCACTAATGACCTGAGATTAGGGCAAAACACTTTCAGGTGACCGGAGGGAAGCTCCGGTCATCTTCTCCGGCGGTATCAAAACCCTAAAACATGATTCAGGCCTCTAAACATCAAATTAAGCACAGCCAAATGATCCTCTAACAACCTAGGTCATGAATCTATGCTCAAACATCATTTAAACCCCAAAAATCATGCAAATCGAAGAGAACAAAATCCACGGGTGAAATTTCAGGGGGACCATACAAACTCATTTCTCACTTATTTCCAATTCTAAAACCATCCCCATGATCAGCAAGACAAAAGCAACCAGTTTATAACTTAAAATGCAAGCTTTGGGAGAAAATGTTCATGATCATACCTGAGCTGGAAAGCTTCGAAACTGAGCTTCCAGGGCCTTCTTTGTGTGCAAATGAACCTCTTTGACTCCCCTGGTGCTAATGGAAAGCTTGGAATGAGCTTAGACAAGCTGCTTTGAGAAATCCAGTTCTGGTGTAGCAGAAAATGGAGTTTGTGTATAGGCTGTTTCAAATCAATGTGAAGGGTGGTTTTGGTTCCTTTTGATGTGTTTGATTTGTTGGTGAAAAGAGTTTGGATGTTTGATGGCTGTGGAAGGTGATTCGAAGGAAAATGCAGATTGGGGTGAAAAATGGTGAAGCTATGTTCTTGCTCAGTTCAAGCCTGAATCTTGTTGGTTTCTACTCAATGAGGCAAGGTGAGTTGATATGTGGAATTGGTTTTAGTGTTTGAGGCCTGTGGAGACAGATTCGAAGGAAAAATGCAAAATGGAGTGAGTTTGTGAATGTGATGCTAGGGCCTGTTTCAGCTTGGCTTGAGGTGTGTTATGGCCAGCATTTGCCTTGCATAAAGAACTCCCATTGGTCAGATGATGTGACCTGGCCTGCTGTGATTGGGATGTTTACTTTTGCAAAAAGTCCACTTTGTTGTAAGAGAGGCATGGGCTTGGTTCTAGGCTAGTACAAGCATGGGGCTGGCGCAGCAAAGGTGAGGGGAAGGGCTAGCAAGGTTCAGCATCCAATGTGGCAAGTGGTAGGAAGTGTGATCATGAATTTTGCAAGTTGGTTCCTCTTTGGTTCACATGTGACTATCTTGCTACACAAGCCATGAACCATGAGAAACTTTGGTTCAAATCTGATTTTTAGAACTCATGTGATCATGTTGAGTGAATTACAAGCCCATATGATGACTGAATTGGCCTTGAAAGGAGAATTTGCAACTTTGCCTTTTGGTGCATGTCTTGAAAATTAGTGATTTTTGCCAACTTTAACACACCATAACTTTTGATCCAAGATGAATTAGATCATGTTCTTGTACTTTTTGAAAAGGGAAAGATCTAATCTACAACTTTCATGACCAAAGTTTTTCCATTTGAAGCATTTTTGGATCAAAAAGCAAGGCTTGAAAAGTGGCATAAAATGACATATTCTTTAAAAGTCAACTATGCCCTAAAAAGTCAACTTTGCAAAAACTTGTAATTCTTGAATTTTGTGAACTTCAACCTTCTTCCATGATCAAATAAAGATCATATACACTCAAAATGATGAAGATCACCCCTTGGTTGGGTCATTGGGGGCCTCAGATGCCCTGATTTTGCACTGACTTGTCCAGAAAGTCAACCTTTGATCAGATGACTTCCCCATGGAATTTCTTCATGAAAATTGATATGCATACTCCCTATAACATATAGAGACCAATGGAAACAAGAATGACCAAAAAATTTGGAGTTATGGCCTCTGAAACCAAAACCCTAATTTCAGGTCATCTGTGCAGTCAAGCCTGGCTCTGCATCCATACCAATCCCAGTTCTTGTGATTCTTTGGCATTCTTGACTTTGAGAGGATGTAATATGATACTTGAACACATGTAGACCCCTTTGAAGTGATTTGTGGCCTTTGGAGTGGCTCAATAAGCTCTTGGATTGCTCAGATCACAAACCCTAGGTGCAGATGACTTAGAACCAATGCAGTGAATCAAAATGTAATATGAGATGGTATGATTGTGTTTATGTATATGAGATGATCACAAGCCATGGTGTGAATGGGTGAGGGCAAATTTGGGGTGTTTACAAAGAGGAGTTAAGTATCTAAAACTTTCAAGTGAATTAGAGCTTCATGTAAAATTGTTTCTGAGATAGTGAAAGCCTCTGTACTTTGAAAGAGTTAGAAGACTAAAACAATAGGGTGAGTCAAAATAAGTGCTTTGAAACGGTTATAACAAGAAAATAAAGGAGGTTACTTTTAAGACAACTTATAAATCTTCTTTTTTTGTGAGAAAGATGATTTGCATATAGCAGTTGTAGTTGTAAGCATAGTTAGAGTGAGTTAAATAAATTTAGGAACACACTGTTACCAGCTTCAGATCAAACAGTTATAACACAAATTGACTAATAAACACAAATTGGCTAGAAAGTATATACACTTAAAATATACTAAACTAATGGCGTTTCCTTCACTTGCGGTCTATAAACCAAAGTGAAATAAACTTCCAGCCTTAGAATGCACACAATACTAGGATTTAGTTTGGTTTGATGATGTTTAAGTAATAGATAGTTAGTGAAATATAGAACTTGATGGTTTATTCTTGCACTCAAATCTTCATATGGTATTTATTTTATTTACCTTAATAAGTAGGAAAACCATGGATAGAAAATGGATGTCTGTCGATCGATTGACCAAAGAGTACGAGAGTGGGGTTAAGGAATTCGTTAAGTTTGTTGTTCAACATGTTGAAGACCTCAGTCGAATGAAATGTCCTTGCTTTGGTTGCTGTTATGTGGGTAAGGTTGAAGCAGATGGATTGAAATCGCATTTACTGAGGCATGAAATTGATCGAAGTTATAAGTGTTGGATATTTCATGGTGAGAAAATTAACGAGAATGTTGAACCGAGGGGGAAAAGTAATACGACCTATGCTTCAGACGACAAAGACACGGAAACATACGATTGTGATCGAGTCGAAGAGATTGCAGAAGCACTTGAAGAAGATCTTCATGATTGTCCCGAAATGTTTGAGAGGTTGGTAAGCAATGCAGAGAAACCATTGTATAAAGGTTGCACTAAATTCATAAGACTGTTTGCGGTATTAAAGTTGTACAACTTAAAGGCGGGCAATGGATGGTCGGACAAAAGTTCATAGAGTTGTTTGCCCTTATGAGAGAAATGCTACCGGAGGATAATGTTCTTCCTAATCAAACCTATGAGGCAAAAAAATGTTGTGCTCTATTGGCATGAGCTATGATAAGATACATGCTTTTCCAAACGATTGCGAAACGAATATGCATCGTTAACTGAGTGCCCTAAATGCAGTTTATCTCGATATAAGAGAAAATTGTCTCCAACAAAAGTCATATGGTATTTTCCTATAATTATGAGAATTAGGCGCATGTGTCGTAGTGAAACTGATGCAAGACACCTGACTTGGCATGCATATGAAAGAATTATTGATGGAAAGTATCGACATCCAGCTGATTCACCACAGTGGTCGAAAATTGATAATGATTATCCTGACTTTGAAGAAGAAGCAAGAAACCTTCGCTTGGCATTATCTACAAATGGAATGAACCCACATGGTCTTCAAAGTATCTCACATACCACATGGCATGTGATTCTTATGATTTATAACCTACCTCCATGGCTATGTATGAAGCGTAAGTACATGATGTTATCTATGTTAATCTTTGGGCCTAAACAACCAAGGAATGACATAAATGTATACTTGACACCTTTGATCGAAGATTTAAAGATTTTGTGGGAGAACGGTGTGGAGGTTTATGATGGACATAGGAAAGAAAGTTTCAATTTGAAGGAGATGTTGTTTGGCACTGTAACACGGTGGGAGAACTGACTTTAGTTAAATGTTGCGGATAGCAAGAGTCGCCACCGACTTTTAATTTATCCAAAAGGAAAGGACATAAAAGAACAGGAAAGACCTTAAAAAGATTTTGAGTTCGGGGGGTAGGTTATATAAAGGGAAGGTGTTAGCACCCTTTATATCCATGGTTATCCATGGGCTCTTAGTTACTTAGCTCACTTTAAACTGTTTTGAGAAGTGTAGTGTGTGATTAAAAATTTTCTAAGTACTTTATAATGATCCTCGTATGGATGCATATAAAGACTTTGTTTTGAAAATTTGTTTGAAATGTGAAGTGTAATGAAGTATTTTGAAGAAAAGTGAGCAAGTACTTAAGAGGAACCTACCCTATGTTAAATCTTTACTGTTCTTATATGTTCTTTCAATGGTAAGACTAGCCCTATTATTAAGGAATAGGTAGTCATTACCTTGGATGTTATAAGGGACATGTGAAGGGACATCTGTGTTTAGGCAACTGTAAGGTGTCTTAGCAATACGAAGGGACTCATCATCTTTTATTCGAAGGGACAAGATCATTTACCGTAGGCAACATCGAAGGGACTTAATCTTATAATCTTAAAGGGACTTGATGATGTTTTATGAAAAGGGACTTTGCTTTAAGACACCTTACTTGACCTTATAGTTAGGCAACATGAGGGATAACCTTAGAAAGTGAGAGATGGCGATCAAAGATCGACTTACGTGTGTGAGTGTCCATATTCATATATTTATCTTATTAAATTGGTTATTCTAAATTAATTTTAAATCACAAACATGTTATCACTCCCTATAATTACTAACCATGGCAAGAATATTTATAAACAATAAAACAATAATAAACTACGACTATTACAAGGCTTTCGCAGTTACATTATAATATGAATAATAAATATATAAAGAAATTATAATTAACATAATTAGTAATAAAATAATTATAAGAGGAAAAGGTTAGCACAAATATACAAAATATATAGAATTTAAAAGAACATTTTTAAGTTAAACAAATAATTTTTTGAAGAAATTTTCTAAGAGAAAAGAAAGTAATAATAATAAACAATATAATTATTTACAAAAAAAAAAACAAGATTAATTATTTAATTAGATATTAGAAAAAATTAATTAAGCTTAATATTTAAAATAAAAATTAGGGTTAGAAATTTTAAAGAAAAATAAAATTAGGGTTTGAATATTTTAATAATTAACTAATTAAATTATTTAAGAAAAAAAGTACAATAATAATATAAACAAATTTCAAATTAAATATAAACTAAAATTAAAGTTTAGAAAAATAAATTAGGGATTTTTTTAGAAAATATGAAGTTATATATATATTTACATATTATTATTTAAATATATTTTTCTTATAAGAAATATAATTAGAATTAATTATAAAACAAAATAATAAAACAAAATAATGAGAAAATGAAATAAAAAACTTACCTGGGGCAGTGATTGAACCCACACCCTAGGTCTTGCCTCCCCTGGACTCACACTGCTACCACCAGGTCAAGCGCGCGCATGTGATAAGGTTTGGGGCAACAATTCTTTTATTATTAACCTGCAAAAAACACCAAAAATAAAAACAAAACAAAATGGCCTGGGGGAGGTTTGAACCCAGGACCATTCGTTTACAAACCAAACACACAAACCAGCTGAGCCAAGCGCGTTAGTTGAAATATAATATAAACAAATTCTAAAAATATTAAGTTGCAATTTGAATTTTCCAGATGGCGCCAATGGATCATCTTCTTCCTCAGATTACCTGCAAATTTTCATACAACTTTTCCTGCGAATTTTCTTGCGTGTTCTTCCATGTTCTTGACCTACGAAACTCAAACAGCAAGCAAACCGTAAAATTTATTCAAATTGATTAGTGCAATGTGATCCTTATGAATCATACAATCTTCCTATGTTCTTAAAAGTCATTTATATTTGGTTTATCATAAAACCCCAAACGAGAGGCCGAAACCCTAACTATGGTGAATTCTTCAACCTGTAATGAAAACTCAATCCAACCACATAGAAACATTCCAGACACCTTCACAAACAAGTATCAATGATCAAAAACAATTTATATTACACGAATATATGAAATCGAAAATTAAAAAAAAAACAAGAATGTGATGATTCGGTTAGCATGATTCAGTGCATGGATGGATGGTTTTATGATCCAGAAACACTCAGTGACCTTCAAGGAACGATTTGCAACCTTTATTTTGTCTTGAGAGTCCCTCTAAGTCCAAAACCGAATGTGACTTTTTTCTTGATATTTTGAAGTTTGAATGATATGTGTGGAGGCTGGAAATTCGTCCCTTTGTGCTTGCAGTGTGCTCATGTATATATAAGGATGTAATTAGGTCAAAAAGAATGGGCTTTGTATCATGAAAATTGATTGCTTGATTATGAAGAAATCTCTCATTCAAAAATGTCAAAAAATCCAATATATTCTTACTATCTTGGTCTATCACGAATTTGGATGTGAACAATTAGTCTTGAATGGTGTTTATGACCTTCTAGAATCATAATCTCTTCCAAATATATGATTCTCATATTTTATTTTAATTTAATTTGTATTTTAATGAATAAAATTCAAATAAATACCAAATAAAATATAAAAAATCAGAAAATGCATGGGCTGGGTCGTGCTTGATGATATTATAAAGATTGGATGGCAATTTGGTGGGTTCATTTAGCAAAAATTGGTTTTAAGGCCTCATTTGCTTCATAAACTTCCCAAAAATTTCTCAACTTTGCAAGGGCACAAATACTTCAATTTTAATGATATGAAGGTGTTCTTGGACATTTTGAAAATCTTAAAGAGTCCTCTAACCAACCTCTTTGGTCTAATGTCCATATATTTTACCATTCTCAAGTTATGCTCTTTGGAAGATGTTGACTTTTTGTTGACTTTTAAAAGGACCTATAATGTCTTAGCTCATACCTTCCAAATGAAGCATTTTTGTGCTTGGCTTGTGAGACACAAAGTTGTAGAGAATTAAATTTCCTTCAAAATGAGCTTTGGATGGAAAGTTTTTGATGAAGCATGTGAAAGTTATGGCTGGTCAAAGTTCAGTTGACTTTTCCTATGAAAACCCTAATTTAGAAACTCCTGATTCTTGATGATCTGAAATCTCCTTGATGAATCATGATCAACCCTTGATCAAATGATGAATTTTACTTCATATACTTGATGTTGGCAAAAAATCATGAAGTTTTACTTTGGTTTGACCACAGTTGACCTCAGTTTGACTTTTTGACTTCTTTGACTGATTTTAACCTATCTGATCATCTGACTGAGCAAATCTTTTGGGAAAGTCTTGAAACTTGAAATCGGGATTCTTGAACATATATAGGATGCTATGAAGCTCACTTGAAGTCTTGGAAGCCCATTTAGCCTGATGAAAGTCAAAACCCTAGATTAAGATGCATTGCTTAGGAGGATGCATTGCCTGAGGGAATTGCCAAACTTTCTGACTAATTGTGAATCTTGTGAACCTTGTGAACCTCATGAGATGTCTTGTGAACCTTGTGAACCTTGTGAACCTCTTAGTACACAATGTCTTGTCTTGGGGAGGGCAAATTTTGGGGTGCAACAGGCACAATTAATGAGTTTCCAACATATGGGAATCTATCTGGGTATAGCATTAAAGGTCAACGTGCGTGTCCTGTTTGTGAAGATGAAACTGATACGATGCGATTGGAACTTTGTCAGAAGAATGTGTTTCTCGGTCATCGTAGATTATTAAATTCTAAACATCACTATAGTGGGTGGAGAAAAGCATTCAATGGAGACACCAAACTGCGTAAAGTTCCACCCGCATTGTCAGGTGACCAATTTTTTGAAAAGGTGAAAGATGTGCGTACTCAGTTTGGCAAGCCTTTTTCACATAAGGTTATCAAATGTGGGTGGAAGAAGAGGTAGATATTTTTTGAATTTCCATATTGGAAGTCTTTGTACGTGAGACATTTTCTCGATGTTATGCATATTAAAAAAATTATTTGAAAGTGTTATTGGTAAGTTACTCAATATAAAAGGAAAGTCTAAGGATGGCCTTAAAGCAAGGGATGACATGTTAAAAATGGGAATAAGAACTGAATTAGCACCCATGAAGAAAGGAAGACGAACATATCTACCACCTGTTGCTTTTACTCTATTTAGAAAGGAGAAAACAAATATTGTGTAAGTTTCTGAGTGAAGTTAAAGTTCCTGAAAGATACTCTTCAGATATTAGAAGACTTGTGTCTATGAAAGACCTTAAGTTGAAGAGTTTAAAGACACATGATTTCCATGTTATAATGGAACATTTTCTACCAATAGGTATACGTTCTATTTTGCCAGAAAAAGTAAGAAGCGCCATAACTAAATTGTGTTTTTTCTTTAGGTCAATTTGTAGTAAGGTGATTGATCCTGAGATCTTACCAACACTACAAAAAGAGATAGTTATTACCTTGTGTGAGCTTGAAATGTATTTTCCTCCCTCTTTTTTTGACATAATGGTACATCTAGTTGTTCATCTTGTGAAAGAGATACAGTTGTGTGAACCAGCTTATATGAGATGGATGTACCCTGCTGAACAGTATATGAAAATGTTAAAAGGGTACGTGAAAAACCGAAGTCGCCTAGAGCGTTGTATTGTTGAACGGTGCATTGTTGAAGAAGCGGTTGAGTTTTGTACTGAAAATTTGTCCAATGTTCAATCGATTAGACTCCCTAAAGCTCATATTTTCGGAAAAAAAAGGAAGGTAAGAAATTAATTGGAAATAAAATTGTGACAGTATCAAGGGATGAACGGGATCAAGTGTATTTGTATGTTCTGCACAATGATAATGAGGTTGAGCCATATGTTGAAATGCACAAGGATGTTCTCTGAAGGTTAAATTAGAACAGAAATGAAAATTGGATAGTATGAGAGCACAATCAAAGTTTTATACAATGGTTAAATGGTCATATTTATTCGAAGTTCTCTTTAGATCCTACTTCGGTAACAAAAAGGTTGAGATGTTTGGCATATGGTCCAATTTTGCATGTGTTTTCTCATAGCGCATATGTAATTAATGGCTACACATTTTATACCAAAGAACAAGATGATAAAAGTACTATGCAAAATAGTGGTGTCACCGTGCTAACTGAAGCAATGCATATATCAAGTATGAAGGAATTAAACCCCAAATATGCAAATTTGTCATATTTTGGAGTTATTGAGCACATTCTGGTGTTTAATTACGAGAAATTTCAAATTCTTATCTTTGGTTGCAAGTGGATAAATAGTAGTGGCATACGAATGGATAAGTCTGGATTTTTGCAAGTGGATCTTAATAGGGTGGGGGTACAAAGATGAGTCTTTTATTCTAGCATCTCAAGCTAAACAAGTGTTTTATGTCAATGACCCGACGAGTACGAAATGGTCTATAGTGCTTTTATCTAACAAAGTGGTTGATGATAGCGGTGTAGATCAATGTGATATTGATGTTTAGAATGAGTCATGCATTAGACGGAATGAGTTGAATAGAAATAATCAAGATGAGGATCTTATATAGGATAAGTCATATATCAAAAATGATCATAATGAGGGAATTTGGATCAATTCATCTGTCTGCATTGCTAAGAAACAAGTAATTCATATTCCAACCAAGAAAAGAAATAAATGTTAGTGAAAGAGGTAATATAATAAAATGTTATATATTATGTCATTTTCAATAAATTTATATGCTTTTATTTATTTTTCAATAAATTTGGTATCATAATTTATATTTGATAGGTTAGACAAGTACTTTCATTATAATTTATAACTTAGACAAGTACTTTCATTATAATTTATATTATGTCATTTTAAATAAATTTGGTATCCTAATTTATATTTGATAGCTTAGACAAGTACTTTCATTATAATTTATAGCTTAGACAAGTACTTTCATTATAATTTATATTTGACATCCTTGGTTTCTTTATTACAGGTTAGATATGGCTACTAACGAGGATCACCCACATGATGATGATTCTATGCATGACGGAGGTAATAAAAAGGTGTCTACGGAAGAGGACATTAAAAGAGGCATAACAGTGATGAAGAAAGTGATATGTGCTAGAGATCGAGGCATCATTTTAGATGTGCATTGGAGCCTGCAAGGCCAGCTTATTGAACCTAACGATTATACCTTGACTAGTTTCATTGGTGCACTAGTAAGGAATGAGATTCCAATTACTTGTGATGATTGGAGAAATAAACATTTGAAAGAAGCCAAAGAAAAAATTTGGACTAAGATAAAGGTACAATAATTATATCTTTAATTATGCGAACTAATTATGTCTTTTAAATTACTTGTACTAACGCATAATGTGTATGTTTTTCTTAGAGGTATTTCAACATCAAAGATGATCGGAGATCTTTTTGTCTCAAATTGGCCGGAAAGATACTAAGAGGGTTTAGAACATTTTTATCATCCAAGTTTCTCAGGGATGCAGATGGTTATTTTGTTGATGCAGAACTTCCATCTAAATATGGAAGTTTGATTTCACAACAAGAATGGGATACGTTTAAATCCAAACGAAACACCCCAAAATTTAAAAGTATAAGTGAAACAAGTCGGTAAAGAGCATCAAGTCACGCGCATCCATACAGAAAAGGACGTGTCGGATATGGACGGTTAGAACAATCTATGGTAAGTATCTATAAATTGCAATAATATACTTGTTCATCATGAGTCATATTTGATCATATTATTTGGCTTAATGTGTAGTTACAAAAGGAGAATAGTTCTGAAATATCTCTTCCTGCACATGTTTTGTGGAAGGAAGCCTGTGTGGGCAAGTCTGGAGTTGAAAAGAAGATGTTCAACAAGTATATGAGAAATGTGTAAGTATAAAATTATTTATTTAATTAAATCAAAACTTTATTAACAAATATTTGATATTCATCTGATTTTCAGGAGGCGCTATCTCAGTCCTTATCTCTAGATGATTCTAGGAGCATACTTAGTCGGACATTAGATGTCCATGAGTATTCGGGTCGGGTGATGGGTAAGGGATTTGGGATCACTTTGACCTCATTGAATATTAAAAAAGGAAAGGCTCCTAGTAATAAAGAACTTCAGGATACATTGGAAGCACTAAAAGCTGGAGTTCGTGAATTAAGAAAAGAAAAAGAAAGAGATAGCGTTTCAGCATGTTTTAAAGATGCTTCAGACAAAGACAATATCAACTATAACATTCAACCGAATATTCCAGAGGTAATTATATATATTTTTATGCAATTAAATTATTAGCTTAAATTATTTAATTGACATATATACACATTAACAATGTCATATTTATTATTGGTTTTAGGGCATTTTCCTTTGTCATCTCTACTTATTCTCACCAAATTATCGGATGATTGGCAAGGGAAAATGTATAATATTGTGGATCAATCACTTCATACTAACCTGCTCCCTACTGGATGTTTGAAAGTATCGGTTGAAATTTTTGTAGAGCCGAATGCATTATTACCATATCCTGACGATGTTTCGGATGCAACAACGGTGGAAGAAGCAATAAGTTCGTTTGTTACATGATCGGAAAGCCTCATTAGCGAAGGATATGAGGCATGTTTAAAACCATTATAAACCTTTTTTAAACTTAATTTGTAGATTCAAAGTTTTTACGCACATTTTACGTACATTTTTTACATGATAATGTTATTTAGACTCCAACAAGATCAAAAGCAAAACATACGAGGATTCCGCGGCATACTGGGTCCGTTGTTTCAAAAAAAGAGTTACATCACAATTTTATGATATTTATGCATGGAAAATGTTAAATTTGTGATCTTATACTTCATTTAACTAATTATATGATATGTAGCTTCATGGTAAGAGATTAGCAATGTCTCCACACACAAAAGGTTGGTGCTAAGAAGATCGCGGCTAGAAATAAACCTACCTCCAAGTATAGGTCGTATGTTGTGCCCCAAAATTTTCCATTACATCTTCAAGATAATATACCTCAAGAGGTCTCCTAATAGTCACAAGATTCTCAATTGCTCAAAGGGATTCAAGGTTTCATCAGACAAAGCCTCCTCCTAAGCAATGAATCTTAAATTAGGGTTTTGATTTTCCCAAGGAAAATTGTACTTCCAAAGCTTCAAGTGGGCTTCATGGTATCCCATATACTTTAAAGGATCCTCATGTCAAGTTTCAAGGTTTGCCTTACAAGTTTGGTCAATCAGATGCTCAGATAATAAAAAAATCGTTTAACTTGGTCAAAAAGTCAACTGTGGTAAATATACAGTTAAACTTCAATATTTTTGGTTAACATTAAGATTATGAAGTAATATTCATCATTTGATCAAGGTTTGATCATGATTCATCAAGAAAACCCCAAATTCATCACAAGGCAAAAGTTGCTAAATTAGGGTTTCTTAATGAGAAAGTCAATTGTACTTTGACCAGCTCTAACTTTCATATACTTCATCAGAAATTTCCCATTCAAATCTTACTATGAAGGAAATTCAATTCCCTACAACTATGTGTCTCACAAGCCAAGGCCATAAATGCTTCATTTGAGAGATATGGGCCAAAACATTATAGGTCCTCTAAAACGTCAACAAAAGTCAACTTTTTCAAAAGCTCATAACTTGAACATGGAAGATTAAATTGATACGGGACCAAAAGGAGTGATTAAAAGACACTTTAAGCTTTCTAAAAATTCCAAGAACACATCCATGGGATAAAAATTGAGAAAGTTATGCATTGTTGAAGTTGGACAATTTTGAGGAGGTGTATAAGGTAAATAATAACCAAAACCCAAGTTTTTGCCAGATGGACCCATTCTTTTATGATTCTAACTTAATTCTAAGATGGTACACGCCCTCCATGTCATTCCTCTTGCTATTATTTTATTTATTTTATTTATATTGGATTTAATCTTTTTAAATTCAATTTTAAATAAAATAAATATTAGAAAATCAAAGATATGATACTAAACTCATTTTGGGATCAAATATTGGTAATATATGCATGAGATATGATCCCAAATTCGTGCACACCAAAGGAGAAAGTCATAATATCAAGTATTTTACCAAAATAGAAAGGTGCTAACTTAATTCCAAAGCAACCAAACTTTCTTCACCCAAGCCCAAAATTTGACCTAAATTACACTTCTATTTATACGTATCATCCACACAAGTGAGGGAGACGAAATTCTTACACAAAAGAACCCTACAAAATTTTCAAAAAAAAAGGCAAACTAGGGCAAGTCAAAAAAACATTTCATAGCAAGCTTTCAACCTCCTTTCACATCCAATCATCATCAAGAAACTTCTAGGAGGTTGTCCCAATCGTTAGTGAACGGTGAGGACGCGTGAAGCACGCCCTCCATGAACATGTCGCCCCTAACCTTACCTTTTGATGTCCAATCTTTTATTTCATGGAATTTCAATGTATTTTATTTTCATAACAATATTCATAATCATGTTTAGATACGTTTTAACCTTTTATTTGTGAGTTATAGTGCAGGATACAAGAAACACCATGGCTAGGGCATAAAACATCATTTGGTCGAAACTCATGATCCAAGCATTTTCAGGCTAAACAAATTGTGCCGTTGAATTCCTAGGGGTCAATTTAGTAGGAATGGATGATTTTAATCTGATAAAACTTGCGTTTTCTTGATGTTTGAATTTCAGGTTAATTTGCTACGAAAATCGCAGCAAAAATCGTAGTAGAATCCGCAGCAAACTCGCAGCAAAATTCGTAGGTGGGGAGGTTGAAAACGATGGCGTAGCCCAGTTGGCAATGAAGTGTGTCATTGATCTTTGAGGGGGAGGGTTCGATACCCAGCGACCCTCCCCCTAATTTTTTTGGCTGTTTTTCTTTATATTTTCCTAACTCTTTTTTTTCTTATTTATATTTTTTCTTTTAATTTTTATTTTATATTAATTAAACTAGTAACTATTAAACTAATTTCTAAAATTAATAACTTTTTTTTAAATACAAAAAATACAAAAAAAAATATTTTTTTAATTATCTAATTAAATTAATAACCAAATTAAATTTATTTTCTTAAAATTAAATTTCTTAAAAAAAAGAATAAATCATTAAACACTTTGTTTTCTAAATAAAATTCAATTAATCGTTTTTTATCTGATTCTCTATATTCTTCTTTCCTCGTTCTTATCCATTCTCGATTTTTAACGTTCTTGTTATTTATATTTATTAGAATAAATGTATAGGATGCCTTTTTATTTGTAATAGCTAATAGCTTATTTTCTGTCATTTTATTTTCCGCACTCCCCTGATTTCAAATATGTATCCCCCTCCCCATGAAGTAAGAGTTTAGGTCTTATTTTCCACTTTTAATTCCGTAAATTATTAATTGTGTGGTTAGTAATAATAGGGTGTGAAAAGAATGCATGTGAACAATAAACAGACTTAGCCCATTAATCAAAAGATAAAATAATCGAATACAACACACTTTTCACACATTCACCCCTAAGGGTTCTCCTCTTGTTGCCTTACAAAAATGGTTAAGTCCCTCGAACGTAGGGGTGTCTTAGCAACATTGCCTAAATAAAAATCATCAAACCCCTTCGATATAAAGATCACAGTCCCTTGATGACTCTTCGAGTTGCCTACGAATAAGTGATATAGTCCCTCGATGACCCTACAGAAAAATGATGATAGTCCCTTCGAGTTGCTAAGATACCTTTACAAGGTTTCCTTCTATGACCATATGATGACCCTACGCCCGTCCCTTACATCCAAAGATAAGATTACTTACTAACTAATAGTAAGGACAATCATATCTATAAGGAAAAAAAATAACATGAAAGACCTTGAGTAGGTAGGAAACCCTTAATTGCTTGCTCACTATTTTAAAAGCAAATATTACTCTTTACACCTCACATTTTCAAAAAACAAATTCCAAGAAAACCCCGTTGTATACATTCATACAAGAATCATTACAAAGGTGGACTTTTTTTTAAATACACCACAACTATTTTTTTCAAACAAAAGTAAAGTGAGCTAAGCAGTTAAGAGCCCATGGATAACCATGGATACAAAGGGTGCTAACACCTTCCCTTTGTATAACCTACCCCCCGAACTCAAAATCTAAAATCAAGGTCTTTCTTGTTCTTTTCCAACTTTCTTACTTGGATAAAAGAAAAGTCGGTGGCGACTCTTGCTATCCGCAACATAGTTTTTGTGAAAACAAAAACGACCAAGTCAGTTCTCCCACTATGTTACAGAATTGGAAACTCTGTTGGGGAGATCTATTTAAAAGAGGGGTTACCTTAGAGTTAGATCACTTTATTTGTTTGAATTATATGATTTATTTTTAAGGGTACTTGTTTTGGGGCTACTGTGAGAAAGATCCTAACCCGGATCTAGTGTACCTTAGGTAAGTGGAAATAGACCAAGGAAACTGTACAGCGTATATCGATATGGTTGATCTGGTGGCTACTGTAACGGTAAAAACATGAGTGTAAGCTATTAGTTAACTTAACTCAAAGTAAACAGAGTCGCCACCGCGCTTTTATTTTATTCCAAGAGGAAAAGGAAAAAAGAACGAATAAATCCTAATGAATCTAAAAGCAAAAAGCCAAATAAACACAACAAAGAACCGGGTAAAGGGATAGATTACACAATGGGAAGGTTTTACGCACCCAAAATGTCTGTGGTACTCCACGGGAGCCCTTTGAAAAATTTACTGCTTTTGGTTTGAAAATGGTTTGTAAAATGTGAGTGAAGAGATGAGAAAAGAATTATTTTTAATATTTTAGTCTTTGGAGAGGTTTAACGCCTCATGTCTACGTACCCATAAAGTGCAATGCGAGATCAAAACCCCGTAGTTCATGGTACAAATAGTGAAAAGGGTGAGTTATGATTCATTTTATTAAGTGAAGAGAATTTGTCATCTTCAAGTGGATAGTCAAACAAATCTACCATGAGAATGAAGGCATGGACTCATACATCATTATGGTGAGGGCGCCAACTCGGATAAAATCGACGAGTATGCCACTAAACCCCCACAAATGACAAGATACTCAATTACATCAAACTACAACCATGGAGATTGAGAGACTTGCACCCGACTAAAGAATAGTGACTCATAATCGGCATTCTTTTAAAGAAAATACACAAAAAGTGCACAAAGGCACAAAACAACTTGAATGTGTTTGGTTCTTTTTATTTTTTGAATTAAAGTCAAAATGATAAGATTCATTGATTTTAAAAGAAAAGAAAAAGAGTAAAAAAAACTACTTAACAAAAGTCAAGGTTTTGTTTATTAAAAAGTTGATGATTTAAAAAGAGAATCCTTTGAAAAAGGGAGAAAGTTTTGAAAATTAAAGAATGAGAGGAGATGAAGGGACTATCCTAAAAAAGAAAATACGGAGATGAAGGAAGAAAGATCTAACCAAACTTGATGATACTTTCAAATAGGTGCATAAGAGTTCCATCCTTATAAGCTAGCAAATGGCCAAATAAAGGCAAGCTTCGATCTTCATGAAGATTAAAGCTAAGGAAAAGGTATCCTAAAATCTAAGTCCAATACTTCCATTCCGATGCCAAGGATAGTAACCATTAGTCCAAAATTAAGATCACAAGTCTTTTTAGAAGTTTAATCCTTTATTAATGTTTTATGTCCAAATGAACCAATAGAAAATCACACAATCAAAATAATAGTAAGAGATTTAAACATGATAATGGATGAATAAAGCATAATAAAGCGTATAAAAATAAAAGCAATTCAAGTGCAAGGAATAAAACAAAGACAATTAAAGTGCAAAAATCTAAAATATTAGTATAGTAGTAGTATAATAGTATTTACATAATAATAAGGATATGGTGAACTTAATCAACCACAACAAAAGTATAACCAAAATCGATAGGTAACCGGATCCGCTTAGCATCTTACACTATAGCATCAAACATTCATAAGTCTCGATTCTTAATGAAATATGATTAACCACTTTGGGATTACGCGATCAACAAGAGATCCGGTCCACGAAAGTGCAAGTACCCAATTAGATTTTATTTCAAAGTCGGGACACATTTAGGTCTATGTTAAGCAATCGTCGAGTAATTTACGAAGTAATTACCCTAAAAATGAGGCCGGCCACCACCAATTAAGGTGGAAAATATTTGTGATAATACATGTTAGAAAAATGATATAATGAATCATCCTCCGAAAACATGTCGCACGAAAAGAAAAAAAATAACGGTATAATCTTAATCAAGATTTAATTGAATTATCGAATGCAACCTATCACAATCCCAAAGTATGAAGAATGATCTTAAATGATCATTCATCCATAGATTTGAAATAATGAAGATTAAACATCTTCGAAAACCAATAATCTCGAATCGGAGATCTAATCGACCAAAAGAAAAATTAAGAGATGAAATAAAGAATGGATCTAACATAGAATCCAAAAAAAACAACAATATCATGAAATAAAAAAAAATTCCATAGACACCTCAAAAAAAATTTTAAAACTATAAACAAAATTTCCTTCTCTTTCTTTAACAAAAAAAATGATAAAATATTAGAAATAATAAAAAACAAATTAATTAAAACAAGGGGGGAGTTCTGCGCAGGTTTGGAAGTGGGAATAGAAAGCACGTGGCTCAAAATGATGGCATCAAGGCTCAAACACAACAATTTATTTATTAAAAAAAATAGTAAAAACAATTAAGGGAAAAAAGGAACGAAATAAAAAAAAAGCGGAAGCACACGAGTCTTCTTCTTTACACGGCGCTACCTTCAAAAAGGGGGAAAAATCACCGGCGACCTCTTCAATCTTCGGACAAAACACAACGGTATCTTCACCAATTTCTTTGAAGTAAATCTCGTTGCGGCTCCCTCTCTCAAAACAACTGCGAAATCGCCGGAAATCAACTATGACACCGATGTCCTTCTTCTTCTTCCACTTCTCAAAACATTAACTCTGAGTCATTGTCATTATAGTGAGGATGAGTGAGTTGAGATGGTTTCTTGTATGGTTTAGAGGTTAATTGAATTTGTAGTGAGAAATTGGAAGTTAATTTGATGAATGGAACTCGTTTCAAATTGGGCAGAATTTTGGTGGCTTTTGAAGCTTGAAAATTGAAGAGGGAAAGGGTTTAATTTATAGAGGGATTGGGTGTGATTTTCAGATGCGTTTGGAGTGCATTTTGTGTTGGGTTTTGATGGTCAGGGCATCCGCGTGTGCGAGGTGATTTTTCTGCGTTTCAAATTGTTTTGCTTTGTGTTTTGTGTCGTTGGCTTGTGCTTCTGCGTTTTGTTCATGTGCATATTGCGTTTTGATATGTCACAGTTTTTGTTCGTGCAGGTGCGTTTTATGTTGCTTCAGTTACGTTTTGGCTAGCTGCGTTTCATCTGAATTTCTGATGCGTTTTACGTTGTGAAGTGGCTGTGTACGGCTTTGTGCGGTCCGCGTGACATTCGGCTTGGCTGCTTGGATAGTTCATTTGAAGCTGGCTGGAAAAGTTCACGTAAAGGCATAATATTGTTATATGGCCTTGGCTAAAAGTATGGACAACTGGAGATTGAGGAAACACGGCTTGAGGGCTTCAACATGAGATGTTTGGCTAAGACTGAAAAAAGAAGGAAGTCACGTGTGATACATATATATGTGACATGTTTAATTTTGGCTTCAAAGTCAAATGTGATGGAAGCTGATGGAATTGTATGTCTTTTTATTTAATTATTTTGATAAAGAAAAACTATGAGGTGGATCAAAAAATGAAAATAATGCCTATGGGCTTAAAAAATGATCATAATTGTTTGTAATAATTTTGATAATGAATGATAATGGGCCTATTGCAATTGGTTTTTTTTTATTTTAAAAAAAAAGCCTTGAATTGAAGGTGATAAAAAATGGATGGAAAATAATCGGGTAATCGAAAAATGGTTAATGAATAATTAAAAAAAAGATTTGGATATGAAATGATTATTGTAAAGGGAATGGTTTAAAAAAAATAATGGATGAAGTAATGAGCCCAAACTCAAATCTAGATTTTTCTTGCACAAGCCTATGATAATGATGAATATAGCCAACACAGAATCACTGAACAACTCGCAACTGAAGTATGACCATCTAAATCATCTGAAATTTGTCCTGATGATTTGAATTCATACTGAGGAAAATAAATCCACAGACGAACCTCTTATGAACTGATGAACTGAAGATTCAAACCAAACTTCACACAGAACACTGCCTGATAAATTGATGATCTTAGCATGCAACACAACTTGAACTTTTGAATACGCACTGTCTGAGAAACTGGAACACACAACTTGAAGTTGAAACAATCTTCTGATAGTTTAACCAATATTAGGTCAAACGTCTATCTGAACCGATCATAACTGAATAACCATATTTGAAATAAAATCATTATCGGCCTTTGAAAACCCTGCAACTCCTGAAAACACTGTGAAGAAGAAGAAGCAGACTAAAACATATTTTGGATTTTGGTTAGTGATTAGTAAACATAAACAAATATAAAGCAAATAAAAACAAAAAAAAAACTATAGCAATGGTGATCCCCTGTGAGGCACAAACCTACACCCGAGAAGAACCGAGAAACTAGTGCGATCTTGTTTGTATGCAAGATGCATATGAAAATGCAGCGGAATGATCGTTGATAAACCTAGCACTTTGGAATCCTTCCTGAATCATCTTCGGGTCATTTAGAGCCACACCTGGTGCAAAGCCGATACCAAATCCTTCTTTGTTGTCAATAGCATTAATAATTCATCCCCAACCGTCAGATCGACCAGTTTCGAGTACGCGCATAGCATCCTTGAGAGAAGACATAGGCATAACATTCTTCTTAGCAGCATTATCAACAACAGAAAGAGACTGAAATGAAGTTCCCACCTCTTCTTCAACATCAATATAGGAGAAAGATGACAAATTGCTCACTAGCATCGCCTATTCACCGCCAATAGTCACTAATTTCCCATTTTTCACAAACTTCAGCTTCTGATGGAGAGTAGATGTCACAACTCCTGCCTCATGAATCTAGGGTCTTCCAAGGAGACAACTGTAAGTGGGACGTATATCCATTACCTGAAAAGTAATTTGGAATATAAACGGTCCAATTAGAATAGGAAGATCAACTTCACTAATCACAGTCTTCTTCGATCCGTCAAAAGCTTTCACAATAATCCCATTATGCCTCATGGGAACACCTTGGTACACAAGCCTTGACAAATTCGATTTTGGCATCACATTCAGAGAAGAACCAGTATCAACCAACAATTTAGACATAACATCTTCCTGATAATTCATGAAAATATGCAGAGCCAAATTATGGTTCCTTCCTTCTTCAGGCAAATCATCATCACAAAAACTCAGATTGTTGCACGATGTGATATTAGCCACAATACTAGCAAACTAATCAACAGTCACATCGTGGTCAACATAAGCTTGATCAAGAATCTTCTGCAAAGACTTCTTATGAGCCTCAGAGCACATCAAGAGTGATAAAACTGATATCTTTGACGGAGTGTGCAACAACTGCTCAGTAACGTTGTACTCGTTCTCCTTTATCAATTTTAGCACCTCATATTCACTATCACCGAATTGGCCTGATCGGGCAACAACATCCATAATCTGCTTACTCGCACTTGTATCTTCAACTCTCTTCGGAGGATCTGAAGCATAAATTCTACCACTTCGAGTAACCTTTGTCACATCAGCAATGCTAACCACAAACCTCAAAGAAGGAATAGGAACTTCCTTACCATTTTCTATCATCGTAGCATTATACCGGTACGGAACAACTTTATCAGACTGATATGGCATTGGACCAGGAAAATTGATCACCAAAGGAGTAACAACATATTTGCGACTATCAAAAGAAATAACCACCTTCTCAGGAATAACCTTCTCAGGAATATTGAACTGAGGCACAATAACATTCACTTCATTTTCATACTTATCTCTTTTTGCTGTCACTTCAATCAACTTATCGTCCATCATCTTTTGAATGTCTCTCTTAAAAATCACGCAACCACGAGGGTTCACCGAGAAAATGCAACAACCAGCATAATCGTGATCAATATCATGATATTCACTTAAGAAAGCATGCATCTCAACTAAAGACCTTCGAATATGGCGGACCTCATAAATCTTGAATAAACCAGGACAACCATTAACCATATTCACAAACATATTACCATGCTTCGGAAGCGGATTTATCTTCACATTTGGATTAACATCATTGAAGGAGAGAACATCACTCCTTATCAATTTCTGCACTTCAAACTTAAATGGATAACAATTCTCAACATCGTGCCCCGGGGCACCTTGATGAAAAGTACAGTGAGCCTCTGGCTTATACCACCATGGGATAGTCTCTGGAACTAGAGGTGGAGAACGTGTTTGCACAAGATTCTTTGCAATAAAATATGGAAGCAAGTCCGCATACAACATCGGAATGGGATCAAAACTCAGCTTAGCACGAACCTGTTGATTACCCCCTTGTTGCACAGAAGGCTGTTGATACCGAGACTGATACTTTGGAGCTATTGGCACAGTTGGAGTTACATTAATCATTAGAGTTACAGAATCTACATGCTGCTGATGACGATTCTCACGACCACGAGGTCTTCTGTAACTTTCACGAGACACAACATTAGTCTCACCTTCTTTCTTTTTACCAAAGTTGAACCTCCTAGAGCTCGATCCATTACCATTCTTTTGGCTTAACCGTCCTTCACGAACACCTTCTTCTAGACGCATCCCCATACTCACCATTTCAGTGAAATCAGAAGGAGCACTTTTTATCATCCTCTCATAATAGAAAGAACTTATATTCTTCAAGAAAATCTTCGTCATCTCTTTCTCTTCCAGAGGAGGAACAATCTGAGCTGCTAGCTCGCGCCATCTCTACGCATACTCTTTGAAAGTCTATTTGTCCTTCTTGGACATAGCACGAAGCTGGTCTCTGTCCGGTGCCATATCAACATTATACTTGTATTTCCTAACAAAAGCCTCTTCCAAATCATTGAAAGTATTGATTTGGCTATTATCCAAACTCATATACCATCTCATGGCTGCACCAATCAAACTATCTTGGAAATAATGAATCAGCAGCTGATCATTGTTTGTCTGAGCAGACATATTTCTAGCATACATAGTCAAATGACTTAGAGGACAAGTGTTGCCTTTATACTTATCGAACTCAGGTATCCTGAACTTGTACGGAACTTTGACATTAGGAACCAGACAGAGATCATAAGCATGTTTTCCGAATAGATCCTTATGCTTCAAGGCTCTCATCTCCTTTTGTATCTCAACAAAACAACCTTGAAAATCATCAAGTCTTTCAATCACACCAGCGCCTTCACTAGGCTCAGCATGGTAAATCATTTCATCATGGTACAGAATAGTGTGCATCACAGGCGGTGCAGTAGTCATCACTGGTGGAAGAGTAGTCATCACTGGCGAAAGAGTATTAAATGAAGCAGTCTCAGGAGGAGGAGGATGATAACCAGCAGGAATGAAATCAACTAGCATGCCCCACAGTGTGCTAGCAGGCATGCGATAGCGAGGAGAAAGGACAGTTTCAGCAGGAATTGATGTAGTGACAATCTCAGAGATGACTGTATTCTGAATAGGAGAATTAGGAGGAGGTGGCTGATTCTGAGCAGCCACCAAGCTTTCTATCATGGAAATAACTTTTTCCAAGCTTTCCCTCAGATATGCAACTTCTTCATGAAGCTCGCGATTCTCTTGTTGTAAGGTTTCTGACATCTTCTTCCGATTAGCTCGAGTATCAACTTTGTGAGTCAGCTTGACAGGAGAACTAAATGAAGACCAAGAAACAACATAAGATCCCTGGAAAACATTCAAAAAGCAAGACAAATGCGGGTATGATGCATGGTATACGTATGCAAGTGCAAAGATTTCAAAGGACTATAAGATAAATTGCAATATTTATAAAGAAACACCTTTTGAAGTACTTCAAAACTCATTCTCATTAAAATCAAAGTAAGGATTACAAATGAAGTACAAACCTCAACAATCCTAATATATGAGAGAAAAGGTAAAATAGGCCTAAGGGATCACATCCGAAGAAGATCCAAATCCCGGCTAGTACTTCTTACGAATCCTCTTAATCTCTTTCTTGTACCGATTCTCCATATCTTCCTTATCCTTCACCAGCTGGTCAACAATGGCCTTCCAAGCACCGGATGTAGGAGGAATGATAGATGGAGTACTAGAGGAAGATAAATCCTCACTTGGTCTCTTCGTAACACGCCGCTCAAGTAACTCAATGAGATCATCCTTCTCCTTCAACTGCTCTTGCATAGTCGTCTTCTCAAGTAGCCATTCTTCTTTCTCTTTCTTCATCTTGTCCAACTCTTCTTGAAGAGAAAACTTATCATCAACGGGAGGAAGAAAAGAAGACAATGGTAATATAGGAAACAAAGGCTCCTCGGGTGGATAAGGCATCTTGAGCTTGGAAGCCCTAGATTGAACCCACTGGATGTAACACTCGGAGGGAGCAAGGTGTTGTCTTCCAAATTGACCCTTCTCTTTCCGATGAACCGCATGCCAAGAATGAGCAATCCTTTTCTTCATTTCTACATGATCTACACCATTAAGAAAGAAGAAACAGGATAAGGAAAGGTTGTTTGGTATATCCTTCAAACAATATCCCAACTGTCGCCTAGCAAGAATAGGGTTGTAACTGATTCCCCCATGTATACCAAGAAGAGGTACATTAGGAAACTCTCCACAACTGTCAATAAGCACTCCAGTATCATAATGGGAACAATACCAAGTCATATCCTTATGAGAAAGATACATAATCCTTTGAGACCATCTTCTCTTCTCTCTATTATCCTTGAAGACGTCAGACTTTGGTAGGTGCGAAATAAACCACCTATAGAGAAGAGGAGCACAACACACAATCTCTCCATCACCTTTGGAGGTCCTATAATGAAAAGCATGATGCATGTCTCCAAGCAAAGTAGGTACCAGATTCCTCTTCAAGAAAATCTGAATGGCATTCTTATCCACAATACCATCTAAGTTAGGAAACAAAACAATCCCATAAATGAGCAAAGCAAGAATAGCCTCAAATGCATCCTTATGACCCAAAGTAAGTGAAGTAGAAGCTTTCCCCATCAAAAACATAGAATTAATACCACAAACACTCCCTTTTGGAAGAAACTTCCCATTACGATCAGACTCCTTGAGAAAAAGGGCTTTGGCGATGACTTTGGTCGTAAGCTCCTTCTCTAAACCACTGAAAAGAAATTTCTTGTCCAAAATAGGTAAACCCATCCAATGGGAGTACTCCTCCAAGGTCGGAACAAGCTGATAATCAGGAAAGGTGAAACAATGATGCAACGAATCATAAAACTGAGCTAATGTAGGGAGAATCCCCTCTGGTACATCGGTATCCAAAATAAACAAAAGCTTTCCATAACACTTCCGGAACTCCTGGGTGTCAACCACCAATGCTCCTAGCTTTCTCAGCTCCACTATATTAGGATTCTTAAAGGTGTACTTCTTTGTGTTCCTCCTTTCCAAATTCATAACCATAGATATCTGAAATTTCGCAAAAGTTCCTTATGAGTCCCTTGAAATCTCAAAATAATGCTCATGAATGCATGAGTGCATGTATAAAACAACCACAAAAAAGATCACACAAAGCACATGGGTTTAGGTTCCGAGTCACGAGCATGAAGTCAAGGTAACATAACACCAACCCACGCAGGTAAGTACTAAGGTTTTGTCTTCATTGTACCTGTAGAAAACCAAAAGGGTGCTAACAGAGGTGCCCGAAGTTAACAACCATCTTTAGAATATTATCGGTACGTTGGATTACTCCCCAACCAATAACATTCTTAAAATATACCTCGTCCGAGTGTAGTATCGCGTGACAACCACCTTAGGTTTACACCCGGATGGTTTCCACACTACGTTCCTAAATTGGCTTGGATGGGTTAAGGGTTCTACAGTCCTCAGTATGATCAGCTCAAGGTCGGAAAATAATGCCACGCATGATTACTCATCATGACACTGATAATCCAAGAGAGCCTAACCGAGTGGAGATTATCAAATTGATATAGCTTTGGACTACTCCATCGCTTATCGCTTCGAATATCACCGTCATATCATAAGTTAAACTCAGATCCGGGTTAGAATCTATCTCACTCACAGAGGATCACCAAAACTGAAACAGAACAAACAAATAACAAACAAATCAAACCAAAGTAGTAAATAAATCAAAGTAGGCCGAATCCACTTAGAGATTACTCCCCAGCAGAGTCACCACTTTTTTGTAGCGGTAAAAACATGAGTGTAAGCTATTAGTTAACTTAACTCAAAGTAAACAGAGTCGCCACCGCGCTTTTATTTTATTCCAAGAGGAAAAGGAAAAAAGAGCGAATAAATCCTAATGAATCTAAAAGCAAAAAGCCAAAGAAACACAACAAAGAACCGGGTAAGGGGATAGGTTACACAATGGGAAGCTTTTACGCACCCAAAATGTCAGTGGTACTCCACGAGAGCCCTTTGAAAAATTTACTGCTTTTGGTTTGAAAATGGTTTGTAAAATGTGAGTGGAGAGATGAGAAAAGAATTATTTTTAATATTTTTGTGTTTGGAGAGGTTTAACGCCTCATGCCTACGTGCCCAAAAAGTGCAATGCGAGATCAAAACCCCGTAGTTCGTGGTACAAATAGTGAAAAGGGTGAGTTATGATTCATTTTATTAAGTGAAGAGAATTTGTCATCTTCAAGTGGATAGTCAAACAAATCTACCATGAGAATGAACGCATGGACTCATACATCATTATAGGGAGGGCGCCAACTCGGATAAAATCAACGAGTATGCCACTAAACCCCCACAAATGACAAGAGACTCAATTACATTAAACTACAACCATGGATATTGAGAGACTTGCACCCGACTAAAGAATAATGACTCATAATCGGCACTCTTTTAAAGAAAATACACAAAAAGTGCATAAAGGCACAAAACAACTTGAATGTGTTTGGTTCTTTTTATTTTTTGAATTAAAGTCAAAATGATTAGATTCATTGATTTTAAAAGAAAAGAAAAAGAGTAAAAAAAACTACTTGACAAAAGTCAAGGTTTTGTTTATTAAAAAGTTAATGATTTAAAAAGATAATCCTTTGAAAAAGGGAGAAAGTTTTGAAAATTAAAGAATGGGAGGAGATGAAGGGACTATCCTAAAAATGAAAATAAGGAGATGAAGGAAGAAAGATTTAACCAAACTTGATGATACTTTCAAATAAGTGCATAAGAGTTTCATCCTTATAAGCTAGCAAATGACCAAATAAAGGTAAGCTTCGATCTTCATGAAGATTAAAGCCAAGGAAAAGGTATCCTAAAATCTAAGTCCAATACTTCCATTCCGATGACAAGGATAGTAACCATTAGTCCAAAATTAAGATCACAAGTCTTTTTAGAAGTTTAATCCTTTATTAATGTTTTATGTCCAAATGGACCAATAGAAAATCACACAATCAAAATAATAGAAAGAGATTTAAACATGATAATGGATGAATAAAGCATAATAAAGCGTATAAAAATAAAAGCAATTTAAGTGCAAGGAATAAAACAAAGACAATTAAAGTGCAAAAATCTAAAATATTAGTATAGTAGTAGTATAATAGTATTTACATAATAATAAGGATATGGCGAACTTAATCAACCACAAACAAAAGTATAACCAAAATCGATAGGTAACCGGATCCGCTTAGCATCTTACACTATAGAGATTAGTCAAGGCAAATCGAATTGAATTCAATGAAATTTAAAAGGCGATTGGGAGACCCAAAGCACCTACGCATCAAACATTCATAAGTCTCGATTCTTAATGCAATATGATTAACCACTTTGGGATGACGCGATCAACGAGAGATCCGGTCCATGAAAGTGCAAGTACCCAATTAGATTTTATTTCGATATCGGGACACATTTAGGTCTATGTTAAGCAATCGCCGAGTAATTTACGAAGTAATTATCCTACAAATGAGGCCGGCCACCACCAATTAAGGTGGAAAATATATATGCTAATACATGTTAGAAAAATGATATAATGAATCATCCTCCTAAAACATGTCGCACGAAAAGAAAAAAAATAACGGTCTAATCTTAATCAAGATTTAACATTGAATTATCAAATGCAACCTATCACAATCCCAAAGTATGGAGAATGATCTTAAATGATCATTCATCCATAGATTTGAAATAATGAAGATTAAACATCTTCGAAAACTAATAATCTCGAATCAGAGATCTCATCGACAAAAAGAAAAATTAAGAGATGAAATAAAGAATGGATCTAACATAGAATCCAAAAAAAAACAACAAAAATTACAAAATATTAGAAAGAATAAAAAAACAAATTAATTAAAACAAGGGGGAGTTCTGCGCAGGTTTGGAAGTGGGAATAGAAAGCACATGGGCTCCAAATGATGGCATCAAGGCTCAAACACAATAATTTATTTATTAAAAAAAATCAGTAAAAACAATTAAAGGAAAAAAAGGAACGAAATAAAAAAAAAAGTTGAAGCACACGAGTCTTCTTCTTCACACGGCGCTACCTTCAAAAGGGGGGGGAAAATCGCCGACGACCTCTTCAATCTCCGGAAAAAACGCAACGGTATCTTCACCAATTTCTTTGAAGTAAATCTCGCCGCGACTCCCTCTCTCAAAACAACCGCGAAATCGCCGGAAATCAACTACGACACCGCTGTCCTTCTTCTTCTACTCCTCAAAACATTAACTCTAAGTCATTGTCATTATAGTGAGGATGAGTGAGTTGAAATGGTTTCTTGTATGGTTTAGAGGTTAATTGAATTTTTAGTGAGAAACTGGAAGTTAATTTGATGGATGGAACTCGTTTCAAATTGGGCAGAATTTTGGTGGCGTTTGAAGTGCATTTTGTGTTGCGTTTTGATGGTCATGGCATCTGCGTGTGTGAGCTGATTTTTCTGCGTTTCAAATTGTTTTGCTTTGCGTTTTGTGTCGTTGGCTTGTGCTTCTGCGTTTTGTTCATGTGCAGATTGCGTTTTGATATGTCATAGTTTTTGTTCGTGTAGGTGCGTGTTATGTTGCTTCAGTTACATTTTGGCTAGCTGCGTTTCATCTGAATTCCTTATGCGTTTTACGTTGTGAAGTGGTTGTGTACGGATTTGTGCGGTCCGCGTGACATTCGGCTTGGCTGCTTGGATAGTTCATTTGAAGTTGGCTGGAAAAGTTCACGTGAAGGCATAATATTATTATATGGCCTTGGCTAAAAGTATGGACAGCTGGAGATTGAGGAAACACGGCTTGAGGGCTTCAACATGAGATGTTTGGCTAAGACTGAAAAAAGAAGGAAGTCACGTGTGATACATATATGTGACATGTTTAATTTTGGCTTCAAAGTCAAATGTGATGGAAGCTGATGGAATTGTATGTCTTTTTATTATTTTTGATAAAGAAAAACAATGAGGTGGATCAAAAAATGAAAATAATGCCTATGAGCTTACAAAATGATCATAATGTTTTGTAATCATTTTGATAATGAATGATAATGGGCCTATTGCAATGGTTTTTTTTATTTTAAAAAAAAGGCCTTGAATTGAAGGTGATAAAAAATGGATGGAAAATAATCGGGTAATCGAAAAATGGTTAATGAATAAATTTAAAAAAAAAGATTTGGATATGAAATGATTATTGAAACGGGAATGATTTAAAAAAAATAATGGATGAAGTAATGAGCCCAAAGTCAAATCTCGATTTTTCTTGCACAAGTTAATGATAATGATGAATATAGCCAACACAGAATCACTGAACAACTCGCAACTGAAGTGTGACCATCTGAATCATCTGAAATCTGTCCTGATGATTTGAATTCATATTGAGGAAAATAAATCCACAGACGAACCTCTTATGAACTGATGAACTGAAGATTCAAACCAAACTTCACACAGAACACTGCCTGATAAACTGATGATCTTAGCACACAACACACCTTGAACTTTGTAATACGCACTGTCTGAGAAACTGGAACACACAACTTGCAGTTGAAAAAATCTTCTGATAGTTTGACCAAGATTAGGTCAAACGTCTATCTGAATTGCATCATAACTGAATAACCATATCTGAAATAAAATCATTATCGGCCTTTGAAAACCCTGCAACTCCTGAAAACACTGTGAAGAAGAAGAAGCGGACTAAAACATATTTTTGGATTTTGGTTAGTGATTAGTAAACATAAACAAATATAAAGCAAATAAAAACAAAAAAAAACAATTGCAATGGTGATCCCCTTTGAGGCACAAACCTACACCCGAGAAGAACCGAGAAACTAGTGCGATCTTGTTTGTATGCAAGATTCATATGAAAATGCAAAGAAATATTAGGGCAAAAATTAGGGTGTTACAGCTACAGTTAGTGTGACATCTTGGTTGGTTCTGATGTTCTTCAAGTCAGTTGAGGATAACATTAGGTTGCCATATGGTGTCATTTATAATAACTTCTCTTTAGAACCCTAATTGACCCATCTTGGCCAGTAGAAAGTAGTGATATAACCGACTTTGGTGAAGTCTAAAGTTGGTTGATACTCGATGCTACACTCATTGAGATTCTAATCTTGGGATGTTTTGTTGGGCAAGTCAGTTTCCACACTGAACTACAACCTTTGAGAAGAATCAGTGATATTGAGATCCCTTAGAACCCGATTATTATTGCTAGGACAGGTTGAACCAACTAAACTTTAGTGGGAAGGGTACTTACCTATGAACTTCATGCAAGCCTTTAAACCTAAGGCCCTTGTGTGACTTGTTTGTGTTTGCCATTTGCTTGTTTTAAGCATAACATCATAACATCATAACACCATGACATCATAACATATCATTCTCACTAACCATTTTAAGGACCCAAGGATTTATCTTTGTTTTTTGTTACAGGTTATGGCTTCTGCTCGTAGAAACACTATCCGGATCAACATTGTAAAAATACCTTCTAAGCTTAAGGAATTAGTCTCAAAAGTTCCTGGAAGCTCTCAATTCATCAAAAAACATGGTTATCTACTTAATTTGGTTACCTTAGGGTTTAATGAAGATATGATGAGTGTTTTGTTCCAGTTCTTTGACCCTAAACATCACTGTTTCATATTTCCCGATTATCAATTGGTGCCCACAATGGAAGAATTCTCCAAACTACTTGGTGTGCCTATTCTTGAACAAAAACCTTTCACGGGCTTATAGAAGGAGCCTAAACCAGAAATTATTGCAGCAACCTTACATCTGAAGAAGTCATACATTGTACTGGAAACAAGAAGTGGAGTTAATGGTATTCTTGCTAAAGTATTGATAGAGAGAGCCCATGTATTCTTGGATCCTATGCGTTACGATGATTTTGAGGAGATCTTGGCCTTGTTGATTTATGGTTTGGTGTTGTTCCCTAATCCGGACCAATTCATAGATGTGCACGCCATTAACATATTTTTGACTCATAATCATGTGCCTACCTTGCTTGAAGATATTTTGCAATCTCTTCACACTCGTACTACGAAGGCGTGAGGAACTCTGATGTGTTGCATACCTCTACTATCAAGGTGGTTTATTTCACACCTTCCTCGATCTATGATGAAGAATGAACAAGGTTTGAGATGGTCTAGAAGGATAATGTCACTCTCTCATTCAAATATCCATTGGTGTTCCTGATCCATGGGAAATATCACTATCATTGACCATTGTGGAGAGTTCCCTAATGTGCCACTCCTTGGCATCAGAGGAGGCATTACTTATAATCCTTCTTTAGAACTATGTCAATTTGGTTATGCTCAGAGTGATAGTCCTCATGACATGATTATTCAAGGTATTATGTTTGATTATGTCAACAATCTTCGAGGTTACCGTCAAAGGTTTATACGTGCTTAGAGCATGGTGAACAAGATTAACAACAATACTCCGAAACCAAAATAATCCATCCCTATGGAGCCTTACCTCAGATGGGTGTGGTCTCGTGCTCAAACTCTTATGATGCCATATCCCGCTGTTCTACCGGTGATTGTTGAGCCTATTGTTGAAGGAGATGTTCCTTACACCATTCTTCATCCTGACATGCCTACTGACCTGGAAGAGCTTTAGAAATCTTGGATCCAACTGAAGGAGTAAAGGGATACTTTTGAGGCTCAATCCAATGCTAGCAAAGAGAAAGTGTTGGAGCTATAAGACAACTTCATAAAGAGAGGAACCTCAATACATATCTCAACACAAAAAGGAAGCGTCCATGGGAGACTTGAGTCTCAAATGATTATTTTCTTTGTAACTTTTTTATTTTCCTTCATTGTAAGCCCAAGGGGCAATTATATTTTAAACTTACTAATAAGAGTTTTGTTTTTGTTTTCCTTTAACAAATTTAAATCCTATGTGGTCCTTGAAAACATTGCATATGCATTAGATGCCATACCATCGCATAACAGGTTTCCGTGACATGTTTCTTATCTTCTCGTTGTTTATTTCAGTGGAAATGACTCTCGAACAGTCTGTTAAAGATCTCCAAACCCAAAATACTCAATGTCAAGAAGTGATCCTGGATTTGTCCAAGGGGAAAGAAGAGTCGAAAGCCTTCCTCACTAAGGACATGAAAAAGAAGAATCCTGAAGACAACAAAGATTATTAGTTGGAACAACTGCAAGCTGAGATGGCAGAGATGAGAATCCAAATGAATGGTCAGGTGGCTCTTATCCAAAACTTAGCCCAGGGGAAAGAAGAGTTGAGAGTCTTCGTCAATAAACTTTAAGGCAACGAAGTCGGGAATCTAATCATCAGTCAACCTCCGATGAAACAAGTTGACTTGGTTGAAAAGAAGACGAGGATAAGAGAAGGAAAGTGACAGGCTACTACTGATAGTCTTTCAATTAAAGGAAAAAGGTCTTATAGGGTTAATCCGCCTCAACACAAGGAACATAAAAGACAGTTTACCAAAATTAACACGCCAATGTCGCAAAGTTTACAATGCTTGTTAGAGATGAAGTTGATTACCTTGAAAGACCCTCCTCAAAATCCCAATACTTCCTCTCCTCGCTATAATCCCAATGCAAGGTTTGCAAATCACTCCAACTGTCCTGGATATAACACTAATAATTGTTGGGCATTGAGGAATAAGATTCAAAACCTGGTTGACGAAGGAGTCCTCGAGGTTACTCCAAAAGACCAGATTGAATTCTCTTATCGTCCATCAAACATCAAAGCTTCCAGACATCCGGAGTGACAAGTTTAGAGGAGAAGGTTATGAGAACATTTGAATTTTCATTTGTAATTTCTTTTGTTGGCTTACGCACTTACTATTGTGTAAAACTTTTATTTTCACGATAATGCATTGCATATGTTTGTTTTGAATTAATACATTCTTTTCACTATATTTAAAATATGCTTCTTACTTCTCTTTTGTGATATTTAACTTTTGTTAAAGCTGTAAGCCTTTAGAGGGAGAATGATGAAGACGATACCATAATTTCATATAGTATGCTTTTGAACAGATTATGCTGACGATGTGCAGGCATTGTTTCAATTCCTAAATAGTGGAGATATAAGGAAGTTAATCCCTAATCAACCCTTTTGAGCCTGTGAAGTAGGAGTTTTCATTCTCACGCAAATTAAAACCCTTAATCATAACCTGGGGCAGGATAGTTTCTCGGTTAACTCAATTATACTAGTTGTCCTTTTTGTACACAAGTAATGATGGTTCCCTATAATCTTTAAGTTCGATAGTCAATATCTAGCAAAAGAAAAGCTCATTAAGTCAAAACCTATGAAGGAAACTTTGTAAAAATTAAGACATCCCGCTGACTGTAATCTTGAAACAAACAGTTCAGGCAAAAGAAAGAGATAACAAATTCAAAAGAAAAAGAAGTCACAAAAAATCCTCAACAAAAAAAGATGACTGGCTTTTCAAATAAACTTCAATCAGTGTTACAATTCCAAACTCTTTTGAAGCCTCAATGCATAAGTTAACTGAATATAGGACTGAAGAACATCATGAAGGATGGGTTGGGTACAAATAAAATTTGAGCCTTTATCCTTTGTTTCTTAAACCGTGAACCATAACACGTTACAACCCTTTAAAATTCCTAACTAAAGCAGGGTTAGTTCGAAAGCGTACTGCTACAAAAAGGTATCTTGACTCCTTTAGGGCTTATTATAAATCTTGAGTTAATATCACAGTTTTTACAAACATTGTTTTTCTAAAATAATTCTTTTTCAAAACTTCAAGACAGACATAAGCGTTGCATTTTGAATATCATTATTTGCATATAACTAAGTGTTTGATAGCAGAGAAGCTTACATGATGAATATTCAAATAACCAAAGTCCTCCTGACAAACAAAGTTGCTTCCTAGGACTGACTCAGTTGGATCAAATCCAATGTATACAAGGGGCACGATCACCATCTTATAATCAAGGGGGCATGTCATGTTATTGTCCAATTCATCTGGGGAAGTCAGGTTAAGATTTAACGATGCTTAATATCCAGGGGAAGATCTCCTCATCTGAATTTCCAGAAGTAACATTACCAAGTTCACGATGCCAGGGGCATGTTATTATTATATGGCATCTCGTTTAATTCTCTTTAGGAAAATCCTTTCAAATACTTCCATTCCGGGACAAATCATCCTTATCTAGGGGCAACGCTCTCTTTTCAAATCTAATCAGATCAAATTCAGTTGCAAGATCCTTAACCATTACCCGGGGCATACACGATCCACCGCAGTCTGAAAACATATTCCTCTCATTACATTGCCTTGATATTAGGTTTAAGCAAAGGCCATTATGGAAATTAATTGTCTGTGCCAATAGTATCAGATGGTGTCAGTATCATGTCTTCAGATTCAGTCATGATAATTCCTAGAAAATTACTCGGGGAAGTCGAGAATATCAGAAGTTCTGAATCCATTGGTTATTTTGAATTAATATATGCTTTTAAATATGATTGATGTTTACCAAAAAACTATATGCATATAAAATTACAATAATAACATTTACTAAGGACTCTTGGAGGTTGGAATCTACAGCAGAGCTCATGTCCAACAGATCTCCACAGGCTCATCCCCACAGAGTAATCTTTACGGATTTATTTCAACGAAGTATTCCAAGTAGCCTTTTCCTCGAAAGCCCTTGTACTTCCAACCCTACAAAGTCCCAGACAGATTTCTCTCAAGCCTGATATCTTGAACGAATAAGTCTCACAGGGGAATGTCCGTCTCTTTTATCCCCAGTCAGGGTATTTATGAATCTAATCTTTCAATAAAATTACGAAGAACAGAAATCGAAAGATCCTAAGTACAATATCCTGAAACAAGACGAGAACGATCTTTTCATAATCCTCAGCAGCGAGTCGGGATTTATTTTCCCCAACTAGAATTTTGTTACACGAAGCTACTAATGTGCTTCAACTACATAATTCATCCATACATCATTTACAAGATATTATGGCATACACATCCATAATGCATACGACATTCTCATTTACGTAAGAATGTCATGCCATGAATTACATACATCAAATGACCTCGCATAAAACTAACTTTTCCTTTTCAGGATAGTTTGTGATTAGAGGGACATTGTCGACTCCTAGAGATAGTTCAAAGACAATCGAAACGAAGATCTAGTTCTGATACATAGTTCATGATGATTTCCAGAGACGGTTCAGAGACGATCAAAACAAAGATCTAGTTCTGATACTTAGTTCGAGATTTTTTTTCCAGAGACGATCAAGACGAAGATCTAGTTCTGATGTTTAGTTCTGACATTTTCCATAGTGTTGCACCCCAAAATTTGCCCTCACAATATAAGACTTTGTGTGCTAAGAAGGTTCACAAGGTTTACAAGACATTTCATGAGGTTCATGAAGTTTACAAGACACTTTATGAGGTTCACAAGGTTCACAATACTTACAAGACCTTTCATGAGGTTCATGAAGTTTACAAGACACTTTATGAGGTTCACAAGGTTCACAATACTTACAAGACCTTTCATGAGGTTCATGAAGTCTACAAGACACTTTATGAGGTTCACAAGGTTCACAAGACCTCCCATGAGGTTCACAAGGTTCACAAGACCTCCCATGAGGTTCACAAGGTTCACAAGACATCTTATGATGGTTCACAAGGTTCACAAATAGTCAGAAGAGTTGACAATTCCCTCAGACAATGCACCTCCTAAGCAGTGCATCTAAAACTAGGGTTTTGACTTTAATCAGGCTAAATGAACTTCCAAGACTTCAAATGAGCTTCATAACATCTTATATGTGTGTAAGAACCCCCATGACAAGTTTCAAGACTTTTCTCAGAAGTTTGCTCAGTCAGATGATCAGATAAGTCAAAATCAGTCAAAGTAGTTAAAAAGTCAAACTGAGGTCAATTGTGGTCAAACCAAAGTCAAACTTCATGATTTTTTGCCAACATCAAGTATATGAAGTAAAATTCATCATTTTATCAAGGGTTGATCATGATTCATCAAGGATATTTCAGATCATCAAGAATCAGAGGTTTCTAAATTAGGGTTTCCTTAGGAAAAGTCAACTGAACTTTGACCAGCCATAACTTTCACATGCTTCATCACCAATTATCCATCCAAAGCTCATCTTGAATGAAATTTAATTCTCTACAACTTTGTGTCTCACAAGCCAAGCCCAAAAATGCTTCATTTGGAAGGTATGAGCTAAGACATTATAGGTCCTTTTGAAAGTCAACAAAAAGTCAACAACTTCAAAAGGGCATAACTTGAGAATGGTAAATGATATGGACATGAAACCAGTGGGGTTAGTTAGAGGACTCTTCAAGCTTTCCAAAATGTCCAAGAACACCCTCATAGCATTAAAATTGAAGGATTTGTGCCCTTGCAAAGTTGGGAAATTTTTGGTTGGTTTATGAAGAAAATGGAGGTTTAAAACCAATTTTTTCTAAATGGGCTTGCCATATAATGATCCAATCCATACCAATACTTCATGCACGACCCAAGTCTCTAAAATTCAGATTTTTTTATCATTTTATTTTATTTATTTTGATTTTATTCATTTAAAATCATTTTAAATTAAAATAAAATAGAAAAATCAAATATTTAAAAGAGATTGAGCTTCTAGAAAGTCATGAATGCAACTTGGATCAAATTGATACAAAAATAATGGTGATTGGTTTGAAATAGAAAGGGTTTATGCAAGAATATTTGAATTTTAAAGCTTAATCTTTTTGAATCAAATCTTCCACACAATGATCCACTTTTTTGACCTAAATTCACTCTACTATAAGTACACAACATAACTCATTGCATTGGACACGAATTTGAGCCTCCAAGAGTAAGTTTGCATTTTCAAAATTCATCAAAAACTTCAAATTCGGTTTCCTCCATACAAGGGCTTTCAAGGTATTTTTAAGACATGGAAGGATTCTTTGGACATCCATAAACCTATCCCAGCTCTCAAAAACACATGAATCATGCTCAAATACATAATCTGAATGCATAACATTCATGCTTTTCATTTTTTAGATTTGAGTTATTTATGCAATGATAATGAAAACTAACCATTGATTTATGCTTGTTGTGAAGAATTGAAGCTTTCTGGACAATTTGATTTGAGTTTCATGGACTAGAACGATTTTCACCATGGCTAGGGTTTTCGGCCACTTTTAGGGTTTATCAATTTAGCAAATATAAATACATTCTAAGATCATGGATCAACTCTAATTGATCTTTGGATTGTGTTTGTGAACTTAATTGGACGAAATCTTGGTTGAATAATGATGTTTGAATTTTGTAGGTTTTGCTGCAATTTGAATTTCGCAGGAAATATTGTAGCAAAATTCATAGGAAATTTCGCAGGTACCATGAAGAAGATGAAGTCCAGCGCGCGTTTCTGGAAATTCAAATGTTAAATATTATATTTTTTGTATTTGGTTCTGTTTTATATCACCAATGTGTAGTTGGTCCAGTGGTAAAGTGTGCGCGTATGATGCTTACAGGCCTGGGTTCGAATCCTGGCTTCCCAATTTTTTTCTTATTTTTCAGTTTAACCATTAGACATAATATATTATGTATTATAGCTGTTATATGGACAGATGCGCCCTCCCGGCTGGAATGGTTAATGCGTTTGTGTGATGTTTGAAGGTCCTGGGTTCGATCCCCCCAGGCCTTTTGTTTTGTTTTCTTTTTCTTTGATTTTTCAGGACCAACAACAAAACCAATTGGACCTCTCTCTTTGTCACTTGCGCGCGCTGGCCCAGTGGTTAGTCTTGCTGGCTTGAGTTCTTGAAAGCAAGAGGGGCTGGGTTCAATTCCCAGCCAAGGTAAGTTCTCTTTTTCTTTTTTCTTTCTATTTTTGCTTATTATTAATATTAATAAAAATTATAATCATAATTCAATTAATATATTTTCATAAACCAATATTAATCCTAAAAAATATTTTCTTTTTTCTAAAACCCTAATTGTAAATATTATTTATTTGTTTATTTTAATTCTTGCATATATTTTAATAAATCTTAATATTTTTTAAATCAAACCATAATTTGCTTCTATTAAAAATATGATTTTATTATAATTCTTGAATTTGTAAATATAATAGTATGATCATATTTTATTTAATCATGTACATATTTTATTTAATATAATTAAATTTTGTAAATATAATTATAATTAACCCTATTTTCATAATATGCATATATTCTATAGCTTATTTATAATTAAATTTTTGTAATTTTTAATATATGTTTAGAAATAGTTAAAAAATTGCTAATTTAATTTTGTAATTATAATTTTATTTTCATAATATGTTTAAAATTAACTTAATTTTATAATTTGCATATAACTTAAAATTTCATAATAATTAGTATAATTGTTTACATTTTATTCTAATTCTTAAAAATAATTGTTCATTAATCTTTTAATATTTTTTGCTTATATTATTAACTATGTTTATTTTTATATTTATTATTACTAACCCCATTATGATTTATTTTTATTATTATTTCACTAACCCAATAATTATTATTATTTACTATTTTGCTTATTATATTTAATTTTGCTTAATTATTATTATGTAATTGTTCCTTGGTGTAATATTTATTTATAATGTTTATTATTTATATTTTATGGTTAGTAAATAGGGAGTGTAAACATGTTTGTATATTTAAAATTAATTTAGATCATTTAAATTTAAAGATAAATATTAAATTGAACACTCACACACGTAAGTCGATCTTTGATCGCCATCTCACTTCCTTAAGGATACCTCTCATGTTGCCTAAAGAAAAAGGTCAAGTAAGGTGTAAAGCAAAGTCCCTTCTCTCATATCATCTAGTCCCTTAAAAGATAATAAGATCAAGTCCCTTCATGGTTGCCTTCGTAAATGATCTTGTCCCTTTCGAATAAAGATGATAAGTCCATTCAAATTGCTACATACACCTTACAGTTGCCTAATAACAGTTGTCCCTTCACTTGTCCCTCACACATCCAAGGTAATGACTACCTATTCCTTAATAATAGGGATAGTCTTACCACTTAAAGGATATTTAAGAACAGAAAAGATTTAACTTAGGGTAGGTTCCTCTAATGTACTTGCTCACCTTTTCAAAATATTTCAAAACACTTCACATTTTCAAACAAATTTTCAAAACAAAGGCTTTATATATATCCGTACATGGATCATTATAAAGTACTTAAGAAAATTTCTAAACACACACTACACTTCTCAAAACATTTTAAAGTGAGCTAAGTAACTAAGAGCCCATGGATAACCATGGATGTAAAGGGTGCTAACACCTTCCCTTTACATAACCTACCCCCCGAACCCAAAAATCTTTTAAGGTCTTTCCTGTTCTTTTATGCCCTTTCCTTTGGATAAAATAAAGGTCGGTGGCGACTCTTGCTATCCGCAACATTTAACTAAAGTCAGTTCTCCCACCGTGTTACAGAACTGGCGACTCTGCTGGGGATTTAAATTAAAGAGGGGTACCCTTAGGAATTAGATCACTTTAAATTGTTTGCTTTGTTTGCTTTATACTTACTTGTTGGGATCTTATGTGTGAAAGATCCTAACCCGGATCTAGTGTACCTTAGGTAAATGGCAATAGACCAAGGAAACTGTACGGCGTATACCGATATGGTTGATCTGGTGGCCATAGTTAGTGTGACTTCTTGGTTGGTGCTTATGTTCCTTAAATCAAGTTGAGGATAATATGAGGCTGCCATATGTTGTCAATGCACTAACTAACTTTTAGAACCCTAGTTATCCCATCTTGGCCTTTAGAAAGTAGTGAGATAACCGGCTTTGGTGAAGACTGAAGTTGGTTGATACTCGATACTACGCTCATTGAGATTCTAAACTTGGAGGGTTTTGGTTGGCAAGTAAGTTGCCTACTGAACAACCACCCTTGTGAAGGATCAATGATATTGAGATCCCTTAGAACCTGGTTACTGTTGTAGGACAGGATGAACCAACTAACTTCAGGGGAGGGTACTTACCTTTAAACCTCATGCAAGCCTTTAAACCTAGGACTATTGTGTGACTTGTTTGTGTGTGCCACATGTTTGTGATTGAACATAACATCATGACATCATCATGCATCATAAGCATAGCATTTTCACTAACCATTTCAAGGACCAAAGGATTTATCTTTGTTCTTTGTTGCAGGTCATGGCTTCTGCTCGTAGAAACACCATCAGGATCAACTTTGTGGGCATACCTGCTAAGCTTAAAGAGTTGGTTTCTCAAGTGTCTGAACACTCCCAGTTCATCAAGAGACATGGTCACCTATTGGATCTAGTCACCTCAGGGTTCAATGAAGACATGATGAGTGTTCTGTTTCAGTTCTTTGACCCTAAGCACCATTGCTTCACATTCCCCGACTACCAGTTGGTTCCTACCATGGAGGAATTCTCTAAACTTCTGGGTATACCTGTACTTGATCAGAAACCATTCACAGGCTTGGAAAAAGAGCCTAAACCTGAGGTTATTGCTGCAGCTCTACATCTGAAGAAGTCAGACATTGTTCTAGAAACGAGAAGCGGAGTTAAAGGTATTCTTGCTAAGGTGTTGATAGAGAAGGCTCAAGTGTTCTTGAAGGCTATGAGCTATGATGCTTTTGAGGAGATCTTAGCCTTGTTGATTTATGGCTTAGTGTTGTTCCCCAATCCTGATCAGTTCATAGACGTTTGTCGCTCCCGACAAATGACGCAGGGTCAGATGAAGGTACAGACGCGAACGGTCGGCGAAGGAGACAGTGAGGACACACAGCCGTGAACTCACTGGAGAATGAATAGAGTCGCCAGCTAGGCATTTTTATCCCGGAGGAAAGGCAATGCTGCATAAGCCTAGAAAAAGATGGATAAGACGGTTGCGAACCAGAGAGACTGAGAAAGGGGGTTGGTTACAACCTGGGAAGGTATTAGCACCCAGATTGTCCGTCGTACTCGACGGGATCCACGCTTAAAAGATTTGTGCTATAAAGGGGTAGTGTCAGTGCAATCTGTGTGTAAAGAGCTGGGAAGCAATATGTACAGGTGTCAGTGTAAAGGAATGTGATGTGTATAAATGTACAGTGTCAGGGTGAGATCAGGAATGAAATGCTCATGAGCATGAGGCTTAAGAATGAAGCTAGAAGGAGGGGGAATGTACAGAGACTTTTGTTCGATAACTGTTAAGTTATGCCTACGTATCCTCTCGTGCAATGAGGAAGTCAGAACACCGTAGTTCGACCCAAAGAGACTGAAAGATTGACTTGAACTGCTTGCAGTCTATGCTCAAGTGTATGACCCGTCTGGCTCAGGTGCTTACTGTCTTGCATTAGACGGAAGAAGCAAGTTCTCGGTTGTGAGTGAAGATGATGAGAAAAGAATCCCGGAGGAGACGATTATTGTTTGTTTTTGTGTTTTCAGTCTTTTATTGTTTTTGAAAGTTTGTCATAAGATAATGAGCTTAAGCCTAAACCAATGGGTTAGTAAACTCATCACATCTTCCCTCTGATTAGGGGTAATGAGAATTACCTTAAGTGTGAAGTCAGATTCTCACACTTAATCACCTTTGGTGTAAGATTAAGATCATTAACCTACTTGTGATTATTTAGATGTTTTTGGTGTTTTTGTTTAGTGTTAAGTAATGAGGTTAAGCCATAATCAGGGATTTAACAGACTCATTACACCATCCTAAAAGAAGGATAATAGATGAGAATGTTTAAGCTGAGGAAGACTCCTCAACTTAATCCATGATTAGGGATTAAACCCATGACAAAACAAACCTTTGATTAAGTGAATTTTATTTAATGGTATGATGAAGAAGTGAGTTTTATTGTTTGTAAGACAACTTGAGGGGGACTTGTCCATTAACACTAGGGTTAGTCCTTCTTAGCCACTTAAGGAAGAATTAGAACCCTAATGCAAGGCCCAAGTTACAAGTGTGTGTCTTGATGATTATTAGGTGGATTGATTAAAAGATCTAAACGCATTTAGGATTCAACACTTAGGATTAAAGTTATACACTCCATCCTAAGAGAAGGATGCAGGCATAAGCTTAATCACGAAGCCCTGAAGCCTTTAGGGTTTAGTCCCTAATTATGAGGTGAGAAAGAGAGACTCAAAGATGACACAAAGGTGGAAGCTAAATGGGGGGACTAATCAACCCTAATTGTTAACATGCTTGGAAACCCTAGGGTTTGTGTGTTTTTTTAGAGATATCTTCAAAGAGAGCCACCAGGGAGCAGATGGAAGGATCAAGAAGTGAAGAGAAGCAAACAACTTGCTTCACTCAAGAAGTCAAGTTGCTTGGAGGAAGAAGATGTAATAAACAGGGAGGAGCAAGCTCACTCCAATATCCATACAAACAGATACAACAATAATGCACAAAAGAGATGCAAAGGAAAGGCGAGAAGTGAAGGCAAATTCACTTCTCGGAATACTTACCACCTGAAAAAGTTAGCACGAAACAAATAAATAAAGTGAAAATGAACAAAAGATAACCAACTAAGTTAAAATGAAATTAATTAATGGACAGGATTAACTAATTAACTAAAAACTCTATCTTATATAAATATCTAAAAATGTTTTCTTCTCTCTTTTTGGATTTTTTGTTTATATAATTATTGACTAAATCTAATTAACAAGACAAATGAAATAAATTAATTACCTTGAATATATATTTTTTAGAATGCTATTTTTTTTAGAATAAGAAAGAACTAGAAAACAAAACCTAAAGAATTTGAAGTAATTATAAAAATAAAAAAAATAAAAAAAAAGTGATACAAAACTTAATAAACTAAACACAAGATATGGCAACAAGAACATCCACAACAATCAGGCCCAAAGGGCGCTGGATCTGGCTAGCGCGGGTCAAACTCAACCCGGATCCAGTTTAATGAAAGGGGCAAAGGATCAATTCAGGGTTAAACTAGCAGTCCTCATTCCATTTCCAGAAAGAGAAAAAACGAGGAAAGTGTAGCTGCAGTAACGTATCCCTCTCAACCGTCCTTACCTTCTCAAATTCTCACAACATAATAAACCCTAATCTCCCAACCTGAGAACCTTCTAACCCCAAAACGAAAATATCATAGTGTGCGAAATCAAACCGAAACAGATAACATTCAAATCAAGGAAGTTCAGAGATTTACCCTCGGCGAGATGCTTCGGGTGTTCGCGTTGGTGAGTCTTCTTTGTTCAAGATTTCTCCGTCTCAGCTTCGTTATTCTTCTTGTCTCTATCCTGTGATTTCGTGGTGTGCAGGTATGGCAGATTTGACGAACTTGTTGTTCGCGAGAAACAATGGTCACCAAACACAAGGTTCGTGAGTTAGTTTCTTTCAAAAATTCCTTTGATTCGAAACCCCTTCAGTCTTTTTCGAGTTGGATTCTCCTTCTCAAATCTCAACCTTTTTCAACAGAAAACCAATGGGGATTCTTAGGGTTTTTGATGCGGCTGTTTTTTTTTGTCTCCGCCTTGATTCATGAATTGCCTCAATTCTTATAGTGAAAAATTAGGGTTTTTCGTGACCCCAAACTAGCTATGTCTTCCCCTTCTTTCTCATAACAGAAACATGCTTTTGCTATTCTGTGAAATGTTGCCCTGCAGTCTACTGACATCCCTGCTATAAATTTTTTTGTCTGCTTATGCCCCTTGGTACTGCACTGGTTGAACTAGTTTCTTTGAAATGGAACTGGATTAATTGGCTTTGAACTGAGTTGATTTGCATTTTTCTTACTGCTGTGAATTCCTACCCTTTCTCTTTTTAACTGTGGTAAAATATCTTTTACAGGGTGTAGTCAATGAGCAAGGCATTTCTGTTGGTGTTTCTGCAAAACACTTCATTGATGAATACTCCACAACTTGTTTCACAAAACGAAACCACAAGATTTGCTACCTTAACTTCCACTTCAGAAGGTTCAGTTTTGGGTGAGAATGAATCTGAAACTTGGTCACAGTCACAGAGTCAGAATGGGTCTCAATGTGAACAGGATCAGGAGGAGTTGAACAATTCTAGTCGTGAAAACTCTTCTAATATTGGAGAGAGTGGAAGGGAAAGAGTGAGGAAAGTTTTCAGGGAATGGAGGAGTAATGGTGGTTCTAGGGATCATGCATCAAATATTGCTTGGCGAAATAGTGGTTCAAGGGGTGAATTGCTTGGGGAAACTGGCCCCGAAAGAGTGAGTGTCGTAAGGGAATGGGTAGAGATAAGTAGCCAGCTGAGATGCGTTTCTGTTGGGGAAAATAGGGAGGAACAGTTAGGTGATGGATTGGCAGTAAATCAGAGTGGAGGCCAAAGTGAGCATATATCACGAAGAAGAATCCGTAACCTCCTCTTGGTCGTTTTTGCTTCCATCTTCAATATGAGCATCAATTGGTGGACAAAGACGTTTGTAGTGACACAAGCATTGCATCACTCAACAGTTGGCAATTTGACGATGATGAAACGGTTTGATCCTTTGTCAACAAATTCTGGTTTCTGTAAGCATCATAACTGTTCCTTTGTTTCTTCTTTTCAGGCTGCATTTCCAGAGGATCACTTTTGGTTTTGAGCAAGTTTCTCCAAGGATGATATGATGATCCCTCAAAGCTTTGTGTGCTGCCGTTGACGAGGGAGGCCAGTCATTATGCCCTGCACCATATGAAGCAGGGTTCTGATGGAAGGGAGATGAATGGCGACATCGTTTATTTTCCAATTTTTATTAAATGAAATATGTGGTCTATCATCTGTGAACTATTGGCTCATCCCGCTCCTGCTTCATATCTGCAGATTCTCATGAATGAAGATCAACCTTGGAATGTGGCATATCAGCTGGAGGCACAATCATATCATGAGCCGTGGCATAATTTGCACTTGGCTGGACAAATGCTTTTGGAACTTTGATGTTCTTCGCAGGAGGATTAAACCTAAGTCTCATTATCCCTCTGTCTTTACTTACCATGTGGTTTGAAGTTGTTTGCTATGATGTTTTATTCAGACGGAATTATTCTGATATGGTGGTTTCGCATTGCAGGTGTCAATTAAAAGTGATAGACTGCTGGTTTACCTCCTTCAACTCTTGCTGCTCATGGAGAAAATCCACTTATGGCATGTTAATGGAGGCTTACGAGTTGGCATGGAGAAGGTGAACCAAGCCATGGGGACTTGATTGTGCTGCCTTGACCCTGAGTTTTAGGAACACTGTCTTGGCCCTGAACCTCGCATTATTTTAGGAACATTGTTTGCATTATCTTTACTCTTTTTTGTTTGTTGCAGCAAAGACATGCTCAGTGGTGCTTCTAGTAATACTAACATCATGATGACCAGCTGTCTCTGGTACAGCATTTTCTCCAATCTGACTATCCTTACTTATGGTTCTCTTGCAGGTATGTTTCATGTGATCCGCCGCTGTGGTATTTCAACTTCTGACTGCTTTGATGGCTGCAAAGTCGTGCTCTTTAGCAATCCTTTTGCTTGGTCAGAAGACTGAGGTTTGTTAGATTTTGTTTCTGAATTCTTCTCTCTCCTTTTTGGAAATTCTTCCTCAATTCAGAAAGTTTGTTAACCCTCATCACTTTTCCAGGTCTGAGTTATTAGTCCATCTTCAAAGCATGTTGCGACGAGGCAGCCTAGTTAATGTTGCACTGAGAGATCTGATAATAGTTCAGTGGAAAACGAGACAGGTTCCTTTCATTAGCAAAGAGGTGTAAATGAGGATGGTTTGTGTTGGTTTCTCATGTAATCCACATCCTCTTTTTTTCACATGTTGTTGACCTTGGCATGAAGAAAAAGAAGCATCATGAACCCCTTTGCTAAGACATGGAGCTTAAGAAAAGCCTTCTTGCGTAAGTTGCTTCGATGTTATGTCTCCTTCTTGTCTGTGCTTTGAACATCCCGATTGACATTGAGCTTACTTTTGTACTCAAGATTTCCTTATGCTAACTTTTTGCTTTATGATGTTCAATGAAGCAAATGACGAAACTTGGGGATTGGTAAAGACTCTGAAGAAAATATGCGGGACCGCAGTGATGTAAATGAGCTTGGCTTTGGCGCGAAGAAGTCGTGACCACGGCTGATCTTTAAATGAAGAAAAGCTTGAAAGTTTGACAAAGATCTCGCCAAATGACATATGATTACAGCAGCCGGTACGATTAGTGCTTGCTTAGTGCTAGGTACGTTGTAGCTATACGTATAACATTCTTCTGATTCACAGTTGATATACCAAAGATGATGTGCCACTGACCTACTTGAATCAACATCTCTCTATTATCAGGTTCGGGAACGTTCTTAGAAACTTATCTTGTATCCAGCTGACTTCAATGCAAAAACTTGCGAAGAAAACAAACTAATACAAACCTGCTACAATGCTTGCTGAACGGTACTCCGGAAGTCTAAATCCTGAGCTTTATCACACTTATCCCCATTGGATGCCGACTGAAGCCTTTGAAATTGCTTGCATATCAGCACAACTATTAACTTTCTCCTCCTTCTTCATTGTACCTCAAAGAGAACTTGCAGGATGGTGGACACAAGAGACAACTCCAGGCATGTGCATCAAATACGAGAGAAGAGAGGGTCTGAAGCAAGCATGCCTTAACCTGGGCCTTTGCAGCGGTCTCCAATGACAACCATCTATGTAGTTTAATGCTTGTAACAACTTGAAATTCTTTTGGACTTTTGTAGTTTAATGCTTGTAACAACTTGAAATTCTTTTGGACTTTAAGCACGCATAAGTGCTTCTTGAATTACTAGTGTGATCGATCTTGTAATGACTTTGAGAGAGGAGATGTTGATCACAGGCAATTGAAGTTTTGAATATGTGTTAAAAACATTTTCCATGCAATACTCTTTCATACAGAGCCAAGGCCTCCTGAGCCTGTCCGTTTTGTGCATAACCCAAAATCACGGAGTTCCAAGTGATCACATTCCTAATAGGCATGGTTTCAAAAATTAACCGAGCATCCAAAGGGACTCCACACTTGCAGTACATATCAACAAGTGCACTCGATACAAGCATGTTACTATCAACACCACTCGATACAAGCATGTTACTATCAACACCTATAAGAATAACTTTTCCCATGGATAACTTGACCGTGACACAAAGATGCTAGCTTGGCACAAAAGCTTACAACACTAGAGAAGGTGTGACTGTCAGGTCTAACATTTCCACGAAGCATGTCACTAAATAACATCAAAGCACTGTCCTTTCTTCCACTTTGTGCATAACCAACCATCATAATAGCCCAACAAAATACCCCGGGATTCCTATGCAATGCCATTTGAATCCAAGCCCCTCATGATACCATGAATCTTTTTCTTTTCTTTTTTTCTTTCGAAACCAATGAATCAAAAAGATCACACTTATTATTTTTTTTACGAAACAAAAAGCAACAAGTTTAAGCCAACTCATCAATTTACTGAAGATAAATTCGAAATATCTTAAAACCAACTTTGAAACTTTAATGACGCCCCATCATCAATGAGACTCCAATTGGTTGAAATGATTTGCAGGAAACGCACTTGTAAGGCCTTTGATAGGTAAGGATAGCTGGTGTGGCACAGGCCCATGGACCAAATCTTGGGGATTACAACAAGTGGAGGCATAGTCACACGGGTCTTCGCGAATTGGTACAAGTCTGCCCCCTTTTGTGATCCCTTGAGGCCTAAGTCGTGAAACTTGGAGATTCTTTGGTGCATTCAAAAATTCAAGGCCCTGATTCATGCCTGCATGATGATCGGAAGTCGCACTGGAATCACACAAAAGCCTGCCACGAGAATTTGCAAGTTCTTCAATTCAAGGCCATTTTGCAAAGTGGCTCGAAACTCCTCAGTCTTGTGAACTTCTGGCATCCCATACGATCAAATAAAGATCATATGCAATCAAAATGACGAAGTATACCCTTTGGTCGGGTCCTCGGGATCCTCAGGTAACCTGATTCTGTACTGACATGTTCCAGAAGTCATCCCTTGATTAGATACCCTTCCCATAGAATTTCTTCGTGAAACTTGATACGCGCGAACCTCATAACCTGGCTCCGTTTCCATGCCATCTCTGGTTCTTGTGATTCTTTGGCATCCTTTTGACTTTGAGGGCATACAGTATGATGTTTGAACATTGAAGACCTTTGGAGTGGCTCTTGAAGCTTCTGGACTGCTCGGATCACAAACCCTAGATGCAAATGACTTCGAACCAATGCAGTGAATCAAAAATGCGGTATGAGATGCTATGATGTATATGAAATGATCACAAGCCATGGTGTGAATGGGTGAGGGCAAATTTGGGGTGTTTACAGCTGCCCCTATTCAATCATGAGTTAGCTGTGAGCGACGGCTTGTCAGACAAACAAGATAACTTGTGGTTGAATATCAAAGACAGTCCAAAATTTGCACTCACAGAATGAAGAAGAAAAGGGATATAGATTGTAAAAGGAAAGTAAAGTGCATTGTAAAGTGTGGGTGACGGAGGACGACCGTCGAGCAGAGTACGACTGCTGGGTAAAGGGCAATGACGGGGACGACCGACATGCTGGGGATAAAAAAGTAAAGCCAAGACGAGGATGGCCGACTAGCTGGGAAAAATAAAATTATGATGGGGACGGCCATCAAGTTCATAAGGGTAAGGTAATCAACGATGGGGACGGCCACCGAGCTAAAAAAGGAAAGGGACCACGACGGGGACGGCCATCGGGTTAAAGAATAAATGAAATAAACAGATGATGGGGTACGGCCATCAAAGGTGAAGGACGACCACCTAGCAGGGGACGGCTGCTCTGTTGGGAATAAAAGAAATATGATGGGGACGGCCATCAAAGGTGGAGGACGACCACCTGGCAGGGTACGGCTGCCGAAAATATCGCGACATAGGACGAATGCCGGATAGAAAAGGTCAACGATGGGGACGGCCATCGGACGAGCATGATGGAGGACGACCATCAAGAAGTGGAGGACGACCACTCAGCAGGGGACGGCTGCTCTCAAAGTTTATCATAACACAGGATGAGTGTTAGGCAACTAAAATCAACAATGGGGACGGCCATTGGATAAAGTGATGAAGGACGATCATCAAAAGGTGGAGGACGACCACCCAGCAGGGGACGGCTGCTAAAAATATCAACGATGGGGACGGCCATCGGGTGAGCATGATGGAGGACGACCATCAAGAAGTGGAGGACGACCACTTAGCAGGGTACGGCTGCTCTCAGGGTATCATAACACAGGACGAGTGTTAGAAAATTTGCTGGCGATCTACTGGGGATATGGTAAACACGGACGAGTGTTTATATCCAAGAAACAAAGGTATAAGTGTTTGGTATTGTGTATAGATTAAAGATGCGGACGAGCATCCTTAAGACTATGATACGGACGAGTATCATGTAGAAACAAATACTGACACATGTTCAGAGATGATGATACAGACGAGTATCAACGGGTTAACAAAGAACACGGACGAGTGTTGCATCTGTGGGGGTATAAATGATGTATACAAGATACGGACGAGTATCTGTATAAGTGTACCAATGAGTAGTGAATATTGTATTGTATGGTTGAGTGTTTATCTGCTGGGGAGAGTGACACGGACGAGTGTCAAAAGGAGGAAAGTGTATAATATCAACAAGTATATGAGTTATAAAAAGTGTAAGTGACTGCGCTGGGGATACGACACGGACGGGTGTCAAGAAAGGGTATATATACAAGTACATGTGAGTGCAAAGAGGATGCCTTTGGCTTTCTACTGGTGATGTGACACGGACGGGTGTCCAAAGGTGTATATACTGGTGTTTGTGATTGGAGAGGCAACTGCTTTTGCGGGGACCTTGGGGGGATCTCTGAGGAAAGTATTCTGTATGCCGACAGATTGTCATTTTACAAGTATTCAATTCACAACATGACTTATGATTATGCTATGCATTTGATTTTTGCCGTAATGCTCCGTATTAGACGGAATGCTACGCTCTGAGGGGATAGTATGATGCGAATGCTATGATTATGCAAAGAGGCACAGATCCGGGATTCGGATCCCGTTGCTGCGAAGATCTCTGGTTGATCTGCTTGAAGTGATCATCCCAGCTGGGGATGAGATCATTGGTAGATCTAATGATGTATCTGCTTGGGGATATAGGTCGCTGATTGACATATCCTTATAATATGGAACCCAGCTGGGGTTTGTAGAAGCTTTCCGTACTCTGTTGTGACTTCTCCGTGCGTTGCTCTTCTGAATAGAGGCTGGGGAAGTTTGTTGATTTGCCAGCTTGCTGGACTGTAGCTTACATGCCCCAAGTTGCGTTCTGGGTACCTGCAATCCTGCAAAGGTAAGGAAACGTACAAAAGGTCCCGAGGTATCCTCTACTGGATTCCGTTATAAGAGTTAAGTACTTTCGAGAGTAAGCATATTCCCTGTAAGCATGTGTTTTTTTTTAATTATTTTTAGAGAGAGCATCTGTACTTATGCAATTGTATTTTAGAGATATCAGACAGTTCTTTGCAAAACATAAATGTAAAACGAAACATGACTAAAAATCTGATTTTATTAATTCAAATGCCCTGAATCGGCAAGATACAGTCAAAGAAACAAATCTCCTAAAATGAAGAGACTGTTACAAATTGAGAAACAAAATGCTGGCGATGTTGACGACGCTTTCAAAGAGCTTCCTCTTCTGCTATGACTCGTATGACAATGACGTTCTTCTCGTCTTGCTTTCTGGAGAGAGTTGATTCTGGTTGAAGCTTGATCTTTTGGAGCTTACCAAGTTGTAGGTGATACAGACGAATTCAGAATGCAGTTGTTCGCTTATTCCCTTATTTTGCATGGATTGCCCTTTCGGGTTTTCAATCCATCGGGATACCCATTTTTGCCTGAGTTGTCCAATGCGGCTTTTCAACTCAGCGGGTGTACATTTTGTTTATTTCCCTTATTTTTGCCCGAGTCTTTTATTCTGTTTTTGACTCGTCGGGATGCCCTATTTTGCCTGGACTTACATTCTGTTTTTATGTCCAGCGGGTCATTCTTATACGAAGTATTTTTTAACTGCATCTGAATTCACAGGGAACGGGAAGTCTTCATCATCCATGGTGCTGAGCATCAGTGCTCCACCAGAGAAAACTTTCTTTACCACGAATGGTCCTTCATAATTTGGAGTCCATTTGCCCCTGTGGTCTGTATGCGGAGGGAGGATTCTTTTCAGCACAAGATCTCCTACTTGGTACTCTTGGTGCCTGACTTTCTGATCGAAGGCTCTCTTCATTCTTTTCTGATATAACTGCCCGTGGCAGATTGCAGCCAATCTTTTCTCTTCGATCAGACTCAGTTGTTCGTATCGGGCCCGAACCCATTCTGCTTCAACTAGTTTGACATCCATCAATACTCGCAAGGAGGGTAATTCAACTTCAATTGGTAGGACTGCTTCCATTCCATACACAAGTTGATACGGTGTTGTCCCAGTGGACGTCTTGATTGACGTGCGGTACCCATGCAAGGCAAACGGTAGCATTTCATGCCAGTCTTTGTAGGTGACTACCATCTTTTGCACAATCTTCTTGATATTTTTATTTGCTGCCTCAACAGCGCCATTCATCTTTGGCCTGTAAGGAGAAGAATTGTGATGTTGGATCTTGAAGTCCCGGCACAGTTCTGCCATCATTTTATTGTTTAGATTGGAACCATTATCAGTAATGATTCGCTCGGGAACTCCATATCGACAGATGATATCTCTTTTCAGAAATCTGGCTACCACTTGCCTTGTGACATTTGCATATGAGGCCGCTTCAACCCACTTGGTGAAATAATCGATGGCGACCAGGATGAATCTGTGGCCATTTGAAGCAGTTGGCTCAATCTTACCAATCATGTCAATGCCCCACATAGCAAAGGGCCAGGGTGAAGACATGATGTTCAAAGGATTGGGAGGCACATGCACTTTATCCGCATAGATCTGGCATTTGTGGCATTTCCTGGCGTAGGCACAACAGTCTGCATCCATTGTGATCCAATAATAGCCTGATCTTAACAACTTCTTAGCCATTGCATGTCCTCCAGCATGGGTACCAAAGGAGCCTTCGTGCACTTCATGCATCAATAAATCTGCTTCTGTCTTGTCGACGCATCTGAGGAGTACCATATCAAAGTTCCTTTTGTATAAAGACCCATCAGTGTTCCGAAAGAAACTACCAGCAAGCCTTCTCAAAGTCTTCTTATCATTGGAAGATGCCCCAGGTGGGTATGTTTGATCCTCCAAGAAGCATTTAATGTCATGGAACCAAGGCTTATCGTCTTTAACAACATCTGATGCGAACACATATGCTGGTCTGTCGAGTCTGGATACTGAAATCTGAGGTACAAAGTTAGCAGCTTGAACTTTGATCATGGATGAAATGGTGGCAAGAGCATCCGCAAATTGATTCTCGTCCCGAGGGATATACTCAAGCTTGACTGTTGTGAAGAAAGTCAATAACCTCCTTGTATAATCCCTGTAAGGTATCAGATGATCCTGGTGGGTGTACCATTTGCCGTTGGTTTGATTGACTACCAAAGCTGAATCTCCGAATACAGCCAATGTTTTGATCCTGAGGTCAATGGCTTCCTCAAGACCCATAATACAAGCTTCGTATTCAGCTTCGTTGTTAGTGCAGTCGAAAGTGAGTTTTGCCGAGAAAGGCAGGTGAACTCCTTTGGGTGTAATGAGTACTGCACCAACACCGCGACCATTCATATTAACAGCCCCGTCAAACATCATAGTCCATTCTTCTTCCGGGTCGGGCCCTTCAGTGTGAACAGGCTCTTCATGATCTTTCGCTTTCAGGAACATGATGTCTTCATCAGGGAAGTCAAACCTCATAGGCTGGTAATCATCGATGGGTTGCTCAGCAAGATATTCAGACAATACACTGCCCTTGATGGCTTTCTGAGATGTGTACTGAATGTCATATTCCGTGAGAATCATTTGCCATCTCGCAACCCGTCCGGTAAGAGCTGGCTTCTCGAAAATGTACTTAACTGGGTCCATCTTTGAGATTAATAAGGTAGTGTGGGTCAACATATACTGTCTTAGTCGGCGAGCAGCCCACGCTAAAGCACAGCAAGTTTTCTCGAGCAGTGAATAACGTTGTTCACAGTCGGTAAACTTTTTGCTCAGGTAGTATATTGCATACTCTTTTCGACCAGACTCGTCATGCTGGCCCAGCACACACCCCATCGATTCTTCTAATACTGTCAAGTACATTATCAGAGGTCTTCCTTCAACTGGAGGCATAAGGATTGGGGGTTCTTGTAAGTATTCCTTGATCTTGTCAAAAGCCCTTTGGCAGTCTTCGTTCCACCTGACCGTTTGTTCTTTTCTTAACAGCTTGAACAAGGGTTCACAGGTTGCTGTGAGGTGAGATATGAACCGTGAAATGTAGTTCAATCGACCTAAGAACCCTCGAACTTCTTTCTCAGTCCTTGGTGCAGGCATCTCTTGAATAGCTTTGACTTTATCAGGGTCAACCTCAATCCCTTTCTCGCTTACAATAAAGCCCAGCAGTTTACCGGATCGCACCCCGAATGTGCACTTGTTGGGGTTCAGCTTCAATTGGTACTTCCTCAGACGCTTGAATAATTTGAGCAGATTTACCAGGTGTTCTTCCTCTGTAAGGGACTTGGCGATCATATCATCCACATAACACTCGATTTCCTTATGGATCATATCGTGGAATAATGTCACCATAGCCCGTTGATATGTTGCTCCAGCATTCTTCAGTCCGAATGGCATCACTTTGTAACAGAACGTGCCCCAAGGTGTAATGAATGTTGTCTTCTCCATGTCTTCAGGTGACATCTTGATCTGGTTATATCCTGAAAATCCATCCATGAAGGAGAATACCGAGAACTGAGCCGTATTATCCACCAATACATCGATGTGAGGTAATGGGAAATCGTCTTTCGGGCTGGCTCTGTTCAGATCCCGGTAGTCAACACACATCCTTACCTTTCCATCCTTCTTAGGCACAGGTACTATGTTGGCAACCCACGGCGGGTAACTAGTTACAGCAAGGAACCCGGCGTCCCACTGCTTTTGTACCTCTTCCTTGATTTTCATAGCCATGTCTGGGCGAGTTCGGCGCAGCTTCTGTTTTACTGGTGGGCACTCCTCTCTCAAAGGCAGCTTGTGCATGACAATATCCGTATCTAGACCTGGCATGTCTTGGTAGGACCAAGCAAAGACGTCAACATACTCTTGAAGCAGATCTATCAGTTGTCTCTTCACTGAGTCTTGCAGGCAGGCCCCGATTTTGACTTCTTTCACGTCTTCGTCTGTACCAAGATTAATCATTTCAACCTCCTCCTGGTGAGGAGTAATAACCTTTTCCTCTTGTCTCAACAATCTGGCTAGCTCTTCAGGAAGCTCATATTCTTCTTCAACCCCTTCATCAGCTTGATTGATTGGATTGTCAAAGTCATACGATGTCATAGCCGTACTGTTGTCGGTGCTGTCTGGAAGGCACTCTCTGCAAGGGTTCAGTTTGTTCATTTTAGTGATTGATTTTAATCTTGCTTTAGAAAAAGTGAAATGAAGTTATCATTTTGAAAACATCGCCATTTATTTTTGTACAAAAAGAAAAATGGAAAAACAGTGAGCAGAAAAGAAAAAGACTTGTTTGCAAAAAGATGTCTGATATTTCATTAATTAATCTTGTTTGCACAAAAAAGTACAGATGGCCCGATTACAAAATGAGTCTTGTCATCTTGGGCAAGATGCAAGACTTTGATGCATGCAACAAAAATACAGGAAATAATAATTACTCTGCTCGAGTAACTCTTATGACTTCCTGGGAAGACCAGTTCGAGATACTGCTCCCCGGGATCTTCGGACGGATCCAATTCTCCAGATTGCGCTCCTCTTCCAGCTCGTCTTCCAGACAGTTGATAGCATCGGGGGTAAGCATCCCCCCACTGACAAAACCAGGCTCTGCAGCAGCCTTTGCTTGATGTTGAGTTGGTCTGTAACCCAACCCAAACTTGTCCTTCTTTTCCTCCACAGCTAAGACCTTGCCCCAGCCTAGGGCAGTTCCTTCCTCAACAACCTTCCGGGCTTGTTGGTAAGACGACATTGAGATCCCTGACACAGCAGATGCTTCATTGACATTCAAGGCTTCAAAACCTTGGCTCATTGTTTCAACGATCTCCCCATCCATTTCAATATACTTGTAAGTAGCCAGATGGCTAACAAATATATCCTCCTCCCCACAGATTGTGACAACTTGGCCTTCCCACTCATATTTTAACTTTTGGTGAAGGGTAGACGTTACTGCGCCAGCGGCGTGAATCCAGGGTCTACCCAACAAACAGCTGTAGGCAGGCTGAATGTCCATCACATAAAAGATAGTTTTAAAGGTCTGCGGGCCAATTGTCACGGGCAGCTCAATCTCTCCCAGAACCGATCTCTTCGAACCATCAAAAGCTCGTACCACCAGGTTGCTGGGTCTCAATGCCAGTCCATCATATTCAAGCTTCACCAGAGCCTTCTTTGGTAAGACATTCAGGGATGATCCTGTGTCTACCAGCACATGTGAAAGGACAGCTCCTTTGCATTCCATGGTTATGTGCAAGGCTTTGTTGTGGTTGCGGCCATCCACTGTCAGGTCAGAATTGGTAAACCCTAGCCCATTGCTAGCAGTAACGTTTCCAACCACGGTTTCCAATTGGTTGACAGTAATCTCCTCAGGCACGTAAGCTGCGTGCAGAACTTTAAGTAGTGCATTCCGATGGGCTTCGGAGCACATAAGCAGTGAGAGGATGGAGATTTTGGACGGCGTCTGATGAAGTTGATCCACAACTTTATAATCACTCTTCTTGATGATTCGCATGAACTCATCAACTTCCTGATCAAATGGAGTCTTCAGGGTTTCTTTGGCAACTGGGTCTTCCTGCACCGGGCCTTTTCCTTTTGCCTTGGCAGCAGCTTCTGCTTCGGCAGTAGGTCTTTGGACTTGTGAAGCAAAGAGACGCCCGCTTCGGGTGAAGCCTCCGCCTCCGCCCACGTTATCAATTTGTGGTGCAGGTGCTGATGTTTCAAGAGTGATTCTTTTCCCTTCACAGTACACGTCAGAGCCATAGTGCCAAGGGATGGCCCTATTGCTTTCATATGGTACAGGTCCAGGCACCGTGACGGTAACTGGACTGATTGCTGCTGCTGAAGGGACTGTTATTGTTTGTGGATCATAAAAGATTGTAACTGGTGCTCTAGTGGGAGCAGCACCTTCTGAATGATAAGCGGAATTGTTTTCTGGATCGTAGAATATGGTAACAGTGGAGACATCTTCGTGATTGTTTGCTGGTGTTGTAGAAGGTTCTGTTGGAAGAACTGTTGTTGTTGTTGATGGGGAGTCGAAGTGGACTGAAGCTGAAGTTGTAGCAGGAGAAACTGTTGAAAACTGATCATTGGGTAGAACAGATGAAGTACTTGCTGATGTTGCCGATGAATTGTTGGGAACAATTGTTGCTGTATTTGTAGGAGGATCTGAAACCGTTGCTGATGAAGTCGTCGGGTTTGCCGGGAATGATGTAGTGATCTGCAGTAAGCCACTCTGAATAAGGCTGTCAATGCCATTCCTCAAGTCTTCACACCCATTCCAAGAAATATTGCAGTATGGGCACCCTAGTTCACACCCCGGAAATATATTGCCTTCACGGAGTTGAGCCTTGATTTCCACCAATGGTGTCCTGATCTGATCCACACTGGTTATCAAATAAGACGGTTGGTCTTCTTCAATAGCATTAATTCGGGGACCACCATGGTTCGGCATAGGGTTTTTATTGACATTGGGCGGAGGCGCAAAATTCAGAGCCTTGGAGTCTACCAAGTCTTGTACCTTCATATGCAGGGCCCTGCATTTTTCCGTACTGTGACCAGGTGCGTTCGAATGAAAAGCACACCTAGCATTGGAGTCATAGTTTCTTGGTAGACTGTTGGGATCCGGAGGTGCCAACGTTCTTAGCTCAACTAGGTTGAGTTTCAGAAGTTGTGGCAGCAAGGCAGCATACGGCATTGGGATCGGGTCGATCACTCTGTTAGCTTGGGATGGCCTTTGTTGGAATGGCCTTTGTTGATTGTTGTTGTAATTGTTGTTTCTTGGAGGATACTGATTCTGCTGATACTGAGGTTGTTGTTGGAAGTTTTGTTGCGGAGGTTGATAGACTGGCTGAGGATGAGCTGGAATGGTGACTGCTGCTATTGACCCTTGAACATATTGGGGCCTACCCCTGTTGGTGTGAGCGGCATTGGTCTCGCCAGTTCTTCTCGGGCCTGTAAAAGGCTTTCTTGTACTACTGGACGAGCTGGCACCATTATCGGAAATCTTACCCATTTTCAACAGGCTTTCAATTCTCTCCCCAGCTATGACAACATCTGCGAAGCTAGTGGAAGAGAAAGCAGCCAACCTGTCAATATACGTTCCCTGAAGAGTGTTCATAAACATGTCTGCCATTTCTCTCTCAGACATAGGTGGTTGAACGGCAGCAGCCAGTTGCCTCCATCTCTGGGCATACTCTCGGAAACTTTCCTTTGTCGACTGTGACATGCCCATTAGGAGAGTCCTATTAGGTGCCATGTCCAGGTTATACTGATATTGTCTAATGAAGGCCTCTGCCAGGTCCTTCCAGCATCTAATTGTTGCCCTTGTCAAATGGGAATACCATTCCCTAGAGGCTCCAGTCAAGCTATCTTCGAAGTAGAACATCCAGAGCTTCTCATCCATTGTATAGGCCTTCAGCCTTCCCAGAAATGATTGCAAGTGGGTCCGTGGACAAGAGGTTCCGTTGTATTTTTCGAAGCTCGGAGGTTTAAACTTGTGGGGGATCCTGACCCCGTCCACTAAGCCCATGTCCATGACATCAAAACCCAAGGAGTTTTGAGACTCCAAGGATCTTAACTTCTCAGCTATTTCATCCAGTCTCCGATCGTAGACCTCATCCCCAGCTCCCATTACTGTGAACTGGTCTTCTTGGGCGTCTTCTTGGAGTACCCTTCCTGTAGCAGCATTCCCTTGTACATTAGCAGGGATATTGACCTCCGGATGAAGGTGTGGGCCGAATACAGGTGGGTTGACCTGAGGCTGTCCCCCCTCATTGTTGCTTGTTCCGCCCGTCCCTAGATGGGCATCGTCCCGAGTCTGCCTCTCTACCAAGGCTCTTAGTCTTTCCTGGCTCTGAGCCATGTTGTTCATAACTTCCATGAACTGCGTCATTTGTGTTCTCATCTCCAACCTTTCGTTGGCCATCTGGTTTCTGACCTCTGCTAGGTCTTGTTGCATCTGGTCCATTTGAATTCCCGGAAGGTTGTTTCTAGTTGGGTATCTGTGTGGCCTGTTGAGAGGAAATACCCGGCGGCGAGCAATAATTCCTGAATGTCACAACAGAGGTTAGTAACAATAAAACAAAACCTACAAAACAAACAAAAGGGTTAGTATGCAATGCAGTTATGCTTATTTGTTCTCAAGGTATCCGGCTTGGCATTCAGTTTTGACCCTTCCAGACCCTTGAAGATGCCGTTGAAGTTGCTTTTGAAGAAAACTCAGATGGAACAAACATAACACAAATGTATTACAAAGGTGAAATAACACAATTTGTTCGTTTTACAACACAAGCCCTCAAGGGGGTCAAAATACATCAAAAAGCAAAAGTACATGGAATAGGAACAACAACAAGCAAATGATCAAACTCCAAGGCCGAACTCATCCTCACGAACTTCCTTGAGAAGTGCTTCGGTCACAGGATCAGCCGGACGCTCCGTGAGATTCCTGATGAGAAGGTTTCTTGTTGCAACAGCTGCAGTCAACTTCTTGTTCTGACTTTGATCTTTGGACTTCTTCACTCCAGCTTTGATCTTTAGCTCTGAAATTTCCCTCTGGGCTGCTGCCAGAGCTTCTTCCATCTGCTCCATCTTTTCTTGAACTCTTTTGTCTTCTAGAGTACGGGCTTCAGTGATCCGGACCCACCTGGCCTGACTCTCTTTCAAGTACAAGTCTGCTCTAGCTTTCTGGAACTGAGCTTCCTTGCAAGCATTCTTCAGGATTTGTTCTCCGGCCCTAGACTTCTTAATATAATCTTCAGATTTCTCAATCTTAGCCAGATGCTCTTTCTTTAACTTCTCCAGCCTCTCAATATCTAATCTTCCATCCTTCCTCTCATAGAGGGTCTTCTGCAAGGCTTGGGATAACTTCTCATTTCTTTCCTTCAAGCTCTCAAACTCTTCCATGCTGACAGTGGCAGGGGGTGGTGCTGAAGATGACTCAGGTATGTCTTCTATGGTGAAGGGCAATCCTGAGATCTGGGCCCTGGCATGGGACCACTCATGATATCGGGCTGATGCCACATTACTACACTTCCCCAGAATGGTGATTCCCTTGGTTTGAACATGATCCCAGGCCCAGGCAGCCTGCCTAACAGTTGTCAAACTAACCTTGTTCTCACAGTAGAGGGTCTCAGCCAAGTCCTTTTCCTTAGGAATATGGACCAGTGCATAACCCAATTGCCTTCTAAACAGCAGAGGATTGTAATTGATGCTTCCTTTAACTCCTATTAAAGGCACATTAGGAAAATGCCCACAGCTGGTGAGTATGTCCCTGCCCTTGGTGCTCTGAGTACACCATCTGATGTCTGCTGAAGTCAGGACAGTGAGTCTCTTTGCCCAATTACTTTGCTGATGGGGGTTTAGGAATGCATCTGTCCTGGGTAGATGCCTGAGGAGCCAAGCATGGAATAGTGGAGCACAAATCCTCACCAACTTACCCCTCTGCTTCTCATTCCTCTGATGTACTGAGTAATAGAGATCTCCTAACAAAGTTGGCACTGGGTTCTTCAGGATGAACAAATGGATGGCACTCTTGCTAATGAATCGAGGCTCATCTGCAAACAACACCATTCCATATACACTCAAGGCCAACAGAGCACAAACAGCTTTCCACTCCCCCAGGGAGGCCTTCAGACTAGCTTGGGAGATTAGGAAGTCCAGATGGAATCCAGGGACACTAGATTTAGAGGTCATGTGTTGTTCAATCAAAGCAGGTTCCAGGTGCAAAGCTTTGGCTATCTCTCCATTGTTGGGAAAGTCCGTTTCAGGGTTGAGTGGGATCTCCCTCTTGATAGGCAAACCAGTCAAAGATGAGTATTCTTCTAGAAGGGGTCCCAACTGAAAATCTTTGAAGGTGAAACACCTCAAAGGGGGGTCATAGAACTGAATGCAGGTATGGATCAGGCTCCTCTGAGATGAGTCCATATCCATAACCAAGTCAAGTATATCCCCATAATGCTCCCTGAACAAAGGTATGTGATCTGGGGTGATCAGGGTTTGGATCCTCCTGATGTCTGATAAGTCTGGTTGGAAGAAATGATAAGTGATGTTGTTTTTCTTTGGAGCCATGATGACAAGTGTTGATGAAAATACTGAAGAGAAAGGGCCACTGATTGGCTGGAGTAGATAGCTGGTAACAAGTGCTGATGGAGGCAGGTCAATACTGAAGATGGGGTCAAAACCAAAACCAGATGAAGATGGATACCCTGAAACACAAATAAGCAAATGTTAATATGATGCAATGAGGATGTATGCAAATGATATGCAAGGGTTTGTGACTGAGCTGGATCTGAATAAACTGCCTTGGTATAGATCCATGTGTGTTCAAGAATTCCAGATGGAGGCTTATAAATCCAGTAACCAAGGTGGGGGACTCAAATAAAGAGCCACAAGTCCAGGGTTTTAGAATCACAAGAACTATCCAACATGGAGCATTCTTAACAAAGTCAAAGTGACAGGGTATTCTGAGGTCAAGGTTCCTGCAGACCTGTAAACATCCCAACCCCCTCACAGGTGGTGATCTAGAACAAGGATCCTCAGACTTGGATCAGTTATGAGAAGTGTAAACACTTCTAACCCGGAGGTACAGTGTTTACAATAATCATAACAGTCCCTCCTCTAATTCACCTCAGTTTCTGAAGGTCAATACTAAAAGGTCATCCAGACTTAGCAGGCTTCCCAGATCCCCCTAGCATTGCAGGAAATCTGCAACACAGAGTTCTCAAGAAGAAACCCATATCTGAACCGTGTTTCATATTCCCGCACCAGACTGAAAATTGAATGGGAAAGAATATGATTCACTCTAGCCTAGGTGTCACTCAGGTCCCAGGTATAGGACCTTAACTCTCAATAGGACCCCACCCACCAAAACAAACAAACAAATCCAGCCAGACAGTATGACATTATGATGTATATAAAGCTGTAAAGAAAGCAATAAAACAACTGTACATAAAGCAATAAACAAATATACAAACACAGATAGCACGTAACACCCCAGTAAACACAAATCAATCAAGCGCTAGGAGGAACCCACGAAAAGAACCAGAGACTCTGGGTTCGGTCCCCAGCAGAGTCGCCAAGCTGTCGCTCCCGACAAATGACGCAGGGTCAGATGAAGGTACAGACGCGAACGGTCGGCGAAGGAGACAGTGAGGACACACAGCCGTGAACTCACTGGAGAATGAATAGAGTCGCCAGCTAGGCATTTTTATCCCGGAGGAAAGGCAATGCTGCATAAGCCTAGAAAAAGATGGATAAGACGGTTGCGAACCAGAGAGACTGAGAAAGGGGGTTGGTTACAACCTGGGAAGGTATTAGCACCCAGATTGTCCGTCGTACTCGACGGGATCCACGCTTAAAAGATTTGTGCTATAAAGGGGTAGTGTCAGTGCAATCTGTGTGTAAAGAGCTGGGAAGCAATATGTACAGGTGTCAGTGTAAAGGAATGTGATGTGTATAAATGTACAGTGTCAGGGTGAGATCAGGAATGAAATGCTCATGAGCATGAGGCTTAAGAATGAAGCTAGAAGGAGGGGGAATGTACAGAGACTTTTGTTCGATAACTGTTAAGTTATGCCTACGTATCCTCTCGTGCAATGAGGAAGTCAGAACACCGTAGTTCGACCCAAAGAGACTGAAAGATTGACTTGAACTGCTTGCAGTCTATGCTCAAGTGTATGACCCGTCTGGCTCAGGTGCTTACTGTCTTGCATTAGACGGAAGAAGCAAGTTCTCGGTTGTGAGTGAAGATGATGAGAAAAGAATCCCGGAGGAGACGATTATTGTTTGTTTTTGTGTTTTCAGTCTTTTATTGTTTTTGAAAGTTTGTCATAAGATAATGAGCTTAAGCCTAAACCAATGGGTTAGTAAACTCATCACATCTTCCCTCTGATTAGGGGTAATGAGAATTACCTTAAGTGTGAAGTCAGATTCTCACACTTAATCACCTTTGGTGTAAGATTAAGATCATTAACCTACTTGTGATTATTTAGATGTTTTTGGTGTTTTTGTTTAGTGTTAAGTAATGAGGTTAAGCCATAATCAGGGATTTAACAGACTCATTACACCATCCTAAAAGAAGGATAATAGATGAGAATGTTTAAGCTGAGGAAGACTCCTCAACTTAATCCATGATTAGGGATTAAACCCATGACAAAACAAACCTTTGATTAAGTGAATTTTATTTAATGGTATGATGAAGAAGTGAGTTTTATTGTTTGTAAGACAACTTGAGGGGGACTTGTCCATTAACACTAGGGTTAGTCCTTCTTAGCCACTTAAGGAAGAATTAGAACCCTAATGCAAGGCCCAAGTTACAAGTGTGTGTCTTGATGATTATTAGGTGGATTGATTAAAAGATCTAAACGCATTTAGGATTCAACACTTAGGATTAAAGTTATACACTCCATCCTAAGAGAAGGATGCAGGCATAAGCTTAATCACGAAGCCCTGAAGCCTTTAGGGTTTAGTCCCTAATTATGAGGTGAGAAAGAGAGACTCAAAGATGACACAAAGGTGGAAGCTAAATGGGGGGACTAATCAACCCTAATTGTTAACATGCTTGGAAACCCTAGGGTTTGTGTGTTTTTTTAGAGATATCTTCAAAGAGAGCCACCAGGGAGCAGATGGAAGGATCAAGAAGTGAAGAGAAGCAAACAACTTGCTTCACTCAAGAAGTCAAGTTGCTTGGAGGAAGAAGATGTAATAAACAGGGAGGAGCAAGCTCACTCCAATATCCATACAAACAGATACAACAATAATGCACAAAAGAGATGCAAAGGAAAGGCGAGAAGTGAAGGCAAATTCACTTCTCGGAATACTTACCACCTGAAAAAGTTAGCACGAAACAAATAAATAAAGTGAAAATGAACAAAAGATAACCAACTAAGTTAAAATGAAATTAATTAATGGACAGGATTAACTAATTAACTAAAAACTCTATCTTATATAAATATCTAAAAATGTTTTCTTCTCTCTTTTTGGATTTTTTGTTTATATAATTATTGACTAAATCTAATTAACAAGACAAATGAAATAAATTAATTACCTTGAATATATATTTTTTAGAATGCTATTTTTTTTAGAATAAGAAAGAACTAGAAAACAAAACCTAAAGAATTTGAAGTAATTATAAAAATAAAAAAAATAAAAAAAAAGTGATACAAAACTTAATAAACTAAACACAAGATATGGCAACAAGAACATCCACAACAATCAGGCCCAAAGGGCGCTGGATCTGGCTAGCGCGGGTCAAACTCAACCCGGATCCAGTTTAATGAAAGGGGCAAAGGATCAATTCAGGGTTAAACTAGCAGTCCTCATTCCATTTCCAGAAAGAGAAAAAACGAGGAAAGTGTAGCTGCAGTAACGTATCCCTCTCAACCGTCCTTACCTTCTCAAATTCTCACAACATAATAAACCCTAATCTCCCAACCTGAGAACCTTCTAACCCCAAAACGAAAATATCATAGTGTGCGAAATCAAACCGAAACAGATAACATTCAAATCAAGGAAGTTCAGAGATTTACCCTCGGCGAGATGCTTCGGGTGTTCGCGTTGGTGAGTCTTCTTTGTTCAAGATTTCTCCGTCTCAGCTTCGTTATTCTTCTTGTCTCTATCCTGTGATTTCGTGGTGTGCAGGTATGGCAGATTTGACGAACTTGTTGTTCGCGAGAAACAATGGTCACCAAACACAAGGTTCGTGAGTTAGTTTCTTTCAAAAATTCCTTTGATTCGAAACCCCTTCAGTCTTTTTCGAGTTGGATTCTCCTTCTCAAATCTCAACCTTTTTCAACAGAAAACCAATGGGGATTCTTAGGGTTTTTGATGCGGCTGTTTTTTTTTGTCTCCGCCTTGATTCATGAATTGCCTCAATTCTTATAGTGAAAAATTAGGGTTTTTCGTGACCCCAAACTAGCTATGTCTTCCCCTTCTTTCTCATAACAGAAACATGCTTTTGCTATTCTGTGAAATGTTGCCCTGCAGTCTACTGACATCCCTGCTATAAATTTTTTTGTCTGCTTATGCCCCTTGGTACTGCACTGGTTGAACTAGTTTCTTTGAAATGGAACTGGATTAATTGGCTTTGAACTGAGTTGATTTGCATTTTTCTTACTGCTGTGAATTCCTACCCTTTCTCTTTTTAACTGTGGTAAAATATCTTTTACAGGGTGTAGTCAATGAGCAAGGCATTTCTGTTGGTGTTTCTGCAAAACACTTCATTGATGAATACTCCACAACTTGTTTCACAAAACGAAACCACAAGATTTGCTACCTTAACTTCCACTTCAGAAGGTTCAGTTTTGGGTGAGAATGAATCTGAAACTTGGTCACAGTCACAGAGTCAGAATGGGTCTCAATGTGAACAGGATCAGGAGGAGTTGAACAATTCTAGTCGTGAAAACTCTTCTAATATTGGAGAGAGTGGAAGGGAAAGAGTGAGGAAAGTTTTCAGGGAATGGAGGAGTAATGGTGGTTCTAGGGATCATGCATCAAATATTGCTTGGCGAAATAGTGGTTCAAGGGGTGAATTGCTTGGGGAAACTGGCCCCGAAAGAGTGAGTGTCGTAAGGGAATGGGTAGAGATAAGTAGCCAGCTGAGATGCGTTTCTGTTGGGGAAAATAGGGAGGAACAGTTAGGTGATGGATTGGCAGTAAATCAGAGTGGAGGCCAAAGTGAGCATATATCACGAAGAAGAATCCGTAACCTCCTCTTGGTCGTTTTTGCTTCCATCTTCAATATGAGCATCAATTGGTGGACAAAGACGTTTGTAGTGACACAAGCATTGCATCACTCAACAGTTGGCAATTTGACGATGATGAAACGGTTTGATCCTTTGTCAACAAATTCTGGTTTCTGTAAGCATCATAACTGTTCCTTTGTTTCTTCTTTTCAGGCTGCATTTCCAGAGGATCACTTTTGGTTTTGAGCAAGTTTCTCCAAGGATGATATGATGATCCCTCAAAGCTTTGTGTGCTGCCGTTGACGAGGGAGGCCAGTCATTATGCCCTGCACCATATGAAGCAGGGTTCTGATGGAAGGGAGATGAATGGCGACATCGTTTATTTTCCAATTTTTATTAAATGAAATATGTGGTCTATCATCTGTGAACTATTGGCTCATCCCGCTCCTGCTTCATATCTGCAGATTCTCATGAATGAAGATCAACCTTGGAATGTGGCATATCAGCTGGAGGCACAATCATATCATGAGCCGTGGCATAATTTGCACTTGGCTGGACAAATGCTTTTGGAACTTTGATGTTCTTCGCAGGAGGATTAAACCTAAGTCTCATTATCCCTCTGTCTTTACTTACCATGTGGTTTGAAGTTGTTTGCTATGATGTTTTATTCAGACGGAATTATTCTGATATGGTGGTTTCGCATTGCAGGTGTCAATTAAAAGTGATAGACTGCTGGTTTACCTCCTTCAACTCTTGCTGCTCATGGAGAAAATCCACTTATGGCATGTTAATGGAGGCTTACGAGTTGGCATGGAGAAGGTGAACCAAGCCATGGGGACTTGATTGTGCTGCCTTGACCCTGAGTTTTAGGAACACTGTCTTGGCCCTGAACCTCGCATTATTTTAGGAACATTGTTTGCATTATCTTTACTCTTTTTTGTTTGTTGCAGCAAAGACATGCTCAGTGGTGCTTCTAGTAATACTAACATCATGATGACCAGCTGTCTCTGGTACAGCATTTTCTCCAATCTGACTATCCTTACTTATGGTTCTCTTGCAGGTATGTTTCATGTGATCCGCCGCTGTGGTATTTCAACTTCTGACTGCTTTGATGGCTGCAAAGTCGTGCTCTTTAGCAATCCTTTTGCTTGGTCAGAAGACTGAGGTTTGTTAGATTTTGTTTCTGAATTCTTCTCTCTCCTTTTTGGAAATTCTTCCTCAATTCAGAAAGTTTGTTAACCCTCATCACTTTTCCAGGTCTGAGTTATTAGTCCATCTTCAAAGCATGTTGCGACGAGGCAGCCTAGTTAATGTTGCACTGAGAGATCTGATAATAGTTCAGTGGAAAACGAGACAGGTTCCTTTCATTAGCAAAGAGGTGTAAATGAGGATGGTTTGTGTTGGTTTCTCATGTAATCCACATCCTCTTTTTTTCACATGTTGTTGACCTTGGCATGAAGAAAAAGAAGCATCATGAACCCCTTTGCTAAGACATGGAGCTTAAGAAAAGCCTTCTTGCGTAAGTTGCTTCGATGTTATGTCTCCTTCTTGTCTGTGCTTTGAACATCCCGATTGACATTGAGCTTACTTTTGTACTCAAGATTTCCTTATGCTAACTTTTTGCTTTATGATGTTCAATGAAGCAAATGACGAAACTTGGGGATTGGTAAAGACTCTGAAGAAAATATGCGGGACCGCAGTGATGTAAATGAGCTTGGCTTTGGCGCGAAGAAGTCGTGACCACGGCTGATCTTTAAATGAAGAAAAGCTTGAAAGTTTGACAAAGATCTCGCCAAATGACATATGATTACAGCAGCCGGTACGATTAGTGCTTGCTTAGTGCTAGGTACGTTGTAGCTATACGTATAACATTCTTCTGATTCACAGTTGATATACCAAAGATGATGTGCCACTGACCTACTTGAATCAACATCTCTCTATTATCAGGTTCGGGAACGTTCTTAGAAACTTATCTTGTATCCAGCTGACTTCAATGCAAAAACTTGCGAAGAAAACAAACTAATACAAACCTGCTACAATGCTTGCTGAACGGTACTCCGGAAGTCTAAATCCTGAGCTTTATCACACTTATCCCCATTGGATGCCGACTGAAGCCTTTGAAATTGCTTGCATATCAGCACAACTATTAACTTTCTCCTCCTTCTTCATTGTACCTCAAAGAGAACTTGCAGGATGGTGGACACAAGAGACAACTCCAGGCATGTGCATCAAATACGAGAGAAGAGAGGGTCTGAAGCAAGCATGCCTTAACCTGGGCCTTTGCAGCGGTCTCCAATGACAACCATCTATGTAGTTTAATGCTTGTAACAACTTGAAATTCTTTTGGACTTTTGTAGTTTAATGCTTGTAACAACTTGAAATTCTTTTGGACTTTAAGCACGCATAAGTGCTTCTTGAATTACTAGTGTGATCGATCTTGTAATGACTTTGAGAGAGGAGATGTTGATCACAGGCAATTGAAGTTTTGAATATGTGTTAAAAACATTTTCCATGCAATACTCTTTCATACAGAGCCAAGGCCTCCTGAGCCTGTCCGTTTTGTGCATAACCCAAAATCACGGAGTTCCAAGTGATCACATTCCTAATAGGCATGGTTTCAAAAATTAACCGAGCATCCAAAGGGACTCCACACTTGCAGTACATATCAACAAGTGCACTCGATACAAGCATGTTACTATCAACACCACTCGATACAAGCATGTTACTATCAACACCTATAAGAATAACTTTTCCCATGGATAACTTGACCGTGACACAAAGATGCTAGCTTGGCACAAAAGCTTACAACACTAGAGAAGGTGTGACTGTCAGGTCTAACATTTCCACGAAGCATGTCACTAAATAACATCAAAGCACTGTCCTTTCTTCCACTTTGTGCATAACCAACCATCATAATAGCCCAACAAAATACCCCGGGATTCCTATGCAATGCCATTTGAATCCAAGCCCCTCATGATACCATGAATCTTTTTCTTTTCTTTTTTTCTTTCGAAACCAATGAATCAAAAAGATCACACTTATTATTTTTTTTACGAAACAAAAAGCAACAAGTTTAAGCCAACTCATCAATTTACTGAAGATAAATTCGAAATATCTTAAAACCAACTTTGAAACTTTAATGACGCCCCATCATCAATGAGACTCCAATTGGTTGAAATGATTTGCAGGAAACGCACTTGTAAGGCCTTTGATAGGTAAGGATAGCTGGTGTGGCACAGGCCCATGGACCAAATCTTGGGGATTACAACAAGTGGAGGCATAGTCACACGGGTCTTCGCGAATTGGTACAAGTCTGCCCCCTTTTGTGATCCCTTGAGGCCTAAGTCGTGAAACTTGGAGATTCTTTGGTGCATTCAAAAATTCAAGGCCCTGATTCATGCCTGCATGATGATCGGAAGTCGCACTGGAATCACACAAAAGCCTGCCACGAGAATTTGCAAGTTCTTCAATTCAAGGCCATTTTGCAAAGTGGCTCGAAACTCCTCAGTCTTGTGAACTTCTGGCATCCCATACGATCAAATAAAGATCATATGCAATCAAAATGACGAAGTATACCCTTTGGTCGGGTCCTCGGGATCCTCAGGTAACCTGATTCTGTACTGACATGTTCCAGAAGTCATCCCTTGATTAGATACCCTTCCCATAGAATTTCTTCGTGAAACTTGATACGCGCGAACCTCATAACCTGGCTCCGTTTCCATGCCATCTCTGGTTCTTGTGATTCTTTGGCATCCTTTTGACTTTGAGGGCATACAGTATGATGTTTGAACATTGAAGACCTTTGGAGTGGCTCTTGAAGCTTCTGGACTGCTCGGATCACAAACCCTAGATGCAAATGACTTCGAACCAATGCAGTGAATCAAAAATGCGGTATGAGATGCTATGATGTATATGAAATGATCACAAGCCATGGTGTGAATGGGTGAGGGCAAATTTGGGGTGTTTACAACGTTCATGCCATCAACATATTCCTGAGTCACAATCCAGTGCCTACATTGCTTGGAGACATACTGCACTCTCTTCATACTCATACTACAAAGGCACGAGGAACTTTGATGTGTTGCATACCTTTGTTGTCTAGGTGGTTTATTTCTCACCTTCCCCGCTCAGTAATGAAGAACGAACAAGGGTTCAGGTGGTCCAAAAGGATCATGTCACTCTCGCATTCAGATATTCATTGGTGCTCCAGATCTATGGAGAATGTTACTATCATTGACCGTTGTGGGGAGTTTCCTAATGTGCCACTTCTAGGCATAAGGGGAGGCATTACTTACAACCCTTCCTTAGCTCTACGACAGTTTGGTTACGCTCGGAGCGATGGTCCACATGACATGTTGATTCAAGGCATTGTGTTTGATTACGACAACGATCTGCAAGGTGGTCAGAGGTTCATACGAGCATGGGGAAAAGTGAACAAGGTTGACAGCAAGACTCTGGAGCCTAAGTACATTATTCCTATGGAAGCTTATCTCAGATGGGTGCGATCTCGTGCTCAGACTCTCATGATGCCATATCCTGCTATCCTGCCAGTTACCATGGAACCTGTTGCTGAAGGGGATACTTCTTATACCATCCTTCACCCAGACATGCCTACTGACATGGAAGATTTACAGAGATCCTGGATCCAGTTGAAGGAGCAAAGGGATACTTTCGAGGCTCATTACAAAGCAAGCCAAGAAAGGATCCTGGAACTAACAAAGCAACTCATACCTCAACACAAAGAGGAAGCGTCCATGGGAGACTTAAAACCCCATCTCTTGTATTTACTTCATTTCATTTTCTGTAAGCCCAAGAGGCAAAACAAAGTTACTACTAATAAAAATTTACCTTCTTGTTTGTTTAAGCAAATTTAAATCCTGCGGTCCTTGAAAATATTGCATACGCATTTACATTCCATATCATTACATCACAGGTTTATTGTGCACAGGTTTCTCATCTTCTCGCTGTTTATTTCAGCAATGGCTCTTGAACAAACTGTCAAAGATCTCCAGGCTCAGAATGCTCAGTTCCAAGAAGTGATCCTGAATTTGTCCAAGGGGCAAGAAGAGTTGAAAGCACTCCTCTCTGAAAATCCTGAAGATAACAAGGATAATCAGTTGAAACAACTGCAAGCTGAGATGACATAAATGAGGACCCAGATGAATGACCAGGTGGCTCTTATTCAAAGTTTAGCTCAGGGGCAAGAAGAACTAAGAACCTTTGTCCACAAACTTAAAAGCAATGGAGTCAGGAATCTAGTTGTCAATCAACCTCCATAAAAAAAAAGCTGATTTGGTAGAAAGAAAGATGAGGATAAAAGAAGGTAAGAAACCGGTTACCACTGATTGTTCTTCATTTGAAGAAAAGAGACATGGTAAATTTAATCCACCTCAACACAAGGGATGTAGAAGACAGTTTATCAAATTCAGCACTCCAATGTCACAAGTTCTGCAATGCTTGTTGGAGATGAAACTAATTTCCTTGAAAAATCCTCCTCAAAATCCTAAAACTTCCTCTCCTCGCTATAATCCCAATGCAAGGTGTGGGTATCACTCCAACTGTCCTGGACATGATACTAATAGTTGTTGGACATTGAAGAAAAAGATTCAAGATCTAATTGACGAAGGAATCCTAGAGGTTACTCCAGAAGGTCAAGTTGAGTTCTACTATCGTCCATCAAACACCGAAGCTGCAAGACAAGTGGCCCAAGGTAGCAAGAAAGAAATCCTACCTATTCCTGTTGAGATATGGGGCACATTGGGACATCCAAGTGGTAAATTTGATTTCATGGTGAAGTATACTACTCCTCAAAGTTCACAGATTGCAATTGAAGACATTCAGCCAACTGGATGGGACAACATTTGAATTTTCATTTGTAATTTCTTTTATTTGTTTGAACACTTACTATTATGTTAAACTTTTGTTTTCATTAATGCATTGCATATGTTTGTCTTGAATTAATCCATTCGTTCCACTATATTTTGAATTATGCTTCTTATTTCTATCTTGTGATATTTAACTCCTGATAAAGCTATAAGCCTGTAGAGGGAGGATGACGAAAACAATACCATAATATTAGGCAGTATGCTTTTGAACAGACTATGCTGACGATGTACAGGCATTGTTTCAATTCCTAAACAGTGGAGAAATAAGGAAGTTAATCCCTAGTCAACCCTTTTGAGCCTATGAAGTAGGAGTTTTTATTCTCATGCAAATTAAAACCCTTATTCATAACCTGGGGCAGGATAGTTACTCAGTTAACTCAAATATGCCAATTATATGGGTTGTACACAACTAATGATGGTTCTCTGTAATCATTAAACCTGACAGTCAATATCCGGCAAAAGAAAAAGCTTACTAAGTCAAAACCTATGAAGGAGACTTAGTAAAAAATTAAGACATCCCGCTGACTGTAACCTTGAAATAAGCAGTTCAGGCAAAAAGAAGGGATAATAAAGTCAAAAGAAAGAAAAAGAGGTCACTATGAATCCTCAACAAAGAAAGATGACTGAATGTTCAAATAAATTTTTGGTGGCTGAACCATCACAAATATCAGTGTTACAATACCAAACTTCTTTGGAACTTCAATGCATAAGTTAACTGAGCATAGGACTGAAGAACATCATGGAGATTGGGTTGGGTACAAATAAATTTGAGCCTTTATCCTTTGTTTCTTAAACCATGAACCAGGCCACGTTATAACCCTTTAAAAGTCCTAACTGAAGCATGGTTAGTTCGAAAGCGTACTGCTACAAAAAGGTATCCTGACTCCTTTAGGGCTTGTTATAAAACTTGAGTTAATATCACAATTTTCTAAAAAAAAAATTTTCTTTTTCAAAAACTTCAAGACAGACATAAGCATTGCATTTTTGAATATATTTGTTTGCATATACCTGAGTGTTTGACAAATGGAGAAACTTACAGGATGAATGTTCAATGAATCAAAATCCTTCCGATGAACAAAGTTGCTTCCTGGATCAAAGTCCATGTATACAAAGGGGCATAATCATTATCTCTCAATCAAGGGGGCAGGTCATGATACTGCCTAACTCATTTGGGTCAATCAGGACAAGATTCAACTATGTTTAAGCAGCCAGAGGCAGATCCCCTCATCTATCTGAAGTGTCAAGGGTAACATTACAGAGTTCATAATGCCAGGGGCATAGTCACTGTTTCCAAATCAAAGGGGCATACCAAGTTACTGTTCAATTCATTCGGGGCAATCAGGTCCAGATTCAACAGTGCTTAATAGCCAGGGGCAGCTTTCCTCATGTATTTGAATTACCAAGGGTAACATTATAAAGTTCATGATGTCAGGGGCATATTATTGTGGGGCATTCTGTTTATTTCTCTTGAGATAACTACCTTCAGATACTTCCCTTTTGGGACAATTCATCCTCAACCAAGGGGCAATGCTTTCTTTTCAAATCTAGTAGCCGGAGCGTATATGGTCCATTACAATTTGAAGACACATTCCTCTCGTTATATTACCTTGATTTGGAGTTCTCAGCAGAAGCCATTGTGGAAGTTAATTGTCTACGCCAGTAGTATCAGATGGTGTCAGTATCATGTCTTCAGATCCAGCTATGAGGATTTATGGGAAGGTATTCAGGAAAGTTAAGAATCTCAGGAGCTCTGAATCCAATTGGTTATACACTCTCGAAGTTGAAACGATTCTGTTTTTCAAGTTCATCTTTACTTTTCCCTCTGAATCTAGATTTACTTTTACCCTATAAGCGAAACGTCCATTGGTTGTGTTTGAATGCATGTATGCTTAATATGATTGATGTTTACCAGAAATGCATGAAAATGCAGTAATAGTATTTACTAAGGACAAACGAGGAAAGGATTTCAACGAAGCTTCGCCGGTTCATTCCCACAAGACAGCTACAAGTCCCCCGGTAGGACAAATCCATCTTCATAAATACTTCAAGTCATATCTCTCCTGGAATTTATATCCATCTCTTTTATCCTCATACGGATAATTGGGAATTTATTCCTCCAAATAGGAGTACAACGAACGAAGACGGGAGGTTATGGATACCCTACTATCAAACGAAGATGGGAGGTTATGGATACCTTACTATCAAACGAAGACGGGAGGTTATATATACTATATTATCCAACAAGACGAGTTCCTTATATTCTTCAGCAACAAATCGAGATTTATTTTCTCTGGCCAGCAGTTGATATACGAAGATATTCAAATGCTTCAGGCTACGTGATTCATACATACATCATTTACATCATACCATAACATACATATCCATAAGTACATAATACATTACTTAAGTACATCATATTATACATGCATACATAATGCATAAACTAATATTATCATACAAAATGTTATAATCTTGTTTTTCAGATTAATTCTCCAGCAGACAAACTTCATCAACAACTTGTGACTATTGGGCCGTTGTTTATCTTCCCAAAAGTTACCACTTCCTCAGGACGTTGTTTATCCTCCTGAAAGCATATCATTACCTTGGGCCGTTGTTTATCTTCCCAAAGGTTATATCATTTCCTCAGGACGTTGTTTATCTTCCTGAAAGCTATCATCATACCTCAGGACGTTGTTTATCCTCCTGAAAGCATATCATTACTTTGGGCCGTTGTTTATCTTCCCAAAAGTTATACTTATACCTCAGAATGTTGTTCATCCTTCTGAAAGCATATTACTACCTCAGGACGTTGTTTATCCTCCTGAAAGCATATCATGACCTTGGGCCGTTGTTTATCTTCCCAAAGGTTACATTCTTATACCTCAGGACTGCTTTATCCTCCTGAAAGCTACTTATACCTCAGAACGTTGTTCATCCTTCTGAAAGCATATCATCACCTCAGGACGTTGTTTATCCTCCTAAAAGCTACCACTTCCTCAGGACGTTGTTTATCCTCCTGAAAGCATATCATTACCTTGGGCCGTTGTTTATCTTCCCAAAGGTTATATCATTTCCTCAGGACGTTGTTTATCCTCCTGAAAGCTACCACTTCCTCAGGACGTTGTTTATCCTCCTGAAAGCATATCATGACCTTGGGCCGTTGTTTATCTTCCCAAAGGTTACATTCTTATACCTCAGGACTGCTTTATCCTCCTGAAAGCTACTTATACCTCAGGACGTTGTTTATCCTCCTGAAAGCTACCACTTCCTCAGGATGTTGTTTATCCTCCTGAAAGCATATCATTACCTTGGGCCGTTGTTTATCTTCCCAAAGGTTATATCATTTCCTCAGGATGTTGTTTATCTTCCTGAAAGCTATCATCATACCTCAGGACGTTGTTTATCCTCCTGAAAGCATATCATTACTTTGGGCCGTTGTTTATCTTCCCAAAAGTTATACTTATACCTCAGAATGTTGTTCATCCTTCTGAAAGCATATTACTACCTCAGGACGTTGTTTATCCTCTTAAAAGCATATCATTACCTCAGGACGTTGTTTATCCTCCTGAAAGCATATCATTACCTTGGGCCGTTGTTTATCTTCCCAAAGGTTATATCATTTCCTCAGGACGTTGTTTATCTTCCTGAAAGCTATCATCATACCTCAGGACGTTGTTTATCCTCCTGAAAGCATATCATTACTTTGGGCCGTTTTTTATCTTCCCAAAAGTTATACTTATACCTCAGAATGTTGTTCATCCTTCTGAAAGCATATTACTACCTCAGGACGTTGTTTATCCTCCTAAAAGCATATCATTACCTCAGGACGTTGTTTACCCTCCTGAAAGCATATAATGGGATGTTGTTTATCTTCCCAGAAAGTTATATCTTCATATTTTGGACTGCTTTATCCTCCAAGAAATATATTTGAAGAACCTTTCTCCAAGTGGCATCTTTAAGCCCACTCAAGCATATTCAACTAGTCATCAGTATCACTCTACGCACCGGTGAGTGCAAATTTTTGGGCTTTTGTGTTAAATCCCCTTCAACCTTCCAGGTCACGACTGGAAAATGTACCAATCTAACCCCTCAGGTTTCAGAAAATTGAACAGGGGCAGCTGTTGCACCCCAAAATTTGCCCTCACAATACAAGACTTTGTGTGCTAAGAAGGTTCACAAGGTTTACAAGACCTTTCATGAGGTTCATGAAGTTTAAAAGACACTTTATGAGGTTCACAAGGTTCACAATACTTACAAGACCTTTCATGAGGTTCATGAAGTTTACAAGACACTTTATAAGGTTCACAAGGTTCACAATACTTACAAGACCTTTCATGAGGTTCATGAAGTCTACAAGACACTTTATGAGGTTCACAAGGTTCACAAGACCTCCCATGAGGTTCACAAGGTTCACAAGACCTCCCATGAGGTTCACAAGGTTCACAAGACATCTTATGATGGTTCACAAGGTTCACAAATAGTCAGAAGAGTTGACAATTCCCTCAGACAATGCACCTCCTAAGTAGTGCATCTAAAACTAGGGTTTTGACTTTAATCAGGCTAAATTAACTTCCAAGACTTCAAGTGAGCTTCATAACATCTTATATGTGTGTAAGAACCCCCATGACAAGTTTCAAGACTTTTCTCAGAAGTTTGCTCAGTCAGATGATCAGATAAGTCAAAATCAGTCAAAGTAGTTAAAAAGTCAAACTGAGGTCAACTGTGGTCAAACCAAAGTCAAACTTCATGATTTTTTGCCAACATCAAGTATATGAAGTAAAATTCATCATTTGATCAAGGGTTGATCATGATTCATCAAGGATATTTCAGATCATCAAGAATCACAGGTTTCTAAATTAGGGTTTCCTTAGGAAAAGTCAACTGAACTTTGACCAGCCATAACTTTCACATGCTTCATCACCAATTATCCATCCAAAGCTCATCTTGAATGAAATTTAATTCTCTACAACTTTGTGTCTCACAAGCCAAGCCCAAAAATGCTTCATTTGGAAGGTATGAGCTAAGACATTATAGGTCCTTTTGAAAGTCAACAAAAAGTCAACAACTTCAAAAGGGCATAACTTGAGAATGGTAAATGATATGGACATGAAACCAGTGGGGTTAGTTAGAGGACTCTTCAAGCTTTCCAAAATGTCCAAGAACACCCTCATAGCATTAAAATTGAAGGATTTGTGCCCTTGCAAAGTTGGGAAATTTTTGGTTGGTTTATGAAGAAAATGGAGGTTTAAAACCAATTTTTTCTAAATGGGCTTGCCATATAATGATCCAATCCATACCAATACTTCATGCACGACCCAAGTCTCTAAAATTCAGATTTTTTTATCATTTTATTTTATTTATTTTGATTTTATTCATTTAAAATCATTTTAAATTAAAATAAAATAGAAAAATCAAATATTTAAAAGAGATTGAGCTTCTAGAAAGTCATGAATGCAACTTGGATCAAATTGATACAAAAATAATGGTGATTGGTTTGAAATATAAAGGGTTTATGCAAGAATATTTGAATTTTAAAGCTTAATCTTTTTCAATCTTTTTGAATCAAATCTTCCACACAATGATCCACTTTTTTGACCTAAATTCACTCTACTATAAGTACACAACATAACTCATTGCATTGGACACGAATTTGAGCCTCCAAGAGTAAGTTTGCATTTTCAAAATTCATCAAAAACTTCAAATTCGGTTTCCTCCATACAAGGGCTTTCAAGGTATTTTTAAGACATGGAAGGATTATTTGGACATCCATAAACCTATCCCAGCTCTCAAAAACACATGAATCATGCTCAAATACATAATCCGAATTCATAACATTCATGCTTTTCATTTTTTAGATTTGAGTTATTTATGCAATGATAATGAAAACTAACCATTGATTTATGCTTGTTGTGAAGAATTGAAGCTTTCTGGACAATTTGATTTGAGTTTCATGGACTAGAACGATTTTCACCATGGCTAGGGTTTTCGGCCACTTTTAGGGTTTATCAATTTAGCAAATATAAATACATTCTAAGACCATGGATCAACTCTAATTGATCTTTGGATTGTGTTTGTGAACTTAATTGGACGAAATCTTGGTTGAATAATGATGTTTGAATTTTGTAGGTTTTGCTGCAATTTGAATTTCGCAGGAAATATTGTAGCAAAATTCATAGGAAATTTCGCAGGTACCATGAAGAAGATGAAGTCCAGCGCGCGTTTCTGGAAATTCAAATGTTGAATATTATATTTTTTGTATTTGGTTCTGTTTTATATCACCAATGTGTAGTTGGTCCAGTGGTAAAGTGTGCGCGTATGATGCTTACAGGCCTGGGTTCGAATCCTGGCTTCCCAATTTTTTTCTTATTTTTCAGTTTAACCATTAGACATAATATATTATGTATTATAGCTGTTATATGGACAGATGCGCCCTCCCGGCTGGAATGGTTAATGCGTTTGTGTGATGTTTGAAGGTCCTGGGTTCGATCCCCCCAGGCCTTTTGTTTTGTTTTCTTTTTCTTTGATTTTTCAGGAACCAACAACAAAACCAATTGGACCTCTCTCTTTGTCACTTGCGCGCGCTGGCCCAGTGGTTAGTCTTGCTGGCTTGAGTTCTTGAAAGCAAGAGGGGCTGGGTTCAACTCCCAGCCAAGGTAAGTTCTCTTTTTCTTTTTACTTTCTATTTTTGCTTATTATTAATATTAATAAAAATTATAATCATAATTCAATTAATATATTTTCATAAACCAATATTAATCCTAAAAAATATTTTCTTTTTTCTAAAACCCTAATTGTAAATATTATTTATTTGTTTATTTTAATTCTTGCATATATTTTAATAAATCTTAATATTTTTTAAATCAAACCATAATTTGCTTCTATTAAAAATATGATTTTATTATAATTCTTGAATTTGTAAATATAATAGTATGATCATATTTTATTTAATCATGTACATATTTTATTTAATATAATTAAATTTTGTAAATATAATTATAATTAACCCTATTTTCATAATATGCATATATTCTATAGCTTATTTATAATTAAATTTTTGTAATTTTTAATATATGTTTAGAAATAGTTAAAAAATTGCTAATTTAATTTTGTAATTATAATTTTATTTTCATAATATGTTTAAAATTAACTTAATTTTATAATTTGCATATAACTTAAAATTTCATAATAATTAGTATAATTGTTTACATTTTATTCTAATTCTTAAAAATAATTGTTCATTAATCTTTTAATATTTTTTGCTTATATTATTAACTATGTTTATTTTTATATTTATTATTACTAACCCCATTATGATTTATTTTTATTATTATTTCACTAACCCAATAATTATTATTATTTACTATTTTGCTTATTATATTTAATTTTGCTTAATTATTATTATGTAATTGTTCCTTGGTGTAATATTTATTTATAATGTTTATTATTTATATTTTATGGTTAGTAAATAGGGAGTGTAAACATGTTTGTATATTTAAAATTAATTTAGATCATTTAAATTTAAAGATAAATATTAAATTGAACACTCACACACGTAAGTCGATCTTTGATCGCCATCTCACTTCCTTAAGGATACCTCTCATGTTGCCTAAAGAAAAAGGTCAAGTAAGGTGTAAAGCAAAGTCCCTTCTCTCATATCATCTAGTCCCTTAAAAGATAATAAGATCAAGTCCCTTCATGGTTGCCTTCGTAAATGATCTTGTCCCTTTCGAATAAAGATGATAAGTCCATTCAAATTGCTACATACACCTTACAGTTGCCTAATAACAGTTGTCCCTTCACTTGTCCCTCACACATCCAAGGTAATGACTACCTATTCCTTAATAATAGGGATAGTCTTACCACTTAAAGGATATTTAAGAACAGAAAAGATTTAACTTAGGGTAGGTTCCTCTTATGTACTTGCTCACCTTTTCAAAATATTTCAAAACACTTCACATTTTCAAACAAATTTTCAAAACAAAGGCTTTATATATATCCGTACATGGATCATTATAAAGTACTTAAGAAAATTTCTAAACACACACTACACTTCTCAAAACATTTTAAAGTGAGCTAAGTAACTAAGAGCCCATGGATAACCATGGATGTAAAGGGTGCTAACACCTTCCCTTTACATAACCTACCCCCCGAACCCAAAAATCTTTTAAGGTCTTTCCTGTTCTTTTATGCCCTTTCCTTTGGATAAAATAAAGGTCGGTGGCGACTCTTGCTATCCGCAACATTTAACTAAAGTCAGTTCTCCCACCGTGTTACACATATACACTTCAGAGACGATCGAAACGAAGATCTAGTTCTGATACTTAGTTCTGAAATTTTCTAGAGACTGTTCAGAGACGATCAAAACGAAGATCTAGTTCTGATACTTAGTTCTGATATTTTCCAGAGACAGTTTAGAGACGATCGAAACGAAGATCTAGTTCTGATACTTAGTTCAGTAACAACATTCAGATATAGTCAAACATAGACACATTATGATACTCCTATAAATAGACACTTTGGATGGCATCTATTAGCCCATCTCTAATTATTCCTAATGGCATATTTAAGCCCATTCAAGCAATACAATCAACCAACAGTCTTACTCCGCACTGACGAGTGCAAATTTTTGGGCTTTAAGTGTTCAATCCTCTTCCACCTTCAAGTCACGAATGACGTGCATGCCAATCTAACTCCTCAGGTTTCAGAAAATTGAATAGGGACAATTGTTGTACCCAAACTTTTTCCATCACGTCTTCAAGATAATATACCTCAAGAGGTCTCCTAATAGTCACAAGATTCTCAATTGCTCAAAGGGATTCAAGGTTTTATCAGACAAAGCCTCCTCCTAAGCAATGCATCTTAAATTAGGGTTTTGATTTTCCCAAGGAAAATTGGACTTCCGTAGCTTCAAGTGGACTTCATGGTATCCTATATACTTCAAAGGATCCTCATGTCAAGTTTCAAGGCTTGCCCTACAAGTTTGGTCAGTTAGATGCTCATATAATAAAAAATCGGTTAACTTGGTCAAAAAGTCAATTGTGGTCAACATACAGTCAAACTTCAAGATTTTTTGTCAACATAAAGTTATGAAGTAAGATTCATCATTTGATCAAGGGTTGATCATGATTCATCAAGAAAACCCCAAATTCATCACAAGGCAAAAATTGCTAAATTAGGGTTTCTTAAGGAGAAAGTCAATTGTACTTTGACCAGCTCCAAATTTCACATACTTCATCAGAAATTTCCCATCCAAAGTTCATTGTGAAGGAAAATAATTCCCTACAACTTGGTGTCTCACAAGCCAAGTCAAGAAATGCTTCATTTGAGAGATATGGGCCAAGACATTATAGGTCATCTAAAAAGTCAACAAAACATCAACGTTTTCAAAAGCTCATAACTTGAACATGGAAGATTAAATTGACATGGGACCAAAAAGACTGATTAAAGGACACTTTAAGCTTTCTAAAAAGTCCAAGAACACATCCATGGGATAAAATTGAGAGAGTTATGCATTGTTGAAGTTGGTTAAATTTGAGGAGGTGTATAAGGTAAATAATAACCAAAACCCATGTTTTTGCCAAATGGGCCCATTCTTTTATGATCCTAACTTAATTCTAAGATGGTCCATGCCCTCCATGTCATTCCCCTTGCTATTATTTTATTTATTTTATTTTTGTTGGATTTAATCTTTTTAAATTCAATTTTATATAAAATAAATATTAGAAAATCAAAGATACGATACTAAACTCATTTTGGGATCAAATATTGGTAATATATGCATGAGATATAATCCCAAATTCGTGCACACCAAAGAAGAAGGTCATAATATCAAATATTTTACCAAAAAATAAAGGTGTTAACTTCATTCCAAAGAAACCAAACTTTCTTCACCCAAGCCCAATTTGTTTTACCTAAATTACACTACTATTTATACTTATCATCCACACAAGTGAGGGAGACGAAATTCTTACACAATAGAACCCTAATTTTTTTTCAAAAAAAAGGAAAACTAGGGCAAGTGACAAAAACATTTCATAGCAAGCTTTCAGCATCCCTTCACATCCAATCATCATCAAGAAACTTCCAGGAGGTTGTCCCGATCGTTAGTGAAGGGCGAGGACGCGTGAAGCATGCCCTCCATGAACATGCCACCCCTAACCTTGCTTTTTGATGTCCAATCTTTTATTTCATGGCATTTCAATGTATTTTCTTTTCATAACAATATTTATAATCATGTTTAGATACGTTTTAACATTTTAATTGTGAGTTATAGTGCAGGATACAAGAAACACCATGGCTAGGGCATAAAATGTCATTTAGTCAAAACTCATGATCCAAGCATTTTCAGACTAAACAAATCGGGCCATTGAATTCCTAGGGGCCGATTTAGTAGGAATGGATGGTTTTAATCTGATAAAACTTGTGTTTTCTTCATGTTTGAATTTCAGGTTAATTTGCTACAAAAATCGCAGCAAAAATCGTAGCAGAATCCGCATCAAACTCGCAGCAAAATTCGCAGGTGGGGAGGTTGAAGACGATGGCGTAGCTCCGCGCGATTGGCTGGGTTGGATCAACATGTTATTTTATTATATAATTAATTGTTTCTGTTTGTTGATACGTAGATGTGCATAGCTCAATTGGCAATGAAGTGTGTCCTTGATCTTTGAGGGGCGGGTTCGATACCCAACGATATGGGTGTTCAAATCCAAACCAATCCAAATAAAAACTGAAAACCGAAAAAAAATGAATTATTTTGATGTATTTGGATGTCATTTTGTAAGAACCGATTGGTTCGGATCAGATTTCGGATTGATTTTTCAAAACCGATCCAAACCAAACCAAACCGCATATATATATATATATATATATATATATATATATATATATATATATATATATATATATATATATATATATATATATATATATATATTACTTATTTATTTTTTAATAGTATATATGTTGTGTTAATTTAATATTAGGTGATACTTATTTTTTAAAATACTATTTATTAGTTTGATTTAATCTTTTTATTTTTATTTTTTCATCTTGTAATATTAACATTTGATATAGTATATTATATATTATATCAAACTTACTATTTATTAGTATTTTTAGAATATTAATAAAAATTATAATTTATAATTTGGATTTCCAAAAAAACCGATCCAAATTAAACCGTATGAAATTGGATTGGAACAAATATTTTTTTGGCTGTTTTTCTTTATATTTTCCTAACTCTTTTTTTTTTCTTATTTATATATATTTTATTTTATTTTTTATTAATTAAACTAGTAACTATTAAACTATTTTCTAAAATTAATAACCTTTTTTTTTATAAAAAAAATCCAAAAAAAATCCAAAAAATATATTTTTTTATTATCTAATTAAATTAATAACCAAATTAAATTTATTTTCTTAAAATTAAATTTCTAAACAAAAACATTAAACACTTTGTTTTCTAAATAAAATTCAATTAATTGTTTTTATCTGATTCTCTATATTCATCTTTCCACGTTCTTATCCATTCTCGATTTTTAACGTTCTTGTTATTTATATTTATTAGAATAAATGTATAGGATGCCTTTTTATTTGTAATAGCTAATAGCTTATTTTCCGTCATTTTATTTTCCACACTCCCCTGATTTCAAATATGTATCCCCTCCCTGTGATGTAATAATTTAGGTCTTATTTTCCGCTTTTAATTCTGTAAATGACTAATTGCATGGTTATTAATAATAGGGTGTGAAAAGAATGCATGTGAATAATAAACATACTTAGCCCATTAATCAAAAGATAAAATAATCGAATACAATACACTTTTCACACATTCACCCCTAGGGTTTCTCCTCTTGTAGCCTTACAAAAAGGGCCAAGTCCCTCGAACATAGGGATGTCTTAGCAACGTTGCCTAAATAAAAATCATCAAGTCCCTTCGATATAAATATTACAGTCCCTCGATGACTCTTCGAGTTGCCAACGAATAAGTGATTTAGTCCCTCGACGACCCTACGGAAAAATGATGATAGTCTTTTAGAGTTGCTAAGATACCTTTACAAGGTTACCTTCTATGACCATACGATGACCCTACGTCCGTCCCTTACATCCAAAGATAAGATTACTTACTAACTAATAGTAAGGACAGTTATATCTATAAGGAAAGAAAAATAACATGAACGACCTTGAGTAGGTAGGAAACCCTTAACTGTTTGCTCATTATTTCAAAAGCAAAAATGACTCTTTACACCTCACATTTTCAAAAAAAAAAACTTTCCAAGAAAACCTCTTTGTATACATTCATACGAGAATCATTACAAAGGTGGAATTTTTTCTAAATACACCACCACTATTTTTTCAAACAAAAGTAAAGTGAGTTAAGCAGTTAAGACCTCGTGGATAACCATGGATACAAAGGGTGCTAACACCTTCCCTTTGTATAACCTATCCCCCGAACTCAAAATCTAAAATCAAGGTCTTTCTTGTTCTTTTCCACCTTCCCTACTTGGATAAAAGAAAAGCGAGTGGCGACTCTTGCTATCCGCAACATAGTTTTTGTGAAAACAAAAACAACTAAGTCAGTTATCCAACCGTGTTACATCGTACCTTCATATGTTTCTAGAATTGACAAATATTTCGAATATAGGTATTCGTCTTATACATATGGAGGAAGGTGTTTTTGGCTTTGAATATAAACAATCAATTGATAATGACGAATTTGTGCAAGTTTTTCGTCATGAGGAATTAGGCGTCAGTGTTATCAATACATACGTGAGGTATATCCGATCTACTTTATTATATTAATTGAACAACTTATTTACTTTATGTTTTAAATGAATAGTCTAATGTTAATGATGTTTTTATTTAAGGTTTTTGTATGACAAAGTGATGCGCCCAAGTGGATTGGACCAAAGATTTGCATTCTTAAGCCCTGCATCTGTCAACTTAACTTTAATCTTAATTAAACCAAATGAGGTCATGGAATATGTACGCAACCTCTTTATGGCCAACAAAGATACGGAAAAGTTGTTCTTTTTACCATTTAATATTGGGTTAGATTTTCATTCTAAATTCATCTATTATATATTTTTTGTATTTTGACATCTTGTAGAAAGTTTCCATCTAACATTTGTTTAATCTTACAGAGGACATTGGTTGTTGGTCGCAATTAATCCTATCAGAGAATTTGTGTATTATCTGGACTAGTTAGAAAATGATTGGACAACATTCCCAGATATGAAGAATATGATTGACACGTAAGTGAGATTGTTCTAAATATTCATGTGTATATTTATTTATTTATATGAATTGTTCTAAATATTCATTTATATTTTATTAGAATTATACAAGCTTTTTGAGTCCAACGATATATCCAAGTATCAAAGAGGAGAGCCAACAACATTATATGGATAAAAGTGGCGGTATATTAATTATCACATTTTTGGATTATATTAGTGATGATACTTGATAAAACTTAGGATTTCTCCATATTTTCTTTTCATGTGTAGTGTCATCGGCAACATAATGGTATAGATTGCGGATATTTCATGTTGATGTTTATGAGAGAAACTCTTTTTTTGGATCGATTAGAGATTCCATCCGATGTATGTATTTCTAACTTACGAGTTATTTTAATATTTAACACACATTTCTCATATAGTTGAAACTAAATCAAACTATGTTATATTATTATGTAGTACTTTGATGAATTCGAGTGTGCATATTATTCAAGAGATCATTTGGAAGAAAATAAAGAGGATTGATGTCAATTCATTATGGAGCTCAGAGTTTTATAAGGTATATTGTACTCTTACTTTAATTGATGAGAATTTTGAGTATGTGTAACTTTGTAACTATAAACATATAGTTTTGTCTTGTTTGAATTGAATTACAATCTTTTTGTGTTGTTTCAGGTTATATGTGCAAAGTAGAAGATAGATTGTTTCAGGGTATATCATGTGCAAAGTATAAGTAATATGTAGATTTAATTTGAAGCAAAATGTTTTATTGGATGAAATTATTTGTATAAATTGTTTTGTATATATAAATTGGTGCGTAAATTGGTACGTTTGTATAAATTGTTTCGTATATATTGGTTTGAAAATACGATTGTTTTTTATATATAAATCGGTGCCTAAATTGGTACATTTAAATTGGTGATATTTTTCTGCAAAATATGGTTGAAAAATGGGTACAAATTCTGGTTGAAAACCTGGTGAAAATGTGGTTTAAAATAGGCGCCTATAAATTGTAAAATCCAGACAGCGCTTTTTAAAGTAAATTATTTAAAAAAAATTGTATACCTTTGACAACACTTTACACTAAAAGCGCTGTCTAAGGTGGGGTTTATAAAGCGCTTTCACTAAAAGCTTTGTCTAAGGTGGGGATCAGAAAGCACTTTTACTAAAAGCGTTGTCTAAGGTATACCAAAAAAAATGTCAAAAGCGTTGTCTAAGGTATACTATAAAAAGGCAAAAAGCGATGTCTAAGGTGGGGTTTAGAAAGCGCTTTTGATAATAAAAGCGTTGTATAAAGCACCTTTAGACAATGCTTTTGACATTAACCAAAGTGCTTTCTAAACCTTTAGCATCGCAGGTTTATACACCGCTTTAAAGCGTTGTCTAATGTCAAAAAAAGCGTTGTCTAATGTCTTTTATGGCATAGTGGTCGTTGGTTCTAGCAAAAGTTTGGAACATATTGCTTCATGGAAGGGGAGAAATCTATCTTTAGGCGGGATGAAAACTTTGCTCTATTTGGTTTTGAACCCAAACCCTCTTTTCATGCTCTTCTTCTATAAATCTCCTAATGTTGTTATTTAAGACTTTATCAGCATTCAATGCTCGTTTATGTGGAATGGTAAAGAAAATGTTAGGAGGATCAATTGGGTGGCACAATCTATTATTTTTTTTGCTAAAATCGGAAAGTGGGCTTGGTGTAAAGCATTTCGATGTGTTTAATAGGGCTCTAATGTGTAAATTGGGTTGGGGGATTTTAGTAGAAGAGGGTTCGTAATATCATAAAATTCTTAGTTTCAAGTATGTGTCGCTCCCGGGATTTTCATCCTAGTACAAAGGCGAAAGTGGCGCGGAAAAGGTAAAGTCGCCAGCCATGCATTTTTATCCCGAAGGAAAGGGAAAGGTAATGCTGCACAAACCTGAGGAAGAAGGAAAGGACAAGGCCTTACGAACCAAAGATCTGGGTTCGGGAGTCGGTTACGACCTGGGAAGATATTAGCACCCCAGACCGTCCGCCGTAGCCGACGGGATCCACGCTTGCTTGTTTGTTTCAAAGGGTGAGAAATAAGAATGTTGCTGAATAAAAGAACTGCTACTGGCATGGAACTGGAATGAGAATGAGAAAGGGAACTGAAAAAGAAAAGGAACAGAAGGGGGAAATGTAGGGAAAATAAAGAATACGCTCGAACGGGCCCTACCCCGCTGCCTACGTACCTCATCGGGATAATGAGGATCAGAGTCGACGTAGTTCGCCTAACTAAGGCGGGAACTATTTTTGTGTTTTTTAGGATGACGTTGCCATAGCTCTAGCTCAGGTGTTACTGGCTCTGACTCGAGGGTATTTACCGTATCGTTGATTGAACTGTCGAGACAAGTCGCATTCGTCCGCAAAGATTAGGAGATGAGAAGAGAAGACGCGATGTCTTTGTTGATTGTCTTTTATGAGAAGTGTTTTGGAGTTTGTTTGTGAACATTCTCATACTAAGACTTATCCATCGCGGCAAGGACTTACACCTCGCCCCGAAACGGGACGCGTATAAGAACTCCGCAACAAAGTCTCGTGTCGAACAAGAACATTCGGTTTTTATTAAGTTTCTTTTAGATTTTGTTTGAAGATGAGAGAAGAAGACTCAAATCGAAAAAGGACAAAAACTAAGGGGGACTAAGACCAACCCTAAGTTATTTATTATGTACAAAAGGGGGATCCTAATGGTTAGTGAGGTTTTTCTATTCCTAAGGAAAAAAAGAAAGAGAAAGAAGAAATAGGATGCAACTTACTTCCTAAGGAAGGTAAGTTGGTCCTAACAAAGGGGAATCTTACCAATCACAAATATGGAAGGAAAGAAGGAATAAAATACATAAAGAAAATGCATAAAAAATAAAGGATAGAGTGAAGAAAACTTACCTCAATCTTTCCCTCTACAAAAAAAATATTAATGTTGAATTTTATTAAAAATAATAAGCAAACACACCCTAATTAAATCCTAAGGCAACTTGGACCTAAACTAGACTCAATCTTAGGTTTAAGGGTGCCTATACTATGCTAAACTAAAATTCAGCAACTATTTACAACACTCAAACACACCATCAGCTATGAAAACAATGCATAATACAAACAACATACTACAACTATCATGCAGCATGAAAAAGTAGGTGTAAAAGGTCAAATGCAACATGCAAACAAACAAACAACATACATTCTACAACACCTATATGCAAAAACAATTATGAAATGCAAAATCCAGAATTGATTATTTTCATATTTTTATGCACAAACTCAATGAATAATGCACTAAATTTATCATGAACATACATTTGAACATGGATCATCATATATAAATGCAAGATCATGAACATTTTTGAAGGATTATGCAAGAATGCATCACATGGTTGATTATGCAACAAGTAATGCAAAAGTATGGCACATGAACATGCATATGAACATGATGATTATTGATTATGAACATGCAACATGATAGATCAACAATAATGCCATACTCCATGCAAAATTCAGAATTGAAATGATGTGGATGATGTGATCAACATGAACAAATATGCAACAAAATGCAACCAAATGCACATACATATGATCATTCAAAATGCAACATATCTTGATACAATGAAATGCCAAATGTGTTTATGCAATGCAAAAGATGTAAACAAAATGCAACATGATTATTACATGCCAAATGATTCATGAACATGGAAACAAGATGCAAGAAAACAAGCTATGCCCAAATAAACACTAAAACGCATAACACGCAACATGAAGGGAATCGTGTCGAAACGACTCAAAATAGGGGAATGAGCTACTGGAAATGGACCCAAAAATTCCCTAAAATCACTACCTAAACATGTATGAACATTAGAGGCACTAGGAAGCAATATTGAGCAATCAAATAAGCTGAAAATCCAAAAATCAACAACGTTAACCGGTTAACCATATGCGTTAACCGGTTAACGGACCTAAAACAACAGCAATTTGTGGCAAAACGCACGTGTTAACTGTAACACCCTTCTACCCCAAACATAATATTGAAATAATATCAGAGTAATCATCACAAGGGTATCACATTTTCATCAAAAATACACAACAGTGTCCTGTCCCGTAACACGGGTTAATCAACATCAAAATATCATAAACATTTCACAGCGGAATTTAACTTCAAAATTCAAAACCTCATAAGTATAATTTTCACCATCCTGAATTTAACATCATATAAACCATAACCACTCCTAAGAAACACTAAAGCATGCTCCGAGACTCATGAATTACTCCTATTGCACTGCAGGACTATTCTTCGACATCTGCAAGTTACCCACGAAGGAGGCAACGTTTCCAAGCAGGCAGGGTGAGTAATCATAATATATCATAAACTTATAAGAATATAGAATCATAAATAAATTAGTACACATAACATGACATCGTCAACTACAAAATTCAGCAACAACCACAACACCATCATGAAATCAATAAACACCAACACAATCATGAAATTCATCCAAAATATGCAATTCTACATCCTGATATGCAATATGCATGTGGTACCATTTTCACCAAAAGATGGATACATGACCATCAACTCTCCACAAGGGAGCACACCATAAGATGGATACATGACCATCAACCCTCCACAAGGGAGCACACCATAATCATCGAGACACTTCAATCCACATAATGGGATTGAAGCAAATAAATAGGCTGAAGCCCCATCGTGAATGTTATGAAATGCAATGATGCGCTACATCGAAAAATTCACCAAAAATAATTCGCATCATTCATTTCAATCAGCAAAACAATCATCAAATATTCATATATATCATCATGACATTACACCCTGAACACTGGTTTTCTAACCACTCTGACATATCAAGAATTAACCCGTACCCGGTAATTTATAAGGTAATTATAAGGTTATTTCACAAATTCATTTATCAAAAACTGTTGCATTTTTCTCGTTTCTATTCATCAAAATAAAGTTCAGTTTTTACTCGTTCTGACGCTTCAAACGGAATGCGAATCGGACTTACGGTTTAAAAGATATGAATTTTTAAAGAAAATAAAATTTGTTGTCCCAACAGTGTTAACCGGTTAACCAAAGCGTTAACCGGTTAACGCCTGCGTATTTTCAGAAAATGTCACAAAATTTCTAATGGTTAACCGGTTAACCAAAGCGTTAACCGGTTAACGCACGCGTTTCAGCAGTCATCTGCTACACAAATGCAGACTGTTCCAATTTCCAAAATTCCCAAACCCCATTACGGATTTCACATCATAACACCCAAAAACCATTCAAAAACACCAATTAAACCTCAACAACATCCAGACAACAATTATACAGACAAATATACGATTACAACTCATTCTAATCACTCTAATTCATCAAGATTTCTCCTAAAACTCAACCTAACTCAAAACCCCAAAACTCCTAAAATTCATACTATCCTAATCCATTCATATTCCAATTCCTATACATTTATCATAGATTATGAAAACTCCCCATACCTTAGAGAATTTCGCCGCTTTACATGCTTCTCTTGGGTTCTCCACAGCCTCCTGACTCTGAGTTCCTCTTTCTTCAGAGCACTTCCAAAACACGATAGAAACAACAAAAAATGAGAAAACTGATCGTATTCTCTTCTTTGGCTATAATATCCCAGTTTAGCCTTTTCCCATATTACCCTCATGATTTCACAAAAGTACCATCTTATCCTTTTCTTTAATATATTTTTTTATTAATAAAAATAAAATAGTATAATAAAACACTATTTATCCTTATTATATAAAAATACTCATTTTCTCCAAAATTCTCAAATTAACCCAAACTCTCCAAATTTTCTAAATTAATTAAATAAATGATTAAATAATTAAATTTAGATTTTCGGGGCGTTACAACTCTCCCCTACTTAAAGAATTTTCGTCCTCGAAAATTACCTGAAGTAAATAGAGTCGGATACGACTCCCTCATCTGATCTTCGCGCTCCCAAGTCCAACTTTCTCCAGCTGGTCCTCCCCACAATACCTTCACTAAAGCAATTTCCTTACCTCGAAGTCGTTTCAATTCTCTACCATCAATCCTCACTGGTAAAGCTTCAATCGTTAGATTATCTCTCACCTGAACATCATCTATCTGAATTACATGCGACGGGTCCGGAATGTACTTCCTCAACTGTGATACATGGAATACATCATGTAAATTCGCAAGAGAGGGAGGTAAAGCCACTTGATAGGCCACTTCCCATATCCTCTGCATAATTTGATACGGACCGACGAAACGTGGAGTGAGCTTTCTAGACTTCAAAGCTCTTCCCACACCAGTCATAGGAGTAACTCTTAAGAACACATGATCTCCCTCTTGGAATTCAAGTGCTTTCCTTCTCTTATCGTGATAACTCTTTTGACGACTCTGCGACGTTTTCATCCTTTCTTGAATCATTTTTATCTTTTCAGTTGTTTCTTGGACAATCTTTGGCTCAAGCACCAAACTCTCTCCTGACTCATACCAACATAATGGAGTACGGAAACGTCTACCATACAATGCCTCATATGGAGCCATCCCGATACTAGCATGAAAACTGTTATTTTACGTAAACTCGACCAACGGAAAATGACTATCCCAAGACCCTCCTTGATCTAATACACAAGCTCTCAGCAAATCTTCTAAAGATTGGATTGTTCTTTCCGTCTGACCATCCGTTTGAGGGTGATAAGCATAACTCATCCTCAACTTAGTACCCAAGGCATCCTGCAAACTCTTCCAAAACCTCGATGTAAACCGCGGATCTCTATCCGATACAATACTTGAAGGTACACCATGCAACTTCACAATTTCCTCAATATAAATCTCAGCTAACCTTTGCATGGAATGGTTAATCCTCATTGGCAAGAAATTTGCCGACTTAGTTAACCGATCAACAATTACCCAAATCGAATCATTACCTCTAGCAGTCTTAGGTAACCCAGTCACGAAATCCATGGTAATACTATCCCATTTCCACTCAGGAACATTCAATGGTTGCATCATACCTGAAGGTCTCTGATGTTCTATCTTTGACTTCTGACATGTCAAACAAGCATATACAAATTCAACAATGTCTCTTTTCATACCCGACCACCAAAACAACCTGCGTAAATCCTGATACATCTTCGTAGCACCAGGATGAATACTCAGTCGACTCTTGTGCCCTTCTTCTAAAATACTCTTTTTAATTCCTGCAATATCCGGAATACATACTCTATCTCTAAATCTCAAAATTCCATCTTCATCAACTCGAAAGTCACCTGCATTACCTTGATCAACCAACATCAATTGGTCAACTAATTTCAAATCCGATTTCTGACCCTTACGTATCTCTTCCAAAATCTCATTGGTCAGCTTTAACATTCCCAATTTCACACTATCAGCAGTAGTTTCACACAACAAGCTCATATCTCTGAATTGCTCGATCATTTCTAATTCTTTCACCATAAGCATTGAAATATGCAACGACTTCCTACTCAAAGCATCAGCCACAACATTTGCCTTACCCGGATGGTAATTCAAATCAAAATCAAAATCTTTCAATAATTCAAGCCACCGTCTCTGTCTCATATTTAACTCTTTCTGATCAAACAAGTACCTTAAAGTTTTGTGATCACTGAATACTTCAAATTTTGAACCAAACAAGTAGTGCCTCCAAATCTTAAGCACAAACACCACAGCTGCTAACTCTAAGTCGTGAGTAGGATAGTTCCTCTCATGAACTCTTAACTGTCTAGAAGCATAAGCAACCACCTTATTATCCTGCATCAAAACTCCACCAAGACCCATCTTGGAAGCATCACAATAAACTACAAAGGACTCATCTGGATTTGGTAAGACCAACACTGGCGCGGTCGTTAATCTTTTCTTCAGTTCTATGAAACTCTCTTCACAAGCAACATCCCACACATACGCTTGACCCTTCCTAGTCAATTGCGTCAACGGTAAAGCTATCTTCGAAAAACCTTCAATGAACTTACGATAGTAACCAGCCAACCCAAGAAAACTACGAATTTCTATAGCTGACTTCGGAGTCTCCCACTGCAATACCGCATTAATCTTTGAAGGATCCACCAAAATTCCACCACTGGAAATTACATAGCCGAGGAAACTCACTTCCCTTAGCCAAAATTCACACTTAGATAATTTAGCAAACAATTTCTTTTCTCTCAACACTTGCAACACAACTCTCAAATGCTCGGCATGTTCCTCTTCTGATTTAGAATATACCAAGATATCATCTATGAAAACCACCACGAACTTATCCAGATACTCATGAAAGATTCTATTCATATATTCCATAAACACACCAGGCGCATTAGAAACCCCAAACGGCATCACCGTATACTCATAATGCCCATATCTCGTCCTGAAAGCTGTCTTCAGAATATCATCAGCTTTAACTCGAATCTGATGATAACCAGACCTCAAATCAATTTTACTAAAGACACAAGCACCTACTAGCTGATCCATCAAATCATCGATCCTCGGAAGTGGATACTTATTCTTGATAGTCACTTTATTCAATTGTCGATAATCGACACACAATCTCATACTACCATCCTTCTTCTTAACAAGCAACACCGGAGCATCCCAAGGAGAAACACTGGGTCTAATGAACCTCTTCTCTAACAATTCTTCTAATTTTTTCTTCAACTCATTCAACTCTGAAGCCGACATTCTATAAGGAGCCATCGAGACAGGACTCGTACCCGGTACTAAGTCCACAGAAAAATCAATCTCACGTTCCGGTGGTAAATCACTTATATCACCAGGAAACACATCTTGAAATTCACAAACCACAGGCAACTCTGCACTGACAGTCTTATCATCAACTTGCAATGAGGTAGACACTGCAAACATCAAAGCTTCATCTAAAACAAGTTCATCCATTTGCTTAGCAGATAAAAACATCAACTCACCATTCCCGCTCAAATCAGGGAACTGCACCGTTTTACTATAACAGTTAATATGAACATAATTGAATTACAACCAGTTCATACCAAGGATAACATCGATTTTGTGTAATGGTAGGCACACCAAATCCATCACAAAATTCTTCTCGAAAATTGTCAAAGGACATTTCAAACAGACAAACATGGTAGTCACAGAACCATTAGCAGGAGTCTCTATTATCATATTACCATTCATATTAGACAACTTTAAACCCAATCTATTAGCACACTCAAGAGAAATAAATGAATGTGTAGCTCCAGTGTCAATAATAGCAATCAACTCAATATTATTAATAAAACAGGTACCTCTGATCAAGTTGTCCTTCTTTGGAGCTTCTGAACCAGCTAATGCAAACACTCTTCCAGCATTCTGAGTAGTAGCAACATTCTTCTTTGGTTTCTGGCATTGGGTGCTGATATGCCCCTGTTCACCACAATTATAACAGGTTGGGCCTTCATTAGGACAATCACTCACCTTATGTCCAAGCTTGCCACAACGGTAACATTTCATAACTCTGGTGGAACACATATCGGCCTTATGACCTGCCTCTCCACACTTGTAACACTTAACAGGTACATTATCAGCTCCCCTACTTTGCTTCTTCTCATCATATGCCTTCTGCTTCCCCTTATCACCAGTAGTCACATAAGGTTTTCCTCTATACTGACTCTTGCCTTTCTTCTCGCTCAGCTGTTTATAGTGAGCTGACCGAGCTCGGCTATCCTCATCATAAATACGGCTCTTATCCACCAACTCTGCATACTTGCGAATTTGTTGGCATCCAATTCCCTGCTTAATTTCAGGTCTCAGCCCATTCTCAAACTTAAGACACTTGGAAAGTTCAGCATCTGCCCTGTTGTAGTGAGGACAAAATTTCACCAGCCTTTCAAATTTGGCAGCATACTCTGCCACAGTCAAGTTTCCTTGCTTCAGCTCAAGGAATTCTATATCCAACTTACCACGAGCATCTTCCGGAAAATACTTCTTAAGAAACTCTGCCTTAAACACAGTCCAAGTCACCACAACAACTTCATCCTCGAGACGCTGACGAGTATTATCCCACCAGTCTTCAGCTTCCTCAGACAACATATGAGTTCAGAATTGAACTTTCTGCACATCAGCACACACCATCACTCTGAAAATCTTCTCAATTGCCTTGAGCCACTTCTGTGCGCTCGCCGGGTCATGAGTTCCTTCAAACACAGGTGGATTATTCCTCTGGAACTTCTCCAATGCACGAAACTCATCATGCGCATTGTTTCGAGCAGCAGTCTGAGCAAGAGCTGCAATAGCATCAGCGAGAGCACGCGAGTTGTTTCCAGCCATTCTGCACAACACTTACCACATCAGAACAGAATAATCGTTAAATAAATAACGACTTGACAACTGACTAATAACAACAAAACTTGGCCGGACAGACCGACCTGCTCTGATACCACTAATGTAACACCCTTCTACCCCAAACATAATATTGAAATAATATCAGAGTAATCATCACAAGGGTATCACATTTTCATCAAAAATACACAACAGTGTCCTGTCCCGTAACACGGGTTAATCAACATCAAAATATCATAAACATTTCACAGCGGAATTTAACTTCAAAATTCAAAACCTCATAAATATAATTTTCACCATCCTGAATTTAACATCATATAAGTAGGAAAACATTTATCCAATGATAACATAACTGAAACAGTTAACAGAATAAAACCCATCCCAGTGTTACATGACACAGAGCAGGACACATAAACCATAACCACTCCTAAGGAACACTAAAGCATGCTCCGAGACTCATGAATTACTCCTATTGCACTGCAGGACTATTCTTCGACATCTGCAAGTTACCCACGAAGGAGGCAACGTTTCCAAGCAGGCAGGGTGAGTAATCATAATATATCATAAACTTATAAGAATATAGAATCATAAATAAATTAGTACACATAACATGGCATCGTCAACTACAAAATTCAGCAACAACCACAACACCATCATGAAATCAATAAACACCAACACAATCATGAAATTCATCCAAAATATGCAATTCTACATCCTGATATGCAATATGCATGTGGTACCATTTTCACCAAAAGATGGATACATGACCATCAACCCTCCACAAGGGAGCACACCATAAGATGGATACATGACCATCAACCCTCCACAAGGGAGCACACCATAATCATCGAGACACTTCAATCCACATAATGGGATTGAAGCAAATAAATAGGCCGAAGCCCCATCGTGAATGTTATGAAATGCAATGATGCGCTACATCGAAAAATTCACCAAAAATAATTCGCATCATTCATTTCAATCAGCAAAACAATCATCAAATATTCATATATATCATCATGACATTACACCCTGAACACTGGTTTTCTAACCACTCTGACATATCAAGCATTAACCCGTACCCGGTAATTTATAAGGTAATTATAAGGTTATTTCACAAATTCATTTATCAAAAACTGTTGCATTTTTCTCGTTTCTATTCATCAAAATAAAGTTCAGTTTTTACTCGTTCTGACGCTTCAAACGGAATGCGAATTGGACTTACGGTTTAAAAGATATGAATTTTTAAAGAAAATAAAATTTGCTGTCCCAACAGTGTTAACCGGTTAACCAAAGCGTTAACCGGTTAACGCCTGCGTATTTTCAGAAAATGTCACAAAATTTCTAATGGTTAACCGGTTAACCAAAGCGTTAACCGGTTAACGCACGCGTTTCAGCAGTCATCTGCTACACAAATGCAGACTGTTCCAATTTCCAAAATTCCCAAACCCCATTACGGATTTCACATCATAACACCCAAAAACCATTCAAAAATACCAATTAAACCTCAACAACATCCAGACAACAATTATACAGACAAATATACGATTACAACTCATTCTAATCACTCTAATTCATCAAGATTTCTCCTAAAACTCAACCTAACTCAAAACCCCAAAACTCCTAAAATTCATACTATCCTAATCCATTCATATTCCAATTCCTATACATTTATCATAGATTATGAAAACTCCCCATACCTTAGAGAATTTCGCCGCTTTACATGCTTCTCTTGGGTTCTCCACAGCCTCCTGACTCTGAGTTCCTCTTTCTTCAGAGCACTTCCAAAACACGATAGAAACAACAAAAAATGAGAAAACTGATCGTATTCTCTTCTTTGGCTATAATATCTCAATTTAGCCTTTTCCCATATTACCCTCATGATTTCACAAAAGTACCATCTTATCCTTTTCTTTAATATATTTTTAATAATAAAAATAAAATAGTATAATAAAACACTATTTATCCTTATTATATAAAAATACTCATTTTCTCCAAAATTCTCAAATTAACCCAAACTCTCCAAATTTTCTAAATTAATTAAATAAATGATTAAATAATTAAATTTAGATTTTCGGGGCATTACATTAACCGGTTAACCAAATGCGTTAACCGGTTAACGCTGAACAAAATTGAAAAAAAGCTTTAAAAATAAGTGCTTTTGGCCACAAACTTACTTCTAATGATCCCTAACATACCTATGAACATGCTAACACTAATTTCTACTTAATTGGGGCTTATTTACACATGCTATCACCTATAACTATCAACACTTTAAATTCTAAATCAACAAAAATCACAAAAACGCAAGCAATACATAATCGAAACGGAATCGAATATAAGCAAAGCGAAAAAGCAATTAAAGAATGCCGAAACGGCGAGATGAAGAGAATAACTTAAAGAAGAAGTGATTAAGATCACCAACCTACGAAGCGGAGAAGTGCTTCGGTAATTTTTGCAAGAATCGGAGCTTGATCGAAGAGAAAACCGAAAAAACCGAGAAACCGCAAAATAAATGCGTTCTTGACGTTTGAACCTTCGTGCACTTCCGATAAGCTGAAATCTTCAAAAAAATCACTAGCTTCTTCTTCTACAATCCAAAATTAATGGAGGTTGGAGGCTTAAGCTTCAAGATCTTCAAGTTTCAATGTGAAACTTGAAGAGCTTATTCAAAAAGCTTTGGTGAAAGGAGGGAAAATGAAGGAAAAGTGAGAGAGAAAAAGTGATTGTGAAAGAGTGAAAAATTTGGAATTGTGGGAACCCTTTGCATTGAAGTGATTAATGGTTATATAAAGGCTAGGCTTGGAGCTAGGTTTGGAATGGAATTTGGTTTGGGGCCCAAAAATTAGGCTTGGGAACCAAAATTAGGTTTGGTAGTTAGTTAGGGTTAGGGTTGGAAAAGGGAATATTCCTTGGAATATTCCTTGGAATATTCCTTGGAATACTCTAGAAGATGGTAGAACATGATGGAAGCTTCCAAGGGAAATGGAGTAGAATTGAAGTGGAAAAATAAGAGGGAAAGAATGAAAGGAAGTGTGGAAAGAAAGTGGAAGGAAAAGGGGAGGAAAAGGGAGGGAAAGCTGAATATTTCCCTTTTTGGTTGGTTAGTTTGTAAGTGGTTTGGATTATTTTTGGTATATTATTTTTCTCTTGAACTCCAAAGTTTGGCAAGCCTCGAACGACCACACACCTCAAGAGTATGCAAAGGATGATGATTTATTATTTATTTTTTCAAATGCGATGCGATGATATGTGGAATGATACAAGAATGAAGCGTAAATCGCTCGAGGTTGATGATAAATAAGAGGGCAAATTTTGGGGTGTTACAGCTGCCCCTATTCTATCACTGTAGACTTGAATGGATGATAGCAGTTGCTTTCAGACGTTTGAAGTATGCAGGGATTGAATACTAAAACAACCAGAAAATTTGCACTCGGTGGAAGAGAAAAGGGAAATAAACCCAACCATCTGAACTCTGCTTGTGGAGAACTCGGATGTGAAGAATAGTGAATTGGTGAATGTTTCGGAATAACACTGGGAGATTGTTGATTTGCCACGCTACGAGTGGACTTTTGCTGGGATATTAATGACATGCCACACAACGAGTGGTCTTCTGAATGCTTTTCCGCACTACGGGGGATTTCAATACTTTGCCACTCTACGGGGATACATCGTTCAGCTACGGGAGACCTTTGATGCCTTTTGCTCACTCTCCGGGGATACTTTGCCACACTGCGGGGGCTTTGGAGATCTTGTCGCACCACAGGGACACACTGCTCATCTACGGGAGACTTTGACAATCTTACCACTCTACGGGGGCACATTACTCAGCTACGGGAGACTTTGATGATTCGCCACACTATAGGGGCACATTGCTCAGCTACAGGAGACTTCTGCTCACTACGGGAGACTTTTGCTCGCTACGGGAGACTTCTGAAACTTTCGCCACACTACGAGGGCTGCTGCTCGCTACGGGAGGCTTTGGCTCACTACAGGAGACTTCTGCTCACTACGAGAGACTTCTGCTCACTACGGGAGACTTCGATTTCTTGCCACACTACGGGGGCTGCTGCTCGCTACAGGAGACTTTGGCTCACTACAAGAGACTTTTGCTCACTACGGGAGACTTCAATGTTTTGCCACACTACGGGGGCTGCTGCTCGCTACGGAAGACTTTGGCTCACTACAGGAGACTTTTGCTCGCTACGGGGGACTTCAATGTTTTGCCACACTACGGGGGCTGTTGCTCGCTACGGGAGACTTTGGCTCACTACAAGAGACTTTTGCTCGCTACGGGAGACTTCAATGTTTCACCACACTACGGGGGTTGCTGCTTGCTACGGGAGACTTTGGGAATTTGCCACTCGGAGGATGGACTTTGGCCAGTTTGCGGCTGGACTTTGAATAAATTGCCACGCTGCGGGTGGACTTGGGATAAATTGCCACACTGCGGGTGGACTTTGAATAAATTGCCACACCGCGGGTGGACTTGGGATAAATTGCCACACTACGGGTGGACTTTGAGAATTTTCCACCCAGAGGATGGACTTTGGCCAATCTGCGGTTGGACTTTGGATAAATTGCCACAATGCGGGTGGACTTTGGATATCAACCTTGGATTTAATACACACATGCTGAATTGTATGACATGATGCCCCATGACACTGGGGGATAGATGCAAAGAGAATTCCTGACGCGGAAATAACAGATCCTTGCTGACTCTGTGGGGGATACAGATGGTTGCCGATATTTCTGTTGGAGAAGAGTGTGACTAGTTTGCCTCGACTTATCACCTTTGACAAAAATAAATTGGACTTTAGATTTGAAGACCCTTCTAGGGGATGCCTCAACTGCTAGGGATTGAATCTCACCTCATAGATTTCACTGGGGAATCGACCCCTTTTTGACTTAGCTGGGGAAGACCTGTCAAGGCTCTGCTGAGAAGAACTCTCTTGTCTACCTGAATTTTCCGAACCTCTGTGGGGAAGGGAACCGTTCAGCCAACTTCCGGGAATTTCTGGATTCTTGTAAGAAGTGCTTCACTACGGGAAGACGACTCTTGCTAGAGATGATCCTTATTGCTCTGCAGGGGAAGAGAAGGATTTGATTTGAGATCTGCTGGGAAATAAGGTCAAGGAAACCTGCTAGAGAAAAGTTTGACGACTTTACTGGGGATAACTTCCATGCATCTGTTGGGGATTACGAAACTGAACCGCATCCTGCTGAGGAGGAAAGATTTCAAGTGGTTTCGTGCTAGGGATCATTTGCTTTGATTCAGGCTTTACCTTAAGAGGATTTTACAAAATATTTGGTATCTTTAAATTCTTCAGGAGTATAATTGCCCCGGTATTTTGAACCTCCGATTATTCGTCTTCGGGAAAGAATGAATCCTCATGCGATTGGGGTGGCTTGCCCCAGCATGAGTCTTTGACTAATTGCTCTGGGAGAGATCTGAATTTTGAGGTGATTGCCCCAGCTTGGCTGACTCTTGAGGAAATTGCTTGACATAACTTCCCCAGATTGGTTGGCTCTTACCATGACTGGTTGGGAAAGTCCTTACTCAATGGAGCTTTCTCAGAAAAGTGCACATCGACGTGACTGTCTTTCAGAATTTGTAGACTTCTCAACTTGGCAAGCTTGAGCTTCTGGACTGAATTTCCGCATGTGAGCTTTTTATGATGCTAAACAAATGTATGCAGGCAGAAAAATGTTTATTCTGAGAATGAAAATTCTAATGCATCACACATGTTAATCTTGAAGATTTGAAAAGGTGTCGCAAACCTTTGTGAACGAATCACTGGTTAATGTATGACATTATTTTTATGAAAGTATGTACATGCAATACCAATAAGGTCTTTTAGCACAACTCATAGGAGTCAGGAACGCGGCCTCATGGTAGTATGCTCTCAAAATAACCTTGTTTCAGTTAGGACTTTTGAGGGTTGTATCGTGGCCTGGTTCATGGTTTGTAGAAACAAAGGGTATAGGCTCGAAGTTTATTTGTGCCCACCCCTCTTCGTGATGTTCTCCATTTCTATCTTCAGCTAATCTTCGCAAGCGCTCACCTTTCATAAGGGTTTTGTGTTGGTTGAGGAACCATTGCTGCTATCAGTTTAAGCACCAATCAAGTTGTTGTTTGGAGTCAGTCACCCCTTTGTCTTTCGCGTCTGTGCCACACGACTTTGTTCTTGCTTAAGGATTTTTCTTGTGTCATCCTTTTCGTCTTTCGCTTTTGCGTTATTTTGCTTATCCCTAACTTTTGCCTGGACTGATTCTTGTGAATCTTTGATTGTGAAGTCCAGCGGGATGCTCTAACTTTTTCCTAAGTCGCTTGTTTTCAAGTTTCGACTTATCTTTTCATTTTGTTTTTTTGCTTTTGAATAAGTCGTGTGACACTGTTTATCTTGATTGCTTTGTGAGGGTTGTGACCCCCTCATTCTTTGGTCGATGAAGGATAACCATTGTGGTTTCCAGTCTTTGGACCTCTTGATTCGGATAACCATTGTAGCTTCTGGTCTTTGGACCTCTTGATTAGCATAGTGGAATGTAATGGATCCTCAAATACACTCCTTTATGAAAGTCTGAACGCTTGGTCCGACTAGCTGACATCTACCCTGCCCCTGGGTTACATGTGAGGGTTTTTCATGTGAAAAGAAACTCCTACTTCAAGGCTCAAGGGGGTTAGCGAGGGTCTATCTCCCTTATATCTCCAGTTTTTAGGGATTCGAAACAATGCATGTACATCGTCAACAGGGTCTTATTCGAGAGCACACAATTAGAGATTCTTGCATTTTGCTTCGTCATTCTCCTTCATAGAGTTTAAGCATGACAATTGGTATTGCAATATACACATATAGAATTATAAGTGAATGCGAATGAGTTACTTCAAGAAAAACATGTGAGTTTTATTATTGATAACATTCAAAAGCAAACAACTTTCATACATGTATACAAATGTTTTGCAAATAAAAAGAACTACAAATGGAAATGCAGTAAAGAAGCTGAATATTGTCGTGGTTGAGGAGGCTTGACTCTGTCTGGACCTATCAGTCTTGGATACTTTCAGTGATCAATTTGCAGTCGTATACCCAACCATGACAATCATACATCTTCTTCTAGTTATTCTGACTCTGACACGAGATATCTGAAGGAAGAAGTGAAGCTGGGGAGTAAAGTTGCCCCATAAGGTTGCTCGGAAAGACCTGACGATCTTCTACCTACGTATCTTCATTGACCCATGACCAATGAAGAATCAGAGTGACGTAGTTCCCCTCAATAGGGATGAAAAAAGCATTGAAGAAACACAAACAAACAGTTGCCATTGCTGAGAGTATCTGGATACTGATGGCTTTATTTGCTTCCTGAAGATTCCAGCTTAACGTGGACCATCTAGTAAAACAACCGTGACACCGGTTCCGTTGTGATTAGGCATTGGATTCTGGAGTACATTTGGGTGAGGCGCAAAATTGATCGCCTTGGAGTCAATTAGGTCTTGTACCTTGTTCTGAAAAGCCCAACATTTCTCAATACTGTGTCCCTGGGCACCCGAATGGAATTCGCATCTGGCATTTGCATCGAAGTTCTGAGGTAGGTTATCGGGAGGAGGAGCTCTCATGGTACGAAGCTCGACCATGTTCAACTTTAGCAGCTCTGGAAGTAATACAACATATGGGCATGGGATGGGATCAAGTCTGGGGTTTCTCGCTCTTGCTCTTTCCTGATTTGGTCTTTGTGCCTGATATTGCTGACCTTGAGGTTGCGGTTGAACTTGTGGCGTAATAGTCACAACAGCTATTTGGTAGTAACCTTGTGAACGACCTCCGTCTCGGCCCCTATACACAGCATATGTCTCGCCTTCTCTTCATTTTTGGCTATTGCCAAAAGGCTTTTTCACAACAGAAGAACTAGCACTGCTTGCATCCTGAATCTTTCCTAATTTCAAGAAGTTTTCTATCCTTTCTCCAGCGATGACAATAACATAGAAAGCAATGGACGGGAAGGTGGCCAGACGATCCAAGTAAACACCTTGCAAGGTGCCCATAAACATATCGGCCATTTCCCGATCCAGCAAGGGAGGTTGAACCTGTGCGGCCAGCTTACGCCACCTCTGGGCATACTGCTTAAAAATTTCTTTAGGTCCTTGAGACAAATTCTGCAACTGAGTGCGGTTTGGAGCCATATCAACATTGTATTGATACTGCTTGAGAAAAGCTTCAGCTAAATCTTTCCAGCATCGGATAGAGACCCTGCTCAGCTTCATGTACCAGCTCAATGAAGCTCCAGATAGACTATCTTGGAAGAAATGCATCCAAAGTTTCTCGTCATCAGTGTGAGCCGAGATTTTTCCAAAGTATGCATGAATGTGAGTTCTAGGGCACGTGTTGCCATTGTACTTGTCAAATGATGGCACCTTGAACTTAGGACGGGATTCTGACTCCTGGCACTAACCCAAGATTGGTTACATCGATGCCCAGGGAATTCTAGCATTCCATGGCCTTAATCTTCTCCTCCAGCTCTTCATACCTTCGATTGTTGACCTCATTCATATTACCCATATCAACATCCAGTAGAGTGAACTGGTTTTCCTGAGTGTCTTCATTACGGGCTGCAGTCTCATTTAGATTCGGGCCTATGTCACGGGCAACATTAGGATCCACATTCTCAGTCGGTGTTCCAGCATTAGCATTCCCACGGGGTTGCTCAACCATCAACCTGAGACGCTCTTGATTCTGAGCAATGCCGGTCATCATGTCCATGAACTGATCCATCCTCTGTCGGAGCTCATTGAGATCAGTCTGCATTCGTTCAGCCATTCTCACTCAGTTTCTTTTCGTTGGATACCGATGAACGTGTTGACCAACTATATTGCTTGAAGTTGAATAAGTTAGGAAGTCCGAATAACCTGTAAAAATGCAAAATATGCAAATCATGCAGTAAATGCATATGATATGTTCATGAGGATGCAACATGCGACCCTGCAAATGAGTAAGCATGTGTTAGTGATGCAAACATGTAGAGGATGTTATGCAATGCACTGGCATGTGATCAAAGGTCTGACGATCACTGGTGTAACACGGTGGGAGAACTGACTTTAGTTAAATGTTGCGGATAGCAAGAGTCGCCACCGACTTTTATTTTATCCAAAGGAAAGGCATAAAAGAACAGGAAAGACCTTTTTAAAAGATTTTTGGGTCCGGGGGGTAGGTTATGTAAAGGGAAGGTGTTAGCACCCTTTACATCCATGGTTATCCATGGGCTCTTAGTTACTTAGCTCACTTTAAAATGTTTTTGAAAATGTGAAGTGTGTGAATAGAAATTTTCATAAGAGTTTGATAATGATCCATGTACGGATGCGTAAAAAACCTTTGTTTGAAAAATTTGTTTGAAAGTGTGAAGTGTTTGAAAAGTTTTGAAGAGTGAGTAAGTAACTATGAGGAACCTACCCTAAGGTTTAAGTCTTTTTGTTCTTGAATCCTTTAAATGGTAAGACTATCCCTATTATTAAGGAATAGGTAGTCATTACCTTGGATGTGAGGGACAAGTAAGGGTCATCTGTTATTTAGGCAACTGTGGGGTGTATAAGCAATTCGAAGGGACTATCATCTTTATTCGAAAGGGACTTGATCTTTTATCTGTTAAGGGACTAGATGATGTGAATTTGAGGGACTTTGCTTTATACACCCTACTTGACCTTTTTGATTAGGCAACATGAGAGGTAACCCTAGAAAGTGAGATGGCGATCAAAGATCGACTTACGTGTGTGAGTGTTCAATTTAATATTTATCTTTTGAATTAAGTGATCTAAATTAATTTTAAATTACAAGTATATTTGCACTCCCTATTTACTAACCATAGCATAAAATATAAATAATAAACATTATAAATAAATATTACACCAAGGAGCAATTACATAATAATGATAAAAGCAATTTAAATAAATAAGCGAAATATTAATAAGCAAAATAAATAGGTAATTATAATTGGGTTAGTGAAAATAATAATAAAAATTATACTAAATTAAATGGGGTTAGTAATAATCATATAAACATAATCAATAATAATAGTGAAATAAACAAATATATTGTAATAATTAAAAATTCAATTTTATAAACAATTATCATTTAATATTAAAATATAAACAATTATGCTAATTATTATAAAATTTTTAAGTTATGTATAAATTATATAAAAATTAATTATGAACATAATATGAAAATAGAATTATAATTATATAAAAATTAGCAATTATGAACATATATTACATGCAAAAATTAAATCATAAACAATTAAAAATATTTACATATTATAAAAATAAATTAAGAATTTTAATGAAGTTATGAATATAAATATTAGAAGAAGAAAATTAGGGTTAAAAGAATGTTTTTAGGGTTTTAAAAAATAAATTAAGTTTTATATAGAAAGAAAATGTTAAATATTAAATATTAATTTAATTATACAAATAAATTATATACATACATATTAATAAAAAGAAATTAGTTTTAGAAAATATTATTATTATTATTTATGAAACCTATTAGGATTTTATTAAATTAAGATTATAATTTTAATTAATTAATATTAATAACAAGCAAAACAAATAAAAACAAAAAGAAAAAGGAAACTTACCTGGCTGGGAATTGAACCCAGCACCTCTTGCTTGCAAACACTCAGGCCAGCAACATCTACCACCAGGCCAACGCGCGCATGTGACAAAGAAAGGAGAGGAATTTGTTTTGTTGTTGATTCCTGAAAATCAAAGAAAAAGAAAGAAAAACAAAAGGCCTGGGGGATCGAACCCAGGACCTTCACAATACAAACAAACACCTTAACCAATCCTGCTGGGAGAGCGCACCTGATATTAATATCACCACAATACATAATATATAATGTTTAACAATTAAAATGAAAAAACAATAAAAACTGGTTAGAGCCAGGATTCGAACACAAGTCATCTGGCTATATACGCGCACCCTTCACCACTGGGACAAGCACTACGCTTGTGATGTGAAACAGAAACAAAACATAAAAATATTAAAACCAATTTCAAATTCCAGCTTGCGCGCGCTGAGTCTTCTTCTTCCTCAGGATTCGCAGGTTTTCCTGCGAATTTACCCAGGGATTTTCCTGCGATTATTCTTGCGTGTATAAACCTGCGAAACACAAATTATGCCAAACAGGTACAATTTCATCCAATTGAGCACACCATTGTGATCTACACAGTTCACTCAATCAATCTACGGTTTTAAAATGCATTTATATACACTGGATTAGTAAACCCCAATTCGAAGGTATAAACCCTAACCATGGTGATTGACTGATTACACCATGAAACTTCCATGTTTTCGTCCAGAATCAATCCTTAGAACCTCACAAACAATAAAGTACAACCAAAATTCATTAGCAATGCATAAAAAGTCATAATCGAAAAAACTAAATTTCAAGAACAAGAGCCATTCGGTTTATGCAATTCATGAGATTTTTGATGCAAATGATGATTGGGATCGCATTAGAGATGTTCAAGGAGTGTGTTTGAACCTTTAGAATGCCTTGATATCTCTTCCAACCAATTTGAAATTTTGTGAGTTTTTTGAAATTTGCAAACTTACTCTTTGAGGCTGGAATTCGTCTCCTCTTGTTAGGGTTATCTTATGTACTTATAGTGTGATCAATTAGGTCAGAAAAACTTGATGCTTGTGTGAGAAATTTGATTGGAAAAGATTCAAAGAGATTATGTCTTAAAAATCAAATATCCTTGTATGAACACCTTCTATTTTAGGCAAATCAACATGATTCTCTTACCACTTTGATACCAATCAACTTTATGAATTTCTAGAAGCTCAATCCTTTTTAAATCTTTGACTTTTATATTTTATTTTAATTTAAAATGATTTTTAATGAATTAAATCAAAATAAATAAAAATAAAATAATAAAAAATCTGATTTTTATAGACTTGGGTCGTGCATGAGGTCATAGTATGGATTGGGTCATCATATGGCAAGCCCATTTAGAAAAAATTGGTTTTAGACCTCCATTTTCTTCATAAACCAACCAAAAATTTCCCAACTTTGCAAGGGCACACATCCTTCAATTTTAATGCTATGAGGGTGTTCTTGGACATTTTGGAAAGCTTGAAGAGTCCTCTAACCAACCCCACTGGTTTAATGTTCATATCATTTACCATTCTCAAGTTATGCCCTTTTGAAGTTGTTGACTTTTTGTTGACTTTCAAAAGGACCTATAATGTCTTAGCTCATACCTTCCAAATGAAGAATTTGTGGGCTTGGCTTGTGAGACACAAAGTTGTAGATAATTCAATTTCCTTCAAAATGAGCTTTGGATGGAGACTTGGTGATGAAGCATGTGAAAGTTATGGCTGGTCAAAGTTCAGTTGACTTTTACTAAGGAAACCCTAATTTAGAAACCCCTGATTCTTGATGATCTGAAATATCCTTGATGAATCATGATCAACCCTTGATCAAATGATGAATTTTACTTCATATACTTGATGTTGGCAAAAAATCATGAAGTTTGACTTTGGTTTGACCACAGTTGACCTCAGTTTGACTTTTTAACTGCTTTGACTGATTTTGACTTATCTGATCGTCTGACTGAGCAAACTTTAGAGAAAAGTATTGAAACTTGTCATGGGGGTTCTTACACACATATAAGATGTTATGAAGCTCACTTGAAGTCTTGGAAGTTCATTTAGCCTGATTAAAGTCAAAACCCTAGTTTTGGATGCACTGCTTAGGAGGTGCATTGTATGAGGGAATTGTCAACTCTTTTGACTATTTGTGAACTTTGTGAACCTTGTGAACCATCATAAGATGTCTTGTGAACCTTGTGAACCTCATGGAAGGTCTTGTGAACCTTGTGAACCTCATAAAGTATCTTGTAGACTTCATGAACCTCATGAAAGGTCTTGTAAGTATTGTGAATCTTGTGAACCTTGTGAACCTCATAAAGTGTTTTGTAAACTTCATGAACCTCATGAAAGGTCTTGTGAACCTTGTGAACTTTCTTAGCACACAAAGTATTGTATTGTGAGGGCAAATTTTGGGGTGCAACAACTGGTCTGACGTTGGTGTCGAGAAGATAATCATGTGCTGGTGAAGAGTCGTAATAACAGTACCACCGAAATCCCGGATTTCAAAACCAAAGGACCATGTAGAACCTGATCATAATACTGAACAATGTCGGAAAAGTGGGTATGTTGGAAGTTCAGGGTTCCTGCAAACCTGTAAACCCCTCCCATCTCACGGGTATGCTACTCCGAGTCAACATCACAGACTCTCAAAGCCGGATAGCAATAATACGTTCACCATTTCCGAGAAATGGCTCATGACCAAATCAGGGAATCGGTTTGGCATTATGTACTAACCAGGGAGGTCTCAGCTGAGTACGGGGAAAACAAGCATCCCTCATAAGTCCTCAACTTCAAGCACTGAATCGAGAAACAATAGTACATTCATCCTGAAGGGTACAATACTATCGTCATATGAACAATTTGCCTTGACTGGATTCCTATGAGAGAACCAGGCCATCCTATGCGAGTTCCTAGTGGGCCCTCAGATGCGAGTGGGTTTGCCAACAAATATGGTATGCCACTGTCATCACTAGAGAGGGTTGTTTCCACTAAGGTTCTCAATGATCGGTCCCCTGACTGCACATAACTATCAAGGTTGTGTATTGCCCCAGAAAGATTCTGACATCAATACATTTCTGAGAAGGTCGCAAGTCAAGGTGTGGCACTCACTACTACCAACATAGCAAGATGCCATGAAGCCAAAGTGGAACCACTCTAAGTCCTAGGGTGTACTCGAGCCCCGGTTACGAGCTCATCTCACAGTAACCCCATCCCCTGTTATGTGCTTTAGTTTAGCTTTACTATAAACGAAAACAGTAAAGCTAAACTAAAGCACATAACAACAAACAGATAAACACCCAAAGAAACAAAACCAAACAGGCGCTAGGATTGACTCTACAAGGGAAACCAGAGATTCTGGGTTCGGTCCCCAACAGAGTCGCCAGCTGTCGCTCCCGGGATTTTCATCCTAGTACAAACGCGAAAGTGGCGCGGAAAAGGTAGAGTCGCCAGCCATGCATTTTTATCCCGAAGGAAAGAGAAAGGTAATGTTGCACAAACCTGAGGAAGAAGGAAAGGACAAGGCCTTACGAACCAAAGATCTGGGTTCGGGAGTCGGTTACAACCTGGGAAGGTATTAGCACCCCAAACCGTCTGCCGTACCCGACGGGATCCACGCTTGCTTGTTTGTTTCAAAGGGTGAGAAATAAGAATGCTGCTGAATAAAAGAACTGCTACTGGCATGGAACTGGAATGGGAATGAGAAAGGGAACTGAAAAAGAAAAGGAACAGAAGGGGGAAATGTAGGGAAAATAAAGAATGCGCTCGAACGGGCCCTACCCCGCTGCCTACGTACCTCATCGGGATAATGAGGATCAGAGTCGACGTAGTTCGCCTAACTAAGGCGGGAACTATTTTTGTGTTTTTTAGGATGACGTTGCCATAGCTCTAGCTCAGGTGTTACCGGCTCTGACTTGAGGGTGTTTACCGTATCGCTGTTTGAACTGTCGAGACAAGTCGCATTCGTCCGCAAAGATTAGGATATGAGAAGAGAAGACACGATGTCTTTGTTGATTGTCTTTTATGAGAAGTGTTTTGGAGTTTGTTTGTGAACATTCTCATACTAAGACTTATCCATCGCGGCAATGACTTACACCTCGCCCCGAAATGGGACGCATATAAGAACTCCGCAACAAAGTCTCGAGTCGTACAAGAACATTCGGTTTTTATTAAGTGTCTTTTATATTTTGTTTGAAGATGAGAGAAGAAGACTCAAATCAGAAAAGGACAAAAACTAAAGGGGACTAAGACCAACCCTAAGTTATTTATTATGTACAAAAGGGAGATCCTAATGCTTAGTGAGGTTTTTCTATTCCTAAGGAAAAAAAGGAAGAGAAAGAAGAAATAGGATGCAACTTACTTCCTAAGGAAGGTAAGTTGGTCCTAACAAAGGGGAATCTTACCAATCACAAATATGGAAGGAAAAAAGGAATTGAATGCATAAAGAAAATGTATAAAAAATAAAGGATAGAGTGAAGGAAACTTACCTCAATCTTCCCCTCTACAAACAGATATTAATGTTGCATTTTATTAAAAATAATAAGCAAACACACCCTAATTAAATCCTAAGGACACTTGGACCTAAACTAGACTCAATCTTAGGTTTAAGGGTGCCTACACTATGCTAAACTAAAATTCAGCAACTATTTACAACACTCAAACACACAATCAGCTATGAAAATAATGCATAATACAAACAACATACTACAGCTATCATGCAACATGAAAAAGTAGGTGTAAAAGGTCAAATGCAGCATGCAAACAAACAAATAGCATACATTCTACAACACCTATATGCAAAAACAGCTATGAAATGCAAAATCCAGAATTGATTATTTTCATATTTTTATGCACAAACTCAATGAATAATGCACTAAATTTATCACGAACATACATTTGAACATGGATCATCATATATAAATGCAAGATCATGAACATTTTTGAAGGATTATGCAAGAATGTATCACATGGTTGATTATGCAACACGTAATGCAAAAGTATGACACATGAACTTGCATATGAACATGATGATTATTGATTATGAACATGCAACATGATAGATCAACAATAATGCCAAACTCAATGCAAAATTCAGAATTGAAATGATGTGGATGATGTGATCAACATGAACAAATATGCAACCAAATGCACATACCTATGATCATTCAAAATACAACATATCTTGATACAATGAAATGCCAAATGAGTTGATGTAATGAAAAAGATGTAAACAGAATGCAACATGATTATTACATGCCAAATGATGCATGAACATGGCAACAACATGCAAGAAAACAAGATATGCCCAAATAAACACTAAAACGCATAACACGCAACATGAACAGAATCGTGTCGAAACGACTCGAAATGGGGGAATGAGCTACTGGAAATGGACCCAAAAATTCCCTAAAATCACTACCTAAACATGTATGAATTAGAGGCACTAGGAAGCAATATTGAGCAATCAAATAAGCTGAAAATCCAAAAATCAACAGCGTTAAACGGTTAACCATGTGCGTTAACCGGTTAACGGACCTAAAACAACAGCAATTTGTGGCAAAATGCACGCATTAACCGGTTAACCAAATGCGTTAACCGGTTAACGCTAAACAGAATTGAAAAAAAGCTTTGAAAATAAGTGCTTTTGGCCACAAACTTACTTCTAATGATCCCTAACATACCTAGAAACATGCTAACACTAATTTCTACTTAATTAGGGCTTATTTACACATGCTACCACCTATAACTATCAACACTTTAAATTCTAAATCAACAAAAATCACAAAAATGCAAGCAATACATAATCGAAACGGAATCGAATATAAGCAAAGCGAAAAAGCAATTAAAGAATGTCGAAACAGCGAGATGAAGAGAATAACTTAAAGAAGAAGTGATTAAGATTACCAACCTACGAAGCGGAGAAGTGCTTCGGTAATTATTGCAAGAATCGGAGCTTGATCGAAGAGAAAACCGAATAAACCGAGAAACCGCAAAATAAATGCGTTCTTGACGTTTGAACCTTCGTGCACTTCCGATAAGCCGAAATCTTCAACAAAATCACTAGCTTCTTCTTCTACAATCCACAATTAATGGAGGTTGGAGGCTTAAGCTTCAAGATCTTCAAGTTTCAATGTGAAACTTGAAGAGCTTATTCAAAAATCTTTGGTGAAAGGAGGGAAAATGAAGGAAAAGTGAGAGAGAAAAAGTGATTGTGAAAGAGTGAAAAATTTGGAATTGTGGGAACCCTTTGCATTGAAGTGATCAATGGTTATATAAAGGCTAGGCTTGGAGCTAGGTTTGGAATGGAATTTGGTTTGGGGCCCAAAAATTAGGCTTGGGATCCAAAATTAGGTTTGGTAGTTAGTTAGGGTTAGGGTTGGAAAAGGGAATATTCCTTGGAATATTCCTTGGAATACTCTAGAAGATGGTAGAACATGATGGAAGCTTCCAAGGGAAATGGAGTAGAATTGAAGTGGAAAAATAAGAGGGAAAGAATGAAAGGAAGTGTGGAAAGAAAGTGGAAGGAAAAGGGGAGGAAAAGGGAGGGAAAGGTGATTTTTTCCCTTTTTGGTTGGTTAGTTTGGAAGTGGTTTGGATTATTTTTGGTATATTATTTTTCTCTTGAACTCCAAAGTTTGGCAAGCCTCGATCGACCACACACCTCATGAGTATGCAAAGGATGATGATTTATTATTTATTTTTTCAAATGCGATGTGATGATATGTGGAATGATGCAAGAATGAAGCGTAAATCGCTCGAGGTTGATGATAAATAAGAGGGCAAATTTTGGGGTGTTACAGTATGGAGATATAAAGAATGTGTTTAATAGGGCTTTATAAAAAAACTTGTCACTCATTCGGGGATATTTTTTCTTCAAAAGTATTTTATGAATAACTACATCTCAAGCCATTGCCTTAACATTTAGACCTTGAATACTGAAGGTGTGAGATAAACACAAGAAATGGGGGGTTTGAATTGAGGTTTTCACTCTTGACCTCTTTTCGAACTCTTAACATTCCTGCATTAAGTGAATCGTTGAGTTACATTGCGGAAGCATAAACATAAAGTAAAGCAAATGCAAGAGTAAAGAACACATGAGATATCCTGCTTCACTTGAGAAACTCTCAAGCAAATGCAAGGTGATTTTCTTTCATCAAGGACTTAATCCACTATAACCAAAACATTGATTACAACTGCGCGACAACCTGCTATAACTAACTGCACAATAACCATTGTGACTTCCCTGTGCAACCTACAACCGTGACTAACTAAACAAAAACTGTCGTGACTTCCTTGCGTGGCCTATAGTCGTGACTAACTTCACAATAATTGTCATGACTTATTTGTGTGGCTTATAGTCGTGACTGATTGTGAATCAACATGTGACTTAATGCACCAGAACACATAGTTCTGTGTAGCTCCAGAACATCAGCCTCTAAGCAATCACCAGAACACCAAATTTTGAGAAAGCCTCAGACCACTAACTTATGAGCCTCCTAAAGTTCTTACCAACATGGTCCTTTAGGGAAAGTGGGTAATGTTTATGTTGTGTTTACTTCTTTACATAAGTACATCAAAAGAATCTAATACACACTAAGATAATACATTGTATTGTAGCACAAATGTGTGGTCTTCATCTTCCAGTTGCTCTTCATGGACAACAACCTTGAGTACTTAAATTGTTGATGTCTTATTCTTCAAAATCTTCTGAAAGCTTTGTTGATCTTTGAAGAGCACAGAAAAGGACTTCTTCATCTTGATTCACTTTTAAGAACATTTCAGACAACAATCCTTGTTCTTCTTCAATCTAATGATCACTTTGGTTTACAACATTCATGTTGTGGATTTTTAATTGGAGCTTCCATGATCATCTTCTTATCTTCTGTAGCTTTAAAAGCTTCTTGCAGTATATGAAGTTAAACACGTTGGGAATCAGAGATTTTTGCATCAATAGATTGTTGTCAAAGAGTTATCAGCTTGTGAGTTGCATATTCAATCAAACTCTTCATCGTTTGTTCCATTGTCATCTTGTTAATCATTAACCTTATGTAATTATGTGAGAACATCAACACCATGGTTCAGAGACCATCTTGACAATTTGTTTGTATGTATCTTTGAACCTTTATGGTTATATCAATTAACACCAACACATAAACTAATGGTTTTTTACCAGCAACAACTTAGTCATATTTTTCGTCTGCTCTTTTGTTGTGGCATTAAATAACAACCTTATCACACCCAGATGTGATATTTTCCTTATATAGACAATAAAAGTAGAATTGTTACAACACAGGTAGATATCGAGGAAGGTCGTTACACAAGGATGAAAATAGTACTGCCACATATTGTCCTTTTCCATAATTTAAGGTTAGTGGAGAGGTAGTGGGATAAAGCTTTTTTTGTACTATATATTATCCTTGCTAACGATCATGTCGTCATTTGAAATTCAGAGGCTTCTGATAATAGATGATTGAAGCATAAATAGAGATGTGAGGTGGGTTTTTAGAGTATCAAGTCTTCGGTCTTCATAACTTGTTCACATAGAATCACGTCTTAAGAACTTCAACACTTGTCTTTGAAACCCTTGGTCTTTAGAACTTCAAGTCTTCAGAATCTTAAAAACCTTAATCTTCAGAACCCTTAAGTCTCCAGAGTCTTTCTGCACTTGGTCTTCAGAACCTTCAGTAATCAGAATTTCAACTCATCTGAGTCTTTAACATTAAGTTCTCAGAAGAATAACACATCAGAAGCTTCGCTAGCTTCAGATTCAGAATCCTTCTCAAAACAGAATCCACAAGAGCATTGCAACAGTAACATCAGGCATCCTTGGATATTTCTTATTGTCATAAGATACAAAAGCATACTTGCTTCTTTAGTATCCTTGCGACTTGTGTTATACATAGTAACTCAGATATGATCTTTGTAAACATTTTGATTATGTTTGTTTGATCTGATATCTTCAATAATCATGATCTGCAGAGTAACAAACATTAGAACATAAAATAGTTATATCACAAATACTTCATTGTTATCATTAAAACAAAGAATTGAAATTCAAAGACAACCCGTTTTCTTACAATATCCCTTTTTTTATGATGACAAAACCATGTATTTTGATAGAACATTTTATACAGGCTAATCACCGGGTAGTAACCAATCATAACATATTCAGAGTTTCGAGCAACAACTCCCCCTGAATGTGTTAACCCCAAAATTTCATTTATGCTTGTTCGGAGTCTCCCCTTGAACCAAAGACTCATAAAATAAAAATTTTGAGTTGTTAGAACATAGAATAGAGAAGGATTACTTCCCTATCTAACTCATCAGAGTCAAACTAGGACATAAGCCTTCATCTCATAACCTTGTTTCTATCAGAACTCGATGGTTGATCAAAGCTTGATTCTTGATCTGAATGAAATAATTTAGTGATCAATCAAAGCTTGATTCTGAGTCTGATACTAGTATGATATTCATGCCTGGTATAATAGAACTTCTTCTTGGATCTTCTTATCCAGATTTTCAGACAGTCTTCGACTTTTGATTTTCTCAAATCTTTTGAAAGAATACTTGGTTGTAGACTTTGTCTCGATTTATTTCAGTAAGACTTCTACTTTAGATTCTTATGTTTTGAATATCATATTCTCAGATAATTTATATATTCTGAACATTATGATACCAAAATCATGATAACTTTGACTTTCAGAAAGTTCTCAACTTCTAAACAGTATTGGGTCTATCTGATTTTGAACATATGTTCACGAAGTGCAAAACATCGATTATATGAACAAACAGTTGTAAGAACTTTACAGAGTTCTTCTTTTAATCTGTCTTAGAATTCCTAGTGAACTTTTTCAAGTTCCTCGGTTAAACATTAAACAATAAAACGTTAGGAGAAAATGCATTTTATATCATTGAGTATATTGTTTGAGTTTTGCATTCTTTTTAGGCTTTATCAAAATCATATTCTAATTCTCCCCTTTTTTGACATCATCAAAAAGTTGGAACATTTAAGCAAGTTAAAACATATATGATAATGATTCATGTCAAAATATAATTCATTCAATTTCATACAAAACATAGAGTAACATAAAGAACCCAAGAAAAATAAGAATCAAAGCATAAATAGCACAAATAAAATCCTAGGGGTTTATCCTAAGAGTGCCTATGGGTTTTGGGAAGGAGGGACCTTTATAAGAAGCTCAATCCTGCCATTCTTGAGTTCAACAATGGCTTCATCCTGTTTGTCCATTCTTGTTTAAACAACATCTTGTCTCTTGATAATAGTTTCTAGAAATTCCATTATTGGTCCAGAAAAGGAATTCTCAAGAGTGTTGATGACATCTTTCTTTGCTTTCAAAGTTGTTTCTTTCTCAGCAGCCTCTTGATGAATCTTCATTCTGCCTTTAGCTCGTTGAACCTCTTTTTCTTTGAACTCATCAAACAGATCCAGAGCCTTCAGATATTCTGTGTACATCCAATTATTAAACCTGTCCAAGATGACTTTTAGAACTTGAGGATCAATGCTCGAGCTGGATTACTTGGAAATATTCTAAAACCCTTCAATTACATTTTCCTTGAATGCAATAACCATTTCTTCAAAGGTCAACATAGGTTGATCAGAGTTGTCTAGAGAAGAATCTGTGAATGATTGAGATTCTAATGAAAATGATCGTTCAGATGAACTATCTGGCCTTGCCGATTTAGTCTCTAATGATGTTGATTTTGTAACTACTGGAGATAGATAAATGATGGGAGAATTCTGAGATTGAGTGTGAATGGGTGTGATGGTCATGGTAGTAGAGAATATTGGGGATGAACTAGGAAGCGATGAAACAATACTTTTGTTGTCAAAGGTAGCAAGAATCAATTCAAAGGTCTTTATTGAGGTCTCGGAATGAGACTCCATATAGATGTCTGAGTGATTTCCCTCTCCCTTGTGTCTCTTTGCAGATTGTTTCTGAGTAACAGTTCTAATGGAGAGTTCTTTGTTCTTCAACAAATTAGGAGTTATTTTTGCAATAAGTTTAAAGTTGAAATCAGTCATGTCTTATCCATCATTTTCACACAATTCATGATGAAAATCATTTGTTCTTCCTTTATAAACAGAGGATACTCATCTACATGAGTTCTCTGTACCTTCTAGGTTTCAAAATTTGTAGATCTTTACTTAGTCAGAATTTTACTGATAATCTTCAGTCTGAGGAAATTTTTTCCATCCAAAGGTGATCCTGTGAAAATTCTCAAATTTTCTTGATTCAGATTTTCAATCAGCTTACTTTCTATCAAAATATATGATATAAGTATTCCCATAGGAATATAGTTTTTAGAATGCCCACTAAATTCTCTAGTTTCTATTACTATATCTCTGAGATACTTGAATAGAATAGAAAGAAGTCAAACTTTCATATTCATCAGAATGTAGTACAACATGAACTTCTGATTAATGTTGATGGAATATGAGGAGTTTTGAATGGGTCTATTGTAGATAGTTCCCAAAAGGATTTTGTGTCATACTTTCAGATTTCCAGATAAATTCTGAGATTTGTATTTACTCTTCCCTGATGGAGGTTTGGTAAAAATAGCAGGACAAATAATGTATTTTAGAATGTTCACCCTCTTCATTTTGTACAACCGCTTACCTCTAGTAATCTCTATTCCTAGTAAGATTGAAATGGATTTCTCCAAAATAACAATCTTCTTTCCCAGTACATGTGATACAATGACATATTCATTCGCATTATCATGTGTCCAGAATTCTTCATCAAGAGTTGGGTAAACATGACCATGTAGATGATCAAAATATCTTCCCCAGCCTTGAGCGCTTAGTTGCACTATTAAATCAACACCGTTGTCACGAAGGTTTACAAAATCTATTAATGACTCATAGTAAACCTTAAACCCGGAAGGTGGAGTTTTTAGATCGATTTGATCAGGACGCTCCAAGATCGGTGGTTCGATTGATTTCACTGGAAGAGTTTCAGTATCAATGGATGTAGACATCATTTGAGATGATGTAACTTTTTCTACATGTTCAAATTGTTGAGAGAACTCGAAGACTTCTTGTTTCATAGCATCCATTTGAAAAAGGAGTTGAGAACTCAATATTTTTAGGGTTTTGGGTTTTCTAAGAACCAAAATGTGGAGGTGAAGTAGCGTAGTGTGTGAAGTGAAGGAATGTGTATATATGAATAAAAAATAATCACCACCAATTTAGATTACTCCCAGTAAATGGAATACACAAATAGGAAAACACAATAATTTAGTTCTATTATCAAAACTAACAACTACGCGTAATGTGTTTTTTTCCTAACCACACATGCTTAGTGAGTGGGATAGCTGTCAGAATCACGTTCACACGATCTCAGATGAAATGACCAGATTAAATGTTGTGACTGTTCATTACTCAGAAGATAAATCAAAATATTTTTTCTTGAATAAGAACCATTTCAAATCATGACACTTTCACTTATCTGAAAGTTCTGAGTCAGACATTTCACAACACTTGGCAATCATATTCTTAATAAAAACAACTTTTAACCGGTAGAAGTATCTTTATCAGAAGAAAAAAATTAAAATGCATCAAAGATAAAAATAAAACATTACCTTTGCATTTCAGAACATCTTCATGCTGGTTCTGAAAAACTCTTATTCTGACTTCTTCTTTCTTCCAAATCTTCTTTCTTTCTTCTTCAGAATGACACCTTAGAGGTTCAGATGAGATAGGTTTTGAGATCTCATATTTCTTCAGAACATCCTCTGATTCTTCTTATGGGCATCTGATCATCTATAGTCATTACGTCAAGGAATAATAATTCAGACTATTTGTCCTTCTGATTATGATTTATGACATTCGTTTTGCAGAATTCATTCTGAAGTTCTTATGAATCAAAATCATAAGTTAATAATATTTCTTTTCTACTCAAGAAAAATTATAATGAACTTCACATGAGAAAGTCATGGGTGAACTAATCCATTTCTTGAAAACACAAATTTTCCATTATTTTAATCACCAATTCAACAACACAACACATAACAAACACACATACATCATATACAACGTAAAATACACCACAATTCATCCATATTCCTCAATTTTATTCACCAAATCCTAGGGTTTCTATAAAAAAAACCCAATTCTTCCCATTTACTAAACTTTACATCAAAATACATTGAAAAGCGATACTCCTCATACCTTAGAGTGAATCTTTTCCACGGTCTTCATCAAAAATCTCTGGAAACCTCTTCAACCTTCGTTCCTCTTCTTCGTTCTTCATACCTCTTCTTTCTTCTTCTCCTAAAAACGATCGTAAATTGATCGTATCCCAAACCCTCAACTTTTGTCAAAATTACCCCTAGGACCCTAAATACTCTTTTCCAACTTTACCCTCAACTTAGTCTCCATAATTTACCATCATATCCCCAAGACTTCTAATTCTTTTATTTTAATTAAATAATAATAATTTGAATAATCTAAAATAATTATCCTTAATATTACTATTTACTAAAATAATTTCAAATAATCTCATCATCAACATAACAACGATCGTCAAACACCAAATAATCGACAACAACAAGCTACACAATTAAATCACGAAATCGCGGTGTTACATTCTCATACCAAGTCTCGTAAATTTGGAACAAAACATTCTTGTAGTACCATTCATTCTTTTGTTTAATTAAAATAATAGTGCACTTTTTACAGTATGAGGACAAAATTCAGTACGATCAACACTCATCTCAGATTGAGAAGACATAATTCCAGTTTATCCAAAATTATATGCACATAAGAAGGGAAGTAAACAAGTTTTCTCTTTGTTCTCTCGATGTACATAATCAAATGGACAATATTTATTTCCTAATTATGCTCTTTATTCAACAACCAACACATCAACAAAAGCTCTAAACCATCCGTCCCAACAATTTGTTGGTTTTTCATGAGCATAATTTTTGCAACAACCCAATAAATCATATAAGAATCCATACTCAATTGACTAACATGGAAATGATAAAGGTCCAACTTATCCTTATACAATTCCTTTGAAATAATTATGAAAAAAGGGCTTCTCTTATAGTTAGAATCATTTCAATTATGATCAATCTCATAGCTAGAGTTTTCCATTCATAATATTTCCATAAAGTTGGCAATAGCAAGATGGAAAGTTCTATTTTTAAAGCAACAAACTAAACTAAGTCCAATAGAATCAACATATACACAATATAAACAAGCTTTAACATGGTCGATATTAAAGCATTAAACCCATGTTTTTCTAATTGATGGCATTCAGATAAATAAAAAACTGTAAAACATGTTGAACAAGCGATTCTAAACACAAAAAGGGAAGTGAATTGTGTTATTATATTTAAAAATAAAGAGATCAAAGAAGCAAAAAATGTAAACACAAAATTATAAAGAAAAGTAAATAACAGAAATGAGAGAGAGAGAGAGAGAGAGAGAGAGAGAGAGAGAGAGAGAGAGAGAGAGAGAGAGAGAGAGAGAGAGAGAGAGAGAGAGAGAGAGAGAGAGAGAGAGAGAGAGAGAGAGAGAGAGAGAGAGAGGTTCAACCGATATCTTGTCATACTCCTCTCCTCAAGAAATTTGTTTTCCATGAAATAATATCTTTGAGCTTATAACATGTTATACCGAAGAACCTTCTTAAAATCGATTGAGAGATTTTAATAGATTGATCTCTCAAACCAAAATGGAGCTTCTAATAAGCTAAGCTCATGAATCAAGAACGATATCTTACCCTACTTATCTCGAAAACCAAACAGAGGTTTTACCAAGATAACTTCAACAACCAAATAATAGTAACACTTCAAGAGAACCATAGTCATGATAAAATATCTAGACACCAATACAATTAAAAATATCATAAGTGTATTTTACTTACAATGACACTAAGATAATTTTATGTGAAAGAAAATGAGAGAGAGAGAGAGAGAGAGATGGGTTAGAATGATAAAATGATATTTATAATCCAAATTATGTTATGAATAAAAGTGAGAAGGCTCCTTCCTTATATAAGAGAAAATATTGTTCAAAAATGAAAATGATCCATGGATTTTCTAATGCTCATATCTGACTATGCCATGATAATAATCAATTATGTAGTGTAAATATGGAAAGTTTTCAAATTATGAAGTCACTAATCGATTATAAGCCTTAATAATTGATTATGAGGTATTACAAAGAAGATAATCGACTAACCCTAATTTCTAATCGATTATTCAATGATATTTCACTCATAAGGGGTTATTTGAGTTTGTAACCAATTAGCTTTTTGCATAAAACATTCTGCAGTGATTTATCTAAATTAAAGGGCCCTAAAAAACTTTTGGTGATCGTGTGAGAGTTGCCTTTGTAACTTACGAGTTACTCTAACACTTTTACAATATTTTGGTCACTGAGGTAGTGAAATAAGTGCATGACTGACCAAGCGAACTTTCACACTTCCTCTTTTTCACAAATTTAAAGCTTTAGGTTCCTTCCTACATTATCTTTGACTTTAGCACTTCATTGGATCCTTGAATCTTCTCCATGATAAGGTTGAATATAACTGTAGGATGAGCATAATCATCATAGGCATATTGAAAGATATCTATAGGGACCAACATGATCAAGCAACAAGATTCCATCGAACATTAGAGTCATCATTAAATCCACCATGATTAACATATGATCAACACAGCAATCGCAACCCTGAAATCACACAGATCTATGTTCTCCCCCTTTTGATGATGTTAACACATATCTCAGGGAGGTGGACAAAATTAGAAAAACAAGGTGATCGATTGGAGTAGTTAAACTCTATCTGAAAAATATAGAGAAAATACTCTAATTCCTCTTAGAATATACTTCTCCCCATTTGGCATTATAAAAAATGAAGAAAACAACAAAAACAAAGCAAACAAATAAATCATGTATACCACATAGAGAAAGGGAAGAATAATAAGAATAAAGAGAAGAGACACTTAGCAAATATTAATCCACACATGATATTCATTTGAAACATAAAGTAAATAAGTTGTTCAATTAATATAACAAAGTAGATCGGATATACCTCACGTATGTATAAATAACACTGACGCCTAATTCTTCATGACGAAAAACTTGCTCAAATTCATCATTACCAATTGATTGTTCATATTCAAAGCCATAAATACCTTCCTCCATAGGTATAAGACGAATACCTTCGTTCGGAATATCTGTCAATTCTAGAAATGTCTGAAGGCACGACCTATACTTGGAGGTAGTTTTTTTTTCTAGCCATGATCTTCTTACAACAACCTTTTTTTTTGTGTGGAACATTGCTAATCTCTTTACCATGAAGCTATATATCATATAATTAGTTAGATGAAGTATAAGATCACAAATTTAACATTTTCCATGCATAAATATCATATAATTGTGATGTACCTCTTTTTTTTTAAACAACGGACTCGGTATGCTGCGGAATCCCCTTATGTTTTGCTTTGGATCTTGTTGGAGTCTGATTAACGAATTCCACAACCCCATTCTCGTACTCTTTGGAAAATCGATCGACAAACATCCATTTTTTTATCCATGGTTTTCCTATTTATTAAGGTAAAGTAAATAAAATACCATATGAAGATTTGAGTGCAAGAATAAAATTCCTTTCTCGTAGTAGCACTTGGTTCAAAACAAATTCTCCCCAAACAAAAATCTGAAGAAAAAAAATAATCACAATTGAAAGCAATCAATATCAACTTCAAAACAACATCAGCTACCAATAATTAAAATTGTTTAACTAATAGATATTTATAATTAATCATAATGCTAACTACAACAATTAACCATCAAGTTCTACATTTCACTAACTATCTAATCCAAACTAACTAATTTCTATAATGCACATGAAAATGAGTCGGGCATAAGACTACTCCATTTTTTTCTTAAATCATAAACCCCTCAATATTAAGTTGTGCAGACTCTCATATAAGTTACTATACCAAAATCGAATTCCAACAGAGAAATATGATATCATTAAGTGATAACAACTCAAATAAATATAAATAATTTTCAAATCATTTCACAATCTTATTGACCTGTAATCCTACATACTATGGTTTAACAACATTCAACAAACAACTAAAGCAACATGTTATTACTATATACCTATACTCCAAGCTAAATATCAGTTAGTTAAATAGTTTGAAAACTAACATCACAAAGATGCTACAATGTTAAGAAAACCATTTGTGACTACTATACTCAACTTCACCAAGATTTGAAAACTAATCTTTGAAAACTAACATCACAAAAATTAAGAAAACCAACATCTTATAGACCCATAACACATTTTTACACACCAGATGCTACAATGTACACACCAACATTAAGAAAACCAATCTTTGAAAACTAATCTTTGAAAACCAATATCTTATTGACCCATAATACATTTGTACACACCAGATGCTACAATGCTACAAGTTTTGAAAACTAATCTTTGAAAACTAACATCACAAAGATTAAGAAAACCAACATCTTAACTGAAATATGGAAACCTAAGGGAAACAGAGATTGCAGTGCTTGCCCTAACGAAAAAAGAAGAATCTTACCGAAACCGAGACGGTGAGTACGATAAGTATGGTGGAGGAAGGACGACGACAAGTTGTAACCGAGACGGTGGAGGACGGTGGACGATGGTGGCGATAGCTGGTTCGTTATGTCGTTCGAAGGTCATTCGCAGCCGTAGTCGCAAAGAGGGAAATAAAAGATATGAAAAAAGAATACTGACTATTCTAATATTTTAATTTAATTAGACCTTAGACAACACTTTTGAGAAAAGCGCTGACTAATGTCAACCTTAGACAGCGCTTTTGAGATTTTTTTTATAAAATTTATAAGACCTTAGACAACGTTTTTGAGAAAAGTGTTGCCTAATATATTCCTTTAAAAGCGCTTTCAGAAAGCGCTGACTAATATTTACCTTAGACAACGCTTTTCCAAAAACGATGTCTAAGGTAAACTCTATATGCTTTACTCGATGACGACTATCCTAGAAAGATACCTTCATCAGAATTTACATCAAATTTATCAGGGTTGTTCTTTTCATTGTTTAAAATAAATACATGCAACCGAAAACGTGAAAATATGAAATATTATGAATACAAAATAAGAATCCATGACTGAACCTTAAATTTGTCACTAAAAACTATTAAAAATTATAAATATTAAAAAAAAAATTCAATTTACAAATAATTATTTTCAACATTATAACATTCATTTTTTTAATATAATAAAATCCAAAAATTAATTTCAAAAAAACACAATTACATTGATTAATATTTTCTTTACATTAAACCTTGATTTCCATTCAACAAAATGAACACAAAGATCAACTCCTCTATCACATACCACCCTATTTTTCTTCTTGTTTTCTTATTTATTCTCTCTTTGGTTCCTCCTAATGTATCATAAGCTTGGCCATTTGTTTAGCCCTTTACAAAGCAAAGATGGCATCATTGGAGAGGCAAATGATGTTTCCAGGACATTGAAGAGAGATGGTCCATGACCTAGAGAAGGACACAGGATTAAAAGGCTTCAAATTATTGAAAGGATGAAGGATTTTAGCCCTAGTTCTGAGGTGTTGGACACAAATACAAAACCAACAACAGCAACCATTCATACAAATACAGAACCAACAACAACAACCATTCATAAAGTTTCCATTCCTTTTGCTTCTCTTAGCATAACTCTAATGATAATGTTTTTTTTTTAAGACATAATGATAATGTTTTTTTGGTTACAAGACCATAATGATAAATGCTATGAATCATAACAAATAATATTAGAACATATGAAATTAATTATATATACAAATACTGAATTTTTGAGCAAAGTAATCCACATTTTTAAATTTATATAACAACTAATACACTTTCATACTTTATAATTATATCCAATATATTTAAATTAAAAAAATAAATTTACAAAAGAGATAGGCCAAATCAATCGTTGTGTCCTTCTAATTTAATAGGGGGAGCCACCCATTGAAAAATGTAAAATCTGTTGAAAATTCAGTGAAAATAAATGTCGGTTGGAAACTGAAATATTCCATCTGATCTTATATAAAAAAATATTTTTAAATTTATTATATAATTAATATTTTATTTATATATTATTCAAATAGAATAATCATTCAATGTATTTAAAAAATAATTTTTCTTATGAATAGAAATAGAGATAGAATAAGTTAAAAATTAAGAGGACGTGCCAATTTATTTGATTACTCTTTTGCAATTTTTTTTTTTATTTTTAAATTCAAGTATATTGGATATTAAGTTGTAAAGTGGATTAATTTTGGTATAAGTTTGGAAATCTGGGTTACTTTGATCAAAATTTCATGATTAGTCCTAAACATTTCATTTCCCTCTGTTTTGATTTTTTTAAATGATTTTTATAGTATAATAAAATTTTGTGTAAAAAAAATTTATAAAGAAATTTTTCATAAAAGTTTTAAATGAAATTTTGATTTGAATTGTTATTTTAAAATGTTATTTTAGATATTTCATCATTTTATTGAATTTTTTTTATATAAAAAATTTTAAAAATTCATTTAATTTTGAAGCTATTTCAAATAGATTTTTATAAATATCATTTTTGAGATACAATATTTTACAAAATTGTGATTTCGAATATCTTTTGATCTTTAATAATATATGTTTATGTTAAGGATATCAAAATTAATTTTTCAATTTAGAAAAAACAAATATAAAAAAACTTATAATATTTTTTAAAAACGATTTTGTAAAATCAATTTTTGAAAATACAAAGAAAATATCTATTTTTTTAAGGAAAATACTAACATGTGCCCTAAGGACACATATTAATAACCTATTTATAGAAATATTTTTTTAAAATATGTGTATTTAATTTTTTAAAACATTAAATATGATTTCATTGCATTTAATATTTACTAACTATAACGTGACCTTTTTTTTAAAGCTGCAACAAACAAGCATAGAATTTGAGATAGTGCATGGAACAATCTTTGGAAACTTAAATTCATTTTTGAGGGGCTTTGAAATGACATTTGGCCTTGTCAATTTGTCAAAAAGTAAGGTTTTTGAAATAAATTTGAATGACGAATTTGTGGTAGTGGCTTCAAACTTTTTATCATGTTTTATTGGTAGTATGCCTTTCAAATTCTTAGATGTTTATGTAGGAATCAATCCTAAAAGGAAGCAAGTTTGGACTATTTTAATGAACAAGCTGAGAAAAAGGTTATCCTCTTGGAAAGGTAGGAGAATGTCTATGGGAGGAAGAGTAGTTTTGCTAAACTCAGTCCTCTCAAATATTCTAATTTGTTTCTTTTCATTCTACAAATCCCCAAAGGCTATTGTGAAAGAAATCATTAAGATTAAAAAATATTCATCATAGAATGGTACAACTAATCACATGAGGATGAGTAGGATTAGTTGGAATACTAATTGTAGAAGTAAGGAAGAGGGTGACTTGGGGGTTAAACATTGTAGAACTTTCAGTTTGGAACTCCTTAGCAAATGGCTTTGGAGAATTTTGTCTGAACCAAATTCATTTTAGATGGAGATTTTATCCTTCCAGTATGATGATGTGAAATCAAAGATCCTTAGCCTATCTAGGGCTTCAATAGGAAAAAAGGATTTCATAATGTGGAAAGATTTATTGCAGACCATTCGAACCCGCGATTTGCAATTCAGTTCAAGCTTGATTTTCTAAAGTTTCCTACTAATAGGATAAAAAAAAATGAACAATACATACACAAGCTTGAATTGACAACCCAATTTGTCAAAAAAGAACCAATATCACCCTTGACCTTAATTAACAATGATTCCTGAGTGTGGAATTTGAAATTTCCGACTATATATTTCCCCACCAAAAAAACCTCCTTTAAAAAAAAAATATTATTTCTAGATATCCAAATAGCCCAACACACCACAATCCACACATAACACAAAAGGTTATCCTTAAAATTTACACCAACCAACTTACAAAAACTTTACTGGATGCAAATCTTTCCGCTCCCAAAAATAATAATTAAACATATTGAAAGTTTGTGCAGGGCCTTTGTATGGAAAGGTAGGGAAAATAGTAGTAGGAAACCTCTCTTCTCTTGGGATCATATGTGCGATCCTATGGCATCCAGTGGGAGAAATATTATCTCTTTGGTGGAATGAAACAAAGCCACAATAGGTAAAATATTCTGGAATATTTGTGAGAAGCAAGATAAGCTTTGAATCCAATGGATTCAAACTTACTATATGAAAAATAAGGATGTTACCGATTACTATCCAAGCTTACAATCCTCTAGGATTATGAAGACTATTTTCAAGTTAAGAGATAGTATGATTGATACTATTGCTTGGCGTGATTTCCATAACAATAGTAAATATATTACTCGGATGATGTATGAGGAATTGAGAGGTCCAAAAGTGAATGCTGATTGGAGAAAAATTTTACTTTGTAATCTTGCTCGGCCTAGAGCGAATATCATCCTTTGGATGGCTTGCCAAAATCGGTTACAAACTAAAGATCGACTGATTAAACATGGTATGAATATTGATGATAAATGTGTTTTTTGCGATGAGAAGGAAACCAATAATCATCTATTTTTTGAGTGTGCTAGCACTCAAAGGATTTGGCGACATATGTTGGATAGTATTGGTATCAAACATAGCCCTGCTTGTTGGAATGAAGAACTAAAGTGGATTATAGACCAAACCAAAGGCAAAGGTAATAGATGTAAACTGATAAAAATCTCCATATCCGAGGTGGTGTATCATATTTGGATGGTTCGAAATTGAGTAATTTTCCAAGATGGCAACAAGAATGAACTTAACAATAATATTGTGAAGGAGTGCATCATTAGTTGTAGTATGTTGGATAAAAAATTAGCGGGTTATTGTAATAGAATAGGTAGTAATCCGTTTGTGGATTAAACTTTTGTCTCGTGGTTGCCTGGATCTTCGGATCGGCGTGCATTTCTGATTTTTTGGTTTTTAATATAATCTTATTTATTCCAAAAAAAAGAAAAAACAAGCTAAATGATTTTCTAAAGATGTTTGGTCTACTACCCCGTCTAACCCTAACCAGTCTAAAATTAATCTCCATACTTTACTTGTTGTTGAACATGTTGTGAACATATGAAACACACTTTCATCTGCTGCAAAACAAATTGGACAGACCAAGTTATGAATTCAACTAATAATTTCACACTTAGCCAATTCAAAATGAGCTGAAATTCTTTCTAACATCAAGCGCCAACCAAAAACCAAAATGTTAGTAGGGGCCTTTAAATTCTACAAAACTTTCAAATGCTACAACCTTCTCTTGTCGACACTAGAACTGAATTTGAGCAGAAAGCACAACCTTTCATAACTGCTATGCATTGTAAAATCGGACTTACAACGCCACCAGACAAATCGTCGTTTAAAGACTAGTTAGGTTGAACCAAAAACAACAACTCTAACAAATCACCCAACTGAGATAATTCACAAATAAATGGATCATCCTTCAATAACAAGATGTGATAGACCCAAGAATTACCCACTCAGTAACAATTCCAAAATTCAATATCCTTACCATTACCTGTCAGACCCTAATTTTTTACCGTAAGATTTTTCGCATCTCATCTGCATTTCGCATACAAACAAGATCACGCACTGTCCGTGTATCCATTTTCAGGTGCAGGTCTTTGCCTCGCAGAGGATCATTGTTGTCTTTAATTGTTTTATTTGATTGTGTTCACTAACCATTAATCAAAATCCAAAAATATTTTGTTTCCTTTTGCTATTTTTTTTCCAGGAAGAAGAACCATATAAAAATGCCAAAAAATAGCAGTCTTGCAGCTCGAGTAAATTTCACAAAAAGTCGAAGACGATCCGCAAATAATTCAAAATTATCAGATCAAGGATTTCCCAAGTTAATTGATTCATTCAAAGGATCTCCAAGGTTCCCGTGATTATTTCTTCGACGTACACAAGAATCGGGCCGAAACAACCAAGCAGCTATTTTTGAACAAAAAATCAAAATTCAACTTGGTTAACCGGTTAACCAGTGCGAAATTTGAATTTTTTTATTCAAATTCAGCACCCTTAGATCATTGATTTTATTGGAATATTCTAGATCCATTGGTTTCTGATTTCTCTACATCATTTTGATCATTTCCTACCAAAAACCCTCACTAATCACCACTCTTTTCCATTTCCCACCAAATTTTCAATTACCAAACCTAAATTCAAATTACCAAAGCAAGCTCCATTCCACCAAATTTCCATACCTAAGGCCTTTAAATAGGACTTCAATTTCATTCATTCCACAAGCTTTTGATAGCCACAAAACCTCTTGCAAAATTACTCCCCAACACCAAAATTCTCCAAAGCTCATCTTTCTTTCTTTTGAAGTTATCAAGAATTCACATTGAATTCTTGATTAACTTGAGCTAGACCTTCATCCTTTCATTCTTTTGCTCATAAATTTCAGTAGATCTAAGCTTGTGTTGGTTCAATTTGAAGAAAAGCTTTTGGTAATTCATCGTCCTCCATAAACCCATATTCACCATCAACATTCAAGATGTAGATATTTGGTGCTCTTATTTCTAGATCCTTTGGATCTTTATTTGTTGTTTGATTGCAGGGATTCCACTGTATTTTGGTTTTAAAATTCGTGCAAATTCAGATCATGATCATCCAATGTTTGAGAAAAGGTTTCAAAATGGATCATGCTGAATTTTCTGCATTTTTCAGCTTCTGGTACAGCGTTAACTGGTTAACCAGTTTAAAAACAACGCAGATTATTCAAAATCTGTTTGCGTGTCAGAATGGTGTTTTTGGCTTGTTTCAAGCCCCTTTTTGGTTCCTCTTTCTTCTTCTTCTTCCTCCCTTTTATTTTTACCTTGGGAAGAATTTTTGGGAGTAATTTCTCCTTAATTTCAATAGACTTTGGGTGTAGATTAGAGTAGTTAATGTTCATTAATTCAAAACTACCTTTAAGTGGATTATTCAATTCATTTAAGGTACTTTGCATTAGTGATACATTTTCATGCTTGAATCCACCAAGATGAGTGATTGAACTTAAGGATGGAAGAATACCATAAGTATGACTCAATTTGGTATTCATCTTTAGTTTTGTGCGGTATCGCATTCGGATAATGATTTATATATCGTTTATCTCGCATACATTAGCACTAATATTATGCACCTTAATTGGTGGTGGCCGGCCTCATTCGTAGGGTAATTATTCGTAAATTACTCGGCGATTGCTTAACATAGACCTAAATGTGTCCCGACTTCGGAATAAAAATCTAATTGGGTACTTACACTTTCGTGGACCGGGTCTCTTGTTGATCGCGCAATCCCAAAGTGGTTAATCATATTGCTTCAAGAATCGAGACTTGTGAATTTTTGATGCGTAGGTGCTTTGGGTCTCCCAATCGCCTTTCAAATTTCATTGAATTCGGTTCGATTTGCCTTGATTAATCGCTATAGTGTAAGATGCTAAGCGGATCCGGTTGCCTTCGATTTTGGTTACTTTCCTTTTTGGTTGTGGTTGATTAAGCTCACCATACCATTATTATGTAAATATTATTATACTATTACTATACTAACATTTTAATTTAATCTCTCGCACCTTATCCTCTTTATTTCAGTCTCTCGCTCCTTATCTCTCTTATTATGCTTCTATATCATTTATCATATTGTTTATGTTTATATTGTTGCTTGTGATTTTTCTTTTGTCCATTTGGACACAAAAACATCAATAAAGGATTAAACACCTAAAAGACTTGTGACTTTAATTTCGGACTATGGTTACTATCCTTAGCATTGGACTTGGAGTTTCGGACTTAGATTTTAGGATCTATCCCTTTGCTTGAGTTGTTATGGATTGAAGACATTGGCCTCGAATTAACTTCATTTGTCTTTGAAGATGGAATTCTGTTACCTTGAAGAAATATTCATAATATGGTTTGATCGTTCTTCCTTTAGCTTTTATTTTCAAGTTTTAGGATAGTCCCTTCATCTCCTCCCCATTCTTAAATTTTCAAAACTTCTCCCTATTTTTAAATCTTCTTTGTTTTTCAACTTCAAATGCTTTCGCAATCAAACCTTGACTTAGGTCAAGCGATTTTATCCTTTTCATTTTATTTTCTTAATAAACTTTAATCCATGTAAATATATCGAAATTCTTTTCTTACATACTTTAAAAAATCCAAAACTCACTCAATTGTTTTTTTTTTGTGCCTTTGTGCACTTGTCTTTTCATATGTTTAGATATGATTCATTCTTTCTAGCGGAATTATTCGCTAAAGAATGACGACTTATCTCTACATTTTAAAATCCATTCAACTCATTGTTTCTTTTCGAATTTTGTACCACGAACTACGGGGTTTTGATCTCGCATTGCACTTTGTGGGTACGTAGGCATGAGACGTTCGTCTCTTCAAACACAAAAATCTTAAAAAACATTCTTCTTCTCATCTCTTCAATCTTTTTTTAAGCAAACCATTTCAAGCCAAAAATGCAGTAAATATTTCAAAGGGTTCCCGTGGAGTACCACGGACAAGTCGGGTGCGTAAAACCTTCCCGATTTGTAACCTATCCCCTTACCCGTTCTCTGTTTGTTTCTTTTAGCTTTTGCTTTTAGATTCATTAGGTTTTGCTAGTTATTTTTCCTATTTCCTTTTTGGAAATAAATAAAAGCGCGGTGGCGACTCTGTGTACATTGAGTTAAGTTAATCAATAACTTACACTCATGATTTTACCGCTACAGAAAAGTGGCGACTCTGCTAGGGAGTCAATCTCTAAGTGGATTCGGCCTACTTTGATTTATTTGCTGCTTTAGTTTGACTTGTTTGTTACTTGGTTGTTTTGCTTTGGTTTTGGTGATTCTCTGTGAGATAGATCCTAACCCGGATCTGAGTGGAACTTATGATAGGACGGCAATATTCGAAGCGATACGCGATGGAGTAGTCCAAAGCGATATCAATTTGATAATCTCCACTCGGTTAGGCTCTCTTGGACTATCAATGTCATGACGAGTAATCGTACGTGGCATTATTTTCCGACCTTGAGCTGATCATACTGAGGACCGTAGAACCCTTAACCAATCCAAGCCAATTTAGGAACGTAGTGGGGAAACTATCTAGGTGTAAACCTAAGGTGGTTGTCACGCGATACTACACTCGGACGAGGTCTATTTTAAGAATATTGTCGGTTGGGGAGTAATCCAACGTACCGATGATATTCTAAAGATGGCTGTTAACTCCGGGAACCTCTGTTAGCACCCTTTTGGTTTTTTGCAGGTACAATGAAGGAAAACCTTAGTACTTACCTGTGTGGGTTGGTGTTCTGTTACCTTGACTCCATGCTCGTGATTCGAACCTTTGAACCTGTGTGCTTTGCGTGATCTTGTTTGTGGTTGTTGCATCTACATATTCATCATGATCGTCTTCACAACCATTTTTCAAGGAAAATAATTCCTATTATTGCAAATATTGGAAAGAATAAATATTCCTTTTTGTCAAGATTTTTCATGACCATATTCTCGATGTTGACCATGTTTGCAATAATCGAGTTGTTTTTCTGAAAATGGAAGTGAACATTGCATATCATTGCATCCTCGTATATTCTTGCGTTCATCCGAGTTGTGTGGGAACTCATCCCGGTCGTTTCTTTCTTCAGTTGTCTGTTGATCCGTCAAGCTGACTCCTCACCACAGATACGATACTAGAGCTGCTAACAGATTGAGAGCTATCAGATTGAGAATGGAACACCAAGAACAGTATAACATGGAAGTCCGAATGGAGATTGATGAGTTGAAGGTCGGTATGACCAGGCTCACTGAAATGATGCAAGTTCTGATTGCTCGAGGTGAACCACCTCAAAGAACTGTTATCTCTGAAGTTTTTACTGTTGTTGTTGATCCTCCTGTTGTTCAGCAACCGGTTTCTACGTGGCCAGAATATGGGTTACCTCCGGATTATGTGCCAGTTTCTGCTACTGCTCAAATAGGTGGTCCATCTGTTGTGCCAGTCTTTTCAGCACCGACTTTTGTCGAACCTCAACCTGTTGTGCACACTACTGCTCAGACTACTTATCAGAATTCTCCTTTCTTGTACCAAGCTGCTGGTCCACAAGCTGAAAGTCAGGGTGAACCTGGATATATGGATGAAGTTAGAGAGCAATGTTTGACTCTTGAGAAGAGGGTAAGAGGTCTAGAAGGAAAAGATGTCTTTGGTTCTACTGCAATAGACATGTGTTTGGTTTCTGACTTAATTTTGCCTGATAAGTTCAAGGTTCCTGTATTCGAGAAATACAATGGTCATACTTGTCCAAAGATTCATCTGCTGATGTATTGTCGCAAAATGGCTGCGCATGCTAAGGATGACAAGCTGCTTATTCACTGTTTTCAAGATAGTTTGAGTGGTGCTTCTATGAAGTGGTATGTTGGACTGGAGAAGAGTCATATCTGAAGCTGGAAAGATTTATCTGATACTTTTGTAAGACAGTACAAGTACAATTTGGACATGGCACCTGACCGTCGTCAACTTCAAAACATGTCACAGAAAGAGAAAGAATCGTTCAAAGAGTATGCTCAGCGTTGGAAAGAGCTAGCTGCTCAAGTGGAACCACCTTTGCTTGAGAAGGAATTAACTGGTTTGTTCATGGACACTTTTCAACCGTTCTTTTGGGAGAAAATGGTAGGAAGTGTTTCATCTGGTTTTTCTGATCTAGTCACTATTGGAGAAAGACTAGAGGAAGGTATCAAGAAAGGTAAGATTACCAATTCTGAGTCTCCTAATGCTGCAAGAAAGTCTTTTGGGAACTTTCACAAGAGAAAAGATGGTGATGCTTATGCTGTTTCAACTGAGAGGAGGCCTTATCGCCCACAACAACGATATGTCCAACCATATGTAGCTGTAATTGCTCCTGTTGTCAAAACTCAACCTGCTCAAACTCAAGCTCAAGTTCAAGCTCAACCAGCTCAAGCTCAAGTTCAAATTCGAGCTCAAGCTCAGGCTCCTCATCCTGCTACTGGACAAAATTAGTATCGCAATAGGCCAAACTTTGATCCTATACCGATGACTTACACTGAGTTGTTCCCTTCTTTGATTAAGAGTGGTTTAATTACTACTAGGCCTCCGCCTCCTGTTCCAAATCCTCTTCTGGTTGGTTATAGATCGGATCTTCGCTGTGAGTTTCATCAAGGTGGAGCTGGTCATGACCTGGAACATTGCTTTGCACTGAAGGCTAAAGTGCAAGAACTTATCAGGAACAACATCCTTTACTTTAATGACACTAATCCCAATGTTGTCAACAATCCTTTGCCGAAGCTTGGGAAGTGAATCTTCTAGAAGACTTCAATTGTCAATTTTTCTTCAAGGCCAGAATATCATACGGGACAGCTCATCCTTGTTGCTGATGGATCATTAGGCCATTGTTTCTTTATGCTTACAATTTTCTTCAATTGTATTGACTTGTTTGCTTTTAAACTTTGTTTGTACTTTCATGTTGATTTTAATGAAATGAGCATTGTTTTGTTTTGATTCAATTTCATTTATTATTTGCATCTTTATGCTTTACATTTCAAGTTCATTTATCTTTTCTCAAAGTTTTACAATGATTGGAGGGAGGATGATGAAAACGAGATACCCATAATTGTTGTTGGTATGCTTTCAATTGAAACTTGGCTGATGATATACAGACATTGTTTCAAATCCAAAACACTGGAGAAATAAGGAAGTTAATCCTTTGTTAACCCCTTTGAGCCTTGAAGTTGGAGTTTCTTTCTATTCGAAAAAACCCGCAATTTTAACCCGGGGATGGGTAGTTCTTAATTAATTCGAATGTGCATTCAATTACAAGAGAATCATGCAAGACACTTTTCAATAAAGGTTGAAATCTCAAGCTTTCCTTCATACACATCAAAGAAGTATTGAAGATGTTTCTCAATTCAAAAGCCAATGATGGTTCATCGTAATCATTAAGCCATGCAGTCATTATCTTTCAAAAAACAAAATTATATAAAAAAAATTATTGAAAAAGCAAAGCCCACTAAGTCAAAACCTATGAAGGAGACTTAGGCAAAAACTGGGGCATCCCGCCGGCTGTAAGTTCAAATGACGCAGTTCAGGCAAAAATTAGGGATAATAAGAGAAAGATTTATCAAGAGGTCATCAAAATCCTCAACAAAAATAAGATGAGTTGATCAAAGCCCTCATTAGAAATAACAAGAGAGAAAGAAATGACTGCTATCTCAAAATTCCTCGGGCTCGTGAACCATCTCCATCGGTGCAATCCCAAAATGTCTTGGAACTTGGATGCATTGGCCGAATTAATTGAATGTAGGACTGGAGTTCATCATGAAGTTGGGTTGGGTACAAATAAACTTTGAGCCTATATCCTTTGTTTCATAAACCGTGAACCAGACCACGTTACAACATTCAAAAGTCCTAATTGAATCCATGTTTCTTTTGAAAATCATACCACAACAAGGTTGCGTAAACTGACTCCCAAGTTCTTTACCAATCATTTGTTTCTTACTTTTGCTTTGACTTTCATGTTGTCTCAACCGCCGTGTTTTGACATTGTTTTCATTTAATTTATATCAATAAATTTCATTCCAAAAATGATTCTTGATTTCAAACTTTGCATTGAACTTTGCATTAAAATTACCAGGTTTGTACAAACACTTTTATTTGCAAATAAATTTTCCTCATCAAGGAATTTTCAAACAGTTGAGAAACTTGGTCAGTGATCTTATCAGGGGAAAGTTCTTCCTAGGTCCTGTGGTTCGAGAGTTGTTGATCAGTGCAAGTTATTCTCAGATATGGTTGGTCAGAAGATTCTCTGCAAGTGTCATACTGGGTTTGTTTTCTCAACATTCATTTCAAGAACTGAAGCCATGATCAGTTTATTCTTCTCAACAGTTACCTCAAAGATCTGATTATTTTCTCCAGCAGTAGTCAGGAACTGAATCCATTATCAGTTTATCTTTCATCAGTCATTGAACTTGGGGCAATTTTTCTTCAAGAATCCCCAAGCAGCTCTGCATGATTTCTCTCAAAAGATTTTCAACTTGATACAGTTTACTGGTGTGACAGAGATTTGTTTAAAGAGCAGTAGCATCTCTAATATTCGAGCAGAATGACAGTGATCTCTGTGTTGAGGAATCAGTCTTCCTTTCCTTTCCACTCCTCTAAGAGTCTAAACTGGTTGTCAGCATTTTCTCTCATATTATCTCCTTGGGTGTGTTATTCCCCAGTTTCGCTTATGTTTGCATATTTGAGTGTTTTAGTCCTCATTATGCATTTTCTCGGGTGTGTTATTCCCCATTTTTGTTTACCTTTGCATATTTGAGTGTTTTAGTCCTCATTATGCGCGTGCTTCGGTGGTTTGGTCCCCATTTTCGTAAATGTCTGCATACTGAGTGTTTTAGTCCTCATATGCATTTCTCGAAGTCTTGTTGTTTTCAACTTCTTACTTTTTGGTCAAAATCCAACTTACTTGGTATTTATGTTTGCTTCTCCAGAACTTTTTCTTCACCTACTTGTTGTTTCCCTCAAATATTACACCCTTTTATCCGATTGCCATTCTCGGATGTCCACAGTGAAGTCATCATTAATTTGATGTATTGTCCCGGACTTTTTCCATCTCATTCAGTTCTGTTCCTGAATGTTGTGATTCACATTTTATCTGATTGCTATTCTCGGATGTTGTGATCATTTCCCTTTTATCCGATTGCCATTCTCGGATGTCCACAGTGAAGTCATCATTGATTTGATGTACTGTCCCGGATTTTTTTTCCATCTCATTCAGTTCTGTTCCTGAATGTTGTGATTCACATTTTATCTGGTTGCTATTCTTGGATGTTGTGATCACTTTCCTTCCGATTGCCATTCTCGGATGTCCATAGTGAAGTCATCATTGATTTGATGTACTGTCCCGAACTTTTTTTTCCATCACATTCAGTTATGTTCCTGAATGTTGTGATTCACATTTTATCCTATTGTTATTCTTGGATGTTGTGATCGCTGTCCTTCAGATTGCCATTCTCGGATTTCCATGTTGGAGTCATCATTGAGTTGATGTACTTTCCCGAACTTTTCCCATTTCATTCAGTTCTGTTCCTGAATGTTGTGATTCACTTTTTATCTGATTGTCATTCTCAGATGTTGTGTTTACCTTTTTCCGATCCCTAGTAAAGTCAGTAATGTCATCCTTGGATGCTTCTGATGTGCTGTTTCGGGACTTTTCTCACTTCATTCAGTACCATTCTTGGATGTTGTGATCTTCTATGTCCAATTGCCATTCTTGGACATTTTCGTCTCATCTGAGCCATGTGTTGGTCTCTAGCATGTTGCTTTTCCCCGTTGGAGTCTTATGCTCTTTATCCTCAACGTTTATTCTTTTTCATGTGTCGTCTTATCCCTCACGGATTTCTCTGCATTTCACATATTTTCTCTGCATCTCATATAAATCTCATATGCTTTCATAACATTTTCTCACAACATTTCATGTGCTTTCATAATATTTTGCACCATTCTCATATTATTTCACATATCATTTCCATATCCTTTCGTATCGTTCATTTCATTTCATTCCGGTTTTTGGCATCTTAGGATCAAAAATTGGGTTTTTTGATATTTAAGTATCTTCCATCTTGTCGAAACGAAGATTTCGATCTTCATTATCTCTGGATTGAAGAAACTTAAATAGGGGCATCTGTCAGACCCTAATTTTTGACCCTAAGATTTTTCGCATCTCATCTGCATTTCCCATACAAACAAGATCACACACTGTCCGTGTATCCTTTTTCAGGTGCATGTCTTTGCCTCGCAGAGGATCACTGTTGTCTTTAATTGTTTTATTTGATTGTGTTCACTAACCATTAATCAAAATCCAAAAATATTTTGTTTCCTTTTGCTATTTTGTTTTTTAGGATGAATAACCATATAAAAATGCCAAAAAATAGCAGTCCTGCAGCTCGAGTAAATTTCACAAAAAGTCGAAGACGATCCGCAAATAATTCAAAATTATCAGATCAAGGATTTCCCAAGTTAATTGATTCATTCAAAGGATCTCCAAGGTTCCCGTGTTTATTTCTTCGACGTACACAAGAATCGGGCCGAAACAACCAAGCAGCTATTTTTGAACAAAAATTCAAAATTCAGCTTGGTTAGCCGGTTAACAAAATGGTTAACCGGTTAACCAGTGCGAAATTTGAATTTTTTATTCAAATTCAGCACCCTTAGATCATTGATTTAATTGGAATATTCTAGACCCATTGGTTTCTGATTTCTCTACATCATTTTGATCATTTCCTACCAAAAACCCTCACTAATCACCACTCTTTTCCATTTCCCACCAAATTTTCAATTACCAAACCTAAATTCAAATTACCAAAGCAAGCTCCATTCCACCAAATTTCCATACCTAAGGCCTTTAAATAGGACTTCAATTTCATTCATTCCACAAGCTTTTGATAGCCACAAAACCTCTTGCAAAATTACTCCCCAACACCAAAATTCTCCAAAGCTCATCTTTCTTTCTTTTGAAGTTATCAAGAATTCACATTGAATTTTTGATTAACGTGAGCTAGACCTTCATCCTTTCATTCTTTTGCTCATAAATTTCAGTAGATCTAAGCTTGTGTTGGTTCAATTTGAAGAAAAGCTTTTGGTAATTCATCTTCCTCCATAAACCCATATTCACCATCAACATTCAAGATGTAGATCTTTGGTGCTCTTGTTTCTAGATCCTTTGGATCTTTATTTGTTGTTTGATTGCAGGTATTCCACTGTATTTTGGTTTTAAAATTCGTGCAAATTCAGATCATGATCATCCAATGTTTGAGAAAAGGTTTCAAAATGGATCATGCTGAATTTTCTGCATTTTTCAGCTTCTGGTACAGCGTTAACCGGTTAACCATTTGGTTAACCGGTTAACCAGTTTAAAAACAACGCAGATTATTCAAAATTTGTTTGCGTGTCAGAATGGTGTTCTTGGCTTGTTTCAATCCCCTTTTTGGTTCCTCTTTCTTCTTCTTCTTCCTCCCTTTTATTTTTACCTTGGGAAGCATTTTTGGGAGTAATTTGTCCTTAATTTCAATGGACTTTGGGTGTAGATTAGAGTAGTTAATGTTCATTAATTCAAAACTATCTTTAAGTGGATTATTCAATTCATTTAAGGTACTTTGCATTAGTGATACATTTTCATGCTTGAATCCACCAAGATGAGTGATTGAACTTAAGGATGGAAGAATACCATAAGTATGACTCAATTTGGTATTCATCTTTAGTTTTGTGCGGTATCGCGTTCGGATAACGATTTATATATTGTTTATCTCGCATACATTAGCACTAATATTATGCACCTTAATTGGTGGTGGCCGGCCTCATTTGTAGGGTAATTACTTTGTAAATTACTCGGCGATTGCTTAACATAGACCTAAATGTGTCCCGACTTCGGAATAAAAATCTAATTGGGTACTTACACTTTTGTGGACCGGGTCTCTTGTTGATCGCGCAATCCCAAAGTGGTTAATCATATTGCTTCAAGAATCGAGACTTGTGAATTTTTGATGCGTAGGTGCTTTGGGTCTCCCAATCGCCTTTCAAATTTCATTGAATTCGGTTCGGTTTGCCTTGATTAATCGCTATAGTGTAAGATGCTAAGCGGATCCGGTTGCCTTCGATTTTGGTTACTTTCCTTTTTGGTTGTGGTTAATTAAGCTCACCATACCATTATTATGTAAATATTATTATACTATTACTATACTAACATTTTAATTTAATCTCTCGCACCTTATCCTCTTTATTTCAGTCTCTCGCTCCTTATCTCTCTTATTATGCTTCTATATCATTCATCATATTGTTTATGTTTATATTGTTGCTTGTGATTTTTCTTTTGTCCATTTGGACACAAAAACATTAATAAAGGATTAAACACCTAAAAGACTTGTGACTTTAATTTCGGACTATGGTTACTATCCTTAGCATTGGACTTGGAGTTTCGGACTTAGATTTTAGGATTTATCCCTTTGCTTGAGTTGTTATGGATTGAAGACATTGGCCTCGAATTAACTTCATTTGTCTTTGAAGATGGAATTCCGTTACCTTGAAGAAATGTTCATAATACGGTTTGATCGTTCTTCCTTTAGCTTTTATTTTCAAGTTTTAGGATAGTCCCTTCATCTCCTTCCCATTCTTAAATTTTCAAAACTTCTCCCTATTTTCAAATCTTCTTTGTTTTTCAACTTCAAATGCTTTCGCAATCAAACCTTGACTTAGGTCAAGCGATTTTATCCTTTTCATTTTATTTTCTTAATAAACTTTAATCCATGTAAATATATCGAAATTCTTTTCTTACATACTTTAAAAAATTCAAAACCCACTCAATTGTTTTTTTTGTGCCTTTGTGCACTCGTCTTTTCATATGTTTAGATATGATTCATTCTTTCTAGCGGAATTTTGTACCACGAACTACGGGGTTTTGATCTCGCATTGCACTTTGTGGGTACGTAGGCATGAGACGTTCGTCTCTTCAAACACAAAAATCTTAAAAAACATTCTTCTTCTCATCTCTTCAATCTTTTTTTAAGCAAACCATTTCAAGCCAAAAATGCAGTAAATATTTCAAAGGGTTCCCGTGGAGTACCACGGACAAGTCGGGTGCGTAAAATCTTCCCGATTTGTAACTTATCCCCTTACCCGTTCTCTGTTTGTTTCTTTTAGCTTTTGCTTTTAGATTCATTAGGTTTTGTTCGTTCTTTTTCCTATTTCCTTTTTGGAAATAAATAAAAGCGCGGTGGTGACTCTGTGTACATTGAGTTAAGTTAATCAATAGCTTACACTCATGATTTTACCGCTACATTACCAAATTTAGATAAAATTGACTTAGAAAATCAATTACCTACATCCACACGGTGAATAACAATTGCCTAGATACCTCTCCACCAAATCGAATCACGAACACCGCTAGAAAAAGACTTTTAATGTTCAAAATTATTTTCTTGAGATTACCATATCGAGATCCGACAAATAAGTCCAAACTAACACCTTAAAGCATCCACATTTTGACACCCAATTAATTTGATTGTTTAAAACACCCATAATAATTTTTATATTATTTTTTTGATTATTTAAATAACCCAACTAAATATTTTAAGTTTTTATATAACAAATTGAAAACTCTAAAACAAATCCCAATTTATCCTTTAATAAATCACATATATTAATTATTAATATATTTTTGATTTAATTTAAAAACATTTAATATTGACCGTTGATAGTTTATTTATCAAATATAGTGGTCTTACAATCCCTAAAACCGCCTTAAAAACCATGGGTGCTCTTAGTACTTATATACATTGAAAAGTAGGATTGGAAAGTTTAAGTCCCTTTAATTTAGTGTATATTAATGAAAAATATTCAAACTTGAAAACTATAGTCATTAATAACGAGATGCATTAGAAAGTGAGAGTCTCAATTTATTTTTCTTGTGAGATTTACATTTTAGTTGGTTGTAGATTGGTTTAGGTTTTAACAAAGAGGATTTTATTTTCCACCTTATGTATTTTTACTGTATCATCTGAAAATTCTAAAAATGTTTCATGATTCTGGAGATATATCTCTGGACACATCCAAATTCATTAAATATTGGAATATTCTAGAGATATATCTCCGAAATTATTTAAAGCTTAAAATGCTATAGACTTTTCTCCGCCCTCACACTTCTCAAACATTTCTCCCATCTCAGACTTTTTTCTCAACATAAAAATCTCAACTTCAAATTTCATCAAACAAGGCTTGGAGGAAGATCAAACATCATCAATAACAACATTCAAAATCATCAAAACCATAAATATCAGGTAAATTTTAGAGCTTTTGGATAAATTTTGAGTTTTTGTGTAAATGTGTAAAAAATCAATGATTAGGGATAAAAATATGTAGGAATCGCTTGTAACATTGTTTATACTTAGTACATGACTTATTTGTTGGCTCAAAATGGCGACCAGGTCATGATTTTTCAACTTGGAAGAACCATCTTACGCCATTTCTACGACCTTTGAGTTACAGAATGCTCTAGAGATATGTCTCTAGAATAGTTCAGTGTTTCATATACTCTGGGTAATTACGAAGATGCATCTCCGAAATTATTCAACGTAATTATTTTATGGTGTTTCTAGAGATATATCTCTGGAATATCCTGCAATCTGTTTTTTATTTTCTTGTTTTTTTGTGTTGTCTCCACTAATGATACAACATAATTTACCTTACAGGTGTTATGGCTGACAGAGTAGACAGACTGAGACATGGTCGGGTTTCCCTTCACACATCCATTTGGCGGGAGCGGAACCAGTAGGTTCCGGAGGGAGTAGGTACATCTGGTCAGGAAGAGGTGTTGACTTCGGAGGCGCAGTCTACTCTTGAGGTTCAGCCTTCGCCTCAGGTCACTTCATCTCAGACCACTCCACCTAAGACCATTCCACCTTCATCTCAGGCCACCCCACCATCTTCTTCTTTTTCCCGTAAGAGATTGGATTCATCAACTGACACATCACTCCACCATCCTCCTGTCGGGGTTAGGATGCACCAGTGCCACCTCCAGACGATCCAGTGCCACCGCTAGAGGGTGAGAATACTGATGATGTCGAGCCATAGGGTTTTGGAGGATGTTCATCTGATTAGTCATTACTTCTTCTTTATCCAGACTACACTTCCAAACATATATGACACAAATAGGTACCTTTAGTTAGATTCTTTATTTTTATACGTTAATTTTAATTTTAATTGCTGACACAACTTATTTTTGTCATGGATTATTTCTCACATTTTTCAGTATTTCCCATTACTCACATTGATTATATCTGAAAAAAGAAGATGTGTGATCCCTAGAAGTTTCTGAACCATAGGAGAAATATTTTCGCCTTGCCTCATCCGAATGAGGAGTGGGTTCAGTCGGTTATGACCTTATCTAGGTTGAGTGACATATGTCGGACCAGTTCCACTCTAGTCAGCCACGTGTTGTTTAATACATTCATGGAGAGATGTCATTCTGAGATGTCTTTTTTTCATATCCCGCATGGTGAGATGTCTATCATACTGGATAATGTCTCGTGTATGTTACTATTCACACATGGAATTTGCGCGAACAAGTCGCTAGCCTCCTGTCAAAAAGGTTTACTTGTTGGACCAACCAAACGAGTCTCAAGACTACTATGTCCAGTCGAGTATATGGTGGACTTTTATAGTGTAAGATGGTAAGGGTGTTTTTTGTTTGTGTTTGTGCAAACGCTCGCGAAATGCTTCGTTGATTTGGGATAAAGTAAGTAAATGAAAATAAACAAAGAAAAATGAATAAAATAGAAAAACAAAGAAAAAGACTAGTATTAAAATTGCTTGGAATTGAAATAACTTGAAAGGATAAATGTTTGGACGCTATCATACATTTGCGTAGGGGGTTAACTCGTTTCTCTTAACGCTCGGTACTTTGAGTGTGTCCCTTTTACTATGTGAAGAAATGTGACCTCTATTTCTGAAAATGAAATATACTTAAATAGACATAAAAAGTAACCGTAGACCCTTTCCAACGAATCTGATAATGACACATGTCGTCCCACTACTATGGTAACTGTCATCTACGTCACTCCACTTCCTTGGATAATTTCTTCATGGCATTCTTCATGTTGCGACGAAAGCCTTCAACGAAGTGGTTTTTTTGGGCAGCGTCGAAGTGTTTTGATGCCTATCTTCACTGGATTGGCTTTTTCTCACTTTCCTCTTCCTGTCGACAAGTCGACTTGCTTCCCCTTTCCTGGTTGGGTCGAAAACTCCCTCTTTGACGATTTTGTGGATTCTCTCTAAAATGTAAATCCATTATTAGCCTGGTCGAAATCTTCAACTAACAGTTACATCTTCTAATCAGGGGAAGTTCCTCAATCATGGTAGGATGACTAAATACGAGGCAGTCATGATGATGGTGGAACATCTATGGGCTGATTCTGGGAAGGAGATTGAGGAGATGGATATGACCATATGTGCTCATGTTATGTTTAAGTTCCTGAAGGATAGATATGATAAGGAGATTGTGGTTGCAGAGGTGGATGGTGATGCTGAGCAAGTGGCGGTACACAGGACATGTACTTTGAGGGAATGCTTTCTTTTTTTTTGTTGGAACTTGTATGTTTGTGGACACAAGTTTAACTTATACTAATGTTGCATACCTCTGGTACTTCTTGGGTCTCACTAGGATCCATGAGTATAATTTAGGGGCGACTTGCTTGTACTATCTTTATTCAAAGTTGAGAGATAGATGTTGGTTGAGGATGAAACATGTGACATGCAGCGTGTCACAACCGAGTGTAAGAATTCTTGATACTTGATTATTTTTTGTCATTTTTATTTCATATTTGCGAAACCTTAATCGATAATTCTTGATCCTTAAATGTTTTTTTTATTTTCATTTCAGGATTTGATCCTCCAACACTTCATGTGCATCGCTAGCTGGGAGAGTTGGGAAGAGTACACTAAGGGGATGCCTTGTGCCCGTGCTTTTATCATGCTGAGAGTGAACCAGGAGGTCGAGCCTTTTAGATTCTACCTTGATCGTTTGGTTGTTAAGGACATGCACTTCAATTGCTACGTGGATCATCGTGAGACATGACCATTTGACGAAATATCATTATACTTTAGATGGTTAGCATGCGGATCGCGTATCACTGCTTGTCATATGTCCGAGCGCGTCATGCGACAGTTTGAGTACACCTAGACCATACCAGATATTTTATTGTATTTGCTCCCTCTGCCTTGTCTCGTAGATAGATAGAGGAGATGTTTGTTGATTATGAGAGTCACTTGGTACTGGAGGAGACTCGGCCTATCGTAGCGCCAGACAACTTGAGCTAAGTCGACAGATATATCAGGTAGTTCTTCATGGTCTCACATTCGTACATGGTACCAACTGCTCTAGGAGATCCATCGCGACCGACTCATTAGGAGATTCTAGATGAGCATTAGTCTTAGATAGATCATATTGAGGATGTATTGCTTCAATGTCGTCGCATAATGGAGATTGTGCAGACACATATCGTCGAGGGTATCTTCCCTTTATGGTCTATTGTCAGGTGAATCTTGGATGCGATGGTAGTGGGGGAACTATTGTACCGAACATATTATCGGAGGACAGGGGAGTCGTTGATGGAAAAGGAGGTAGAGGTGAGGTTGTCAAACACATACAACAATAACATGTTATTATTTTGATGTAGTGCTATTGTTTGTACTTTATTTCTGACATTGTTACTACATTTTGGATCTCATGTTGCACGATATTTTACTATTTTATTGTTATATTATTTTCAACACACACAATATTTGTCTTTTATTAATTTGTATTTTTGTTTTTTCATCTGAAAACAAATACACAGTTCATTATAAAAAAAAACTTGTTCTGATACACTTCAGAGATGTATCTCCAGAACATTCTCGTAGATGCATCTCTGGAACAATTCAAATGTAAATGGATTATTGGTGACGTGTTCTGAATGTGTAAAATAGGTCCGAAGATACATCACCGAAAAATGTCAACGTTTATTCTGAAATGGAGTGCGTCCGAAGATGTATCTTCGAAATCAGAGGGCATATGTGAAAATTTACATGGTATCTTAGAAGTCTATAAGGTGCAATAAGAAATTCTCTAGGTAAATAGAGTTAGACGTTTATGACCCGTTTGTCTCATATCATGTCTCTTATATTTCATAGAGGTAAATCATTACTAGAAAATTCACTTTTAGAGACCGAATTAGTGATTGAAAAATTTTCGGTCACCATAGCCACCGAATTAGCCACCGAAGTTGGACATCAAGTTAATAAAATTTTAAAAATCACTAAATCGATCACTAAATAAAATTAACCACTGAATTAGTGACTGAAATTTTGTGACCGTTATTTTTAGTCTCAAATAAGTGTTTGTATAAAAAATTAATTTATAAAAACTTTTAGTGACCGAATTAGGACCGAATTAGTGACCGAAACTTTAGTGACCAAAAACTCGGTCACTAATATTTTAATTTCTTTTCAATTTTTATTATATAGTGGAAGTTTCAGAGTTTTTTTTATTATTTTAACAAATAAAATATATATTCATACAAATTTATTAATTAAAAAATATAATTTAAATGATAATTAATTTAATAAATTTTTAAATAATATTTAAAATTTGAATTTTGTTTATAATACATACATTCTTAAAGAAAATTATACATCTAAAATATATTAGTCTAGTGGTTGCACAAAAATTTCTCAGACATAAGGACATTGGTTTGATTCTTGAATGTGGCAAAACTTTTTATTATTTTTAATTAATTGAAAATGGTCACAAAAACCGGTCACTAAATTGGTCACTAATTCGGTTACTAAATAGGTCGCTATAGGTTAGTGACTAGCATTTTTCCAACCGAAAATTAGTAGTCGCTTTATTGGTTACTAAACATTATAGCGACCGATTTTAACATTTTTTCTATCTCTAATTCGGTCACTAAAAATGAATTTTCTAATAGTGAATTTGTCAATTATTTTCTTATCCTATTCTGCCGGATTCTAACCTCAGCTCATAATTTAGGATAAAATTTAAACTAACAAGACAAGATAGGATAAATTTCAGAATTAATTTATTATATAATGTTATCATCAAACACTAGATGAGAGATCATGTGTATCATACACGCTCTTAGGGTTAAAAAAAATTAAGAACCATATTATGTTATACATAAAGATAATATAGGATAAAATTTATATGTATATTTAGTAAAATCATTTTTTTAACATAAATCCACTCTTGTCTCGCTTCATATGTGAGTATATTTCAAAAACTAACATAATGAAGTAGTATTTAATAAATATGAATATATGAGTAATAAATAGGAACATAACATTTTGAAGGTGGAATATCTTGTAAAAAAAATTGTTTTGCGTCAAGTCTTGTGATTGAATGATGGTGGGCATAATCTAAGTAAAAAATGGGACAATTCAACAATTGTGAAAGAGGCATATTGCTAGCTTTGTTTTGGGGCCAATTTAGATTTACATCACTTGTCCACATGATTAAAGCGATGATCTATTAATCATGATACAATGTCATTATCCAAAATGTGTAGATAGTAATTTGGGAACATGAAACATTTGACAAGAGTGAAAAACATGGAGTTTAAGGAAAAAATTATTTGTTATGTAGAGAAAGGTACAACTTATAATAAAGGCTCAATATAGTTTGTCTTTTCAAGTAAGTTCTTTCTCATTTGATGTTTGATAGTTTGTTGAATAATGATATGATTGAATGTGGCAAATGATGTGGTGTTTTTGGTATAACTATTAGGCTCATTATAAAGTGAAAGGTGACATAGTTAAAGTGTTAAATAAGATGGAAAAAAGAGAGAAATTATTATTTTGGAAAAAAAGAGAGAAAACAAATGGAAAATAATATAATGGCGTGGTTGGAGGAGGTGGTAGATGAAATGCTGTTCTTTTTTTAATCACTCAGGCCTTTGTTGGTTGTCTACATAATTTACTTTCGCATCAGTGAGGGGAGAATCCAGTTGGATGATCATTGTTTTATAATTTGCAAAATGTAATTTGTCTTTGTTGTTATGTTTCATGCTTCTCCTTCGATTTTTGTGGCAGTTTAAATAACTTCTTTTTCAACTCATTTATTGTTTGTATCAATAAATTGTTTTGTGCCATAATATCATCATTGATATTCAACTCCATGATGATCATTGAGTGTTACTCGCTCAATAATTGTAATTGCAACTTCTACTCATAGACATGCACTACATGAAAATATGTAATGTGTGACGGTTTATTTTGGCATATTACGACGGTTCAAACTGTCGTAAATTCCAAATCACGAGGGTTTTGGTTATATTGACGTGTGTCGCCAGGCTTTACTGCGATAGTTAAAATTGTCATTCTAATTGTCATTATAAGTTGCGACGATTAGAAAATTGACGTAAATTGCAAATAACGACTGTTCAAACCGTCGTAATTATATTTACTAATTTTAAATAAATTATGATAGTTGTGACCTTTTAAACCACCATAATTTTATCTATAAGATTATTTTGTATAATATTTTTTTTTATTTAAATTATTTTCATCTCAATTTTTTTATAACTTTTTGTAATCAATGAAGGCAAAAAAAAAAGTAACCTCAAAGACGATAGATAATCTCATACCAATGTTCATTACGACATCAAATAAATTCACTAATTAATAGCAATAACAATCAAAACAAATTCACTTGAAAGAATATGTGAATTGTATCAAACCGTTTACAAAAAATCAAAGTGTCAAGCTAGTTTAATTATGATGATATGAAAAAGATCATATGAGATAAACTCAGTTTAATGTATGTGTTCACCTTATTACAATGTATAAATTATGGTAGTCTATAACCTTTCCCAAGCTTTGTAAAAATCAAAAAGGCATTGCCTTAGAATTCCCAACAAATTGATCTATATATAAAAATTTATTTCCCTAACTACCAATCATGGAAGTAGTCTGCATATTTTCAAGTTGTAGATGAGTGAGATAAGTGATACCCAACAAAATTCGACTCATCTAAAAACTAGGTGATGGCATGTGTTATCACAAGGGTAAGGACAATTAATGTCATTAACATCAGCTCAATCAAAATACCAGTCTCCGAAATCCAGAGCAATTGCTTACATATTGCCAATGTTTATCGGTTAGAGATAAGACATAAATAATAAAATCTTAAATTATGTTATAGAATTTTCGTTGTTGCATAACATATTACAAAGAGGCCTAATGTGACCCATATCTCCACAATAATGACAAATATCTTTAGAGGAAATGTTTTTTTTTCTATTTCCCCTAGTGACATGAGGGTTTTTCTTGAAAATCGTCCCTCTATCACTTGAATATCTAGTACAAGTACAAGATAGTGAAGTAGCATGAGTTAGTTGTCCTTTGAGAGTTTCAATTTTAAGTTTTAAAGATGGACAAATAACACACTCTACTTTAGCTACCTTCTCAACTAAAGTGTCTGAAACATTTTAACCCTCATCAACTAGAGATAAATGTGCTTCATTAAGAGATTCTAAAGCACGATGAAGATTATTTGTCTCCTCCTAAAGTTTTAAAATCATTTCTTTTTGGAGAGAAATTTTCTTAAAAGGATTTATAGAATCTGAATACAAGTCCTTGAACACTTTTGACAATTCACTATATGAATATTCATCATAGATTTCAGAAGAATATAACTTTGATGTTTCACCTTTCTTATGTGCCATGAAACATAATTTGAAACACTCATAATCTGAACTTGATCAAAAATCACAGGATGTGCTTTCATCTTTTTCTTCCCATGCGGTATAGGCTTTACGCCTTTGGATATTTTTCCTTTCGTCTTATAGAATTCCTTATCTTTCTTTTTATGATGTTTGACGAGACTTGAACACATAGTTCTAAAATTTCCCGATTTTTTATCGCGACTTTACGTGTTTGGTCGGATTGATAGTGCAAGCATACAGGGTATCGCGTAGTTTTAAAATATTGTCGAACCCACAAGGATTGATAGTCAATAGGGAGTGTCCTATAATTGCGCCTTAAGGCTAAGGCTAAGGTTGTCACGGAAAAAAGGGATAAATGATTAATTACAAAAAAGGTTTTTGCACGAATAAAAGAAACGAGACCTAGAATAATTTCTGGGACTCTTAGGGACTCTATAAGATCCGGGGCTGAAATGAAAGATGGAGTTGTTCTGACGAAAATACCAACCTAAAGGTTCGATCTCACACTCTCGAGCTATTGACCGAGCCACGACCGATAAACCCCAAGATTTTGCTCTCGCTCGCTCGGTAATTAAATGACGTCTTTTTGAAGATGGATAAGATTGAAATGAAATACCTAAAGCGCTCTCGCTGTGTTTAGGTTCCAGTGTCATGTGCCTACTATCTGACGCATACCTCAAACTCTCTCTCTCTATTGGACTCATCTTAGTACATTTCTCACTCTCGTGACAAAACACTGATAAGCAGCCTCTCGCTCTCACGACAAGACTACCTAAATTAATCTTAGAACACAAAACCAGAATTTCAGGCATTAAAAGTATGTCGGTTATCCTACGGATTCCCATCGAGACGACAGTCCTCAAACTACGGGCTCATGCAAATCTAGCCTAACATAATTGATATTAATGTCAACATAATTAAGTTAAAGCATTTAGAAACATACATAATTGGTTAATTTTAAGAAAATTTTGTTTAGGAGTTTTTTATGAAAAATTGCTTAAAGTTATGAACAAGAACATATAAAATTTGAAATAAAATAAAATGCGGTAAATTAAAGAAAGCAATAAATTATAACCTGAAATAAACAGAAATATAAATTTGTATTAATGGTAAAAGTGATCCAATACAACACGCAATCCAGAAAGAGAAAAGATACAAGAGTGTATTGATCACTCGATGTGAACGATCAATACTATGGCTAATGATTTTCTAATTCTGTAGGAATTTCGGAAGCGCTTCCGTAAGGTATCGGTTCGTCTCCAATGCTCCTCGGGGGTCCTCCATTTATATAAGAAAAGTGGCTCCAAGAACAATTGGTGTTTCTGAATTTTGAACGCGCAAAACTTCCTTGAAAACTGCTTCTGGAACTGCTCCCGCGTACAATGGCGAAATCCATATGCAAATGGCGAATGTAATTTGGCTGCTATGGATAATTCTGGGACTTATGGTAAATGGTGAATGCCACTGGGTTCCCTTGAGGGAATGGTGAACACCAATCACCTAGAGAAGTCAGAATGTGCAGTTTTTCTTCCTTTTTCAGCAGATTTGACATGGATTCTTCTTCTTTCCTTTGATCCATCTGCTTGGGTCCTGAAAACATAAAATGAACAAAAAATAAGTAAATTAAAACAGAAAACAATAAAGACTCGATGAAAATACGATAAAACATGCATGAAATAAGTCGAAATAACCTATATAGAATCGAGTCATCAATTTTCTACACTAGTAACACGTAATGTCATCATCCTTTTTCTTGTGTTCTCTTTTAGGCAGGTGAGTATTTCTAAAATTTACTAATCTTTTGTCGGTATGCTTGACCTTTTTTCTCTTTAAGTATTTATTGTAGTGTGTGACGAATAAACATATCTCCTCTTGTTTAAGAGCTTCTTCGTCGGAGTTATCACTTTCTTCCTTTGACTTCTTTTCTTTTGATGACGAAGTTTTCAACTAATATCTTGTTTCTCTTCTTTCCCTTTCTCTTTCTTTTTTGATTTTATTTTGCTATTGGCAAGTCGTTTCGGTTTATTTTCATGCTTGATTAACTTCCTAAACATTTTTGTAATATCGAAAATGTTAAGATCGTTAAATTCTTTTATAGCGGTAACCTTTGGTTGCCACTCCTTGCACATAGATCTCAATATTTTGTTAGTACAATATTTGTAAGAAATGTTGTTTCCCAACTTGCTTAGTTTGTTTATTAAATGGAGGAATCTAGTTTGCATGGAATCCACAGATCTCTGGGTTCCATATGAAATAGTTAAAAATCCTCTATAAACATATTGATTTTAGAATCCTTGATATCATTTGTTCCCTCATGGAGAGTTTGGAGATCGTCTTACATACATTTAGCACTAAGTATGTTCCTCGCATTCAAATCATATGAAGCCTTTTTGGTTTCATTATCTATATAATTCTTAGGATGTTTAACAACGTCATCAAAACCATTATGGATATATGATACCTCGATGACGGCACGCCATAGGTTTTTGTCAAATGATAATAAGTGTACATACAATTTCACTTTCCATAAGTATAATTAGGTTCTCTAATATACGCTCCCTTAGCATCTTCATCGTCCACCATGTTCATAATGTTTGGATGTCGATTAGACACAATCAAAAGACCAGATCTTGATGCCAATTGTTGGGTGAGAATATGGAGTAGAAAAACACTCTAGAGGAGGTGAATAGACCCAAAAAAAATTAATTGATTTTCTAGAAATATAATATCAAAGGGTTTTCAAAATTGTGCGCAGAAGGTTTTCAAAAAAAAATGAAGATTATACATTTATTAGAACTTTATCAAGTTAACACTAAATCAATTCATAAACACCAAAGATTGTTTTATGATGATCATAAAAGGAACTCAATTAATTCAGTTGTATACTTCAGAAGGTGTGTTTATACAATGATTCAATTTCAATGAATTTTAAACTTAACAATTTCTCAAATTTTAATCACCACAAAACCTCGATTAGCCACCAATTCTAACAAAACCTAATCTTACGTAATAAATTTCTACCAATGAATAAACGACAAAGTACGGTAGAATTGAAAATCCTAAGGATGAAATATCCTACGAAAATGAAATGAGAGAGTAAGAAAGATAGATAGTACACCAGGATTTATATTGCTTCGACATTCTTCCTTGCTTTGCATACAACACTCTTCAATGGTTTCGCATTGTAACTTTCTTGTTCCTTTTTATTTTGACAAATATTGCAAGAGTTCATACGATCATTAATCCACAATAATATTGAGAAAATTAAATCTCTTATATGGATCTTGACTTGTATACATCATAATCCCAAACTCTTAGGCATAATCTTTACTCAATTCATGCTTCGTGAATCTTCCAGTGTCACAAATATGCTCTAAGCCTTCGTGTGTAGCAATCACCCCTTAATCCTACTGATTCCATGAGCATTGAACTGTCTGAAAATTTGAAAAGAAATTTGTATTGTCTGTAGCCTTCCACACAATCACTACCAAGGTAATCTTGAGAGAATAACTTCCTTCTTTTCACTAAAATTTGTCAGCACAAATGAAAATAATATCAATCTTGCAAGCTACCTAAAAATATCAACCAAATCTTTAAGAACAATTAGTTTCAAGATGGTGGCTCGCTCAATCAATTACAAATATCTCATGATCACAACTACGGAAAACCCATTTAACAACGGTAAGAAACTACGTATAATGACGCAGATCAAGGCGTTGTTATGTAGAGTGATGTCGTAAGTACTCTACTTATAATCACGGACCTGTGACCGTTGTTGTATTCTTGAAAGAGCATATTTTATTACAACGGTTACGTATAACAACCGTTGTAATATATATTAAATATCACAACGGTTATCAATCTCAACCATTGTGAAACATACTCTTAGTTTATTATATACGAACGTATATTGCTTATTTTACCTTACACCTAATTAAATAAATACAACCATTAAAATTGGTAAAGAAATATATAATCTGAAAATTAAACTGTTCTTGAAAACCAACTTAAACACACCACTATTTTCCGAATTGCATGCGCCTTATC